>OX463863.1:12418063-12912215 GCA_949825065.1 Odontocerum albicorne | reverse complement strand
TACAACGACTGTATAATACCGCACTTACCTACCTAAATACTAGGAAACTGCTGTGATTGGTTACTCTCTGTATTTGGATCCATATTTTGCAAGCTGGAAAACCATCATTAGCATAATTATCATTTCATTAAAAGTAAAATTTTATAATATATCCCTGATAGGTGTATACAGGGCACGGCTGCATATATTTATGGAAAATGGAGGACAAAATGTGCAGTTGTTTTCCTTCTGGAAAGATGTAACTTTCAATTTAAAGGTATTTGACCTTTAACCAAGAAAACTTTTACATACCGAGGGGTTCGGTTATGTTGTAAAAAATATAAAAGGGTTCCATTATTAAATTTGATTGGGAAATGCCGAGTTACTTCGTAATCAGTTCATATTTTTACTTGGAAGAAGATCTCTCGCAGGATATATGTGTTGACGATAGATCTCTCGCAGTATACATGTGTTGACAAAAGATCTCTCGCAGTATACATGTGTTGACGATAGATCTCTCACAGTATACATGTGTTGGTGAAAGATCTCTCGCAGTATACATGTGTTGACGATAGATCTCTCACAGTATACATGTGTTGGTGAAAGATCTCTCGCAGTATACATGTGTTGACGATAGATCTCTCACAGTATACATGTGTTGGTGAAAGATCTCTCGCAGTATACATGTGTTGATGAAAGGGTTAGCAAATATTTATAAGCTATCACTGTCGTTGCTGGGCCTCGTAGTCGAGGATCCCCTCAGCATTTCAAAGTCAATTCTGTTGGAAAGCAAAGCTGTGCCGTGGAGTTTGTGTTTTTTAAGTGAGTGAGCCGTTGAGCACCAGAAAACTCACCGGTCAAACCACTGTACTGAATTCGATGGCACATCAAAGTGAGATAATTGGAACACACTGGCATGTTTTTTTTTTTTTTGAAAGAACAGATATGACCGAAGTCATAGGTATCCTTATACCTCTGAATACTAGGCAGAAATAAAAAATCCTGTAAGCCTTATAAGCTATATAAACATAGTAATTTATTTTATCAAACACTGTTTATTCCACTTTTTTTGAAGCGGTATAACCCTACCAGTTTCAAGACTTTCACCTCATCATCAGAGGAGCACAAACAAGACCGAATTCTGTTCGAACTGGTACTGAGATACACGCTTCTAACAACGGTACTGAGATAATTTCTGTATAATTCGGAAACACAGGAATATCTTTTGAAAAGAGGTTTCGTGAACACAAATCCGCCTTAACAAATCCTCTAATTTATTCTGAAATGGCTAATCATTGTCACCGTGAAAACCATACTTTTTCTATCGATGATGCCAAATTCTTACATATCAGTAGTAACGGAAATAAATTGGACAAATTAGAGGCCCAAGAAATTTCTAAGTCAGTGCATCGAGGTGAACATCTGGCAAACACATATATTCCAAGAATCTCTCCGCTGCTTGCCGAGATTGTCTCATCCCTCCCTTCACCCCCAGTCCCCGACCCAAATTTTTACCATTAGAAGCGTGTATATCGGTACCAGTTCGAACAGAATTCAATCTTGTTTGTGCTCCCTGAGAGGTGAAAGCCTTGAAACCGGTAGGGTTATACCGTTATATATAGTGGAATAAGCAGTGTTTGATAAAACAAAAATCAATGTCTTTAAACCTCCACAATGTTGATGCCTTAACTATAAATAATATATATAAACATACTTATTAGGCCAATGAATGTTAAGTTATACTTCTGCGGAGCGTAACAACATGCCGTGTAGTTCTAATATGATTCTAGACCAGTTTTCTCACAATTGTAGCTACTCGCAATGTTTGTATGAATTTCGTCGTTAAGTGTAGAGCTAGTAGTTTGCCATTTTTGTCTGCGTGATCTTTCCCTTTCCGTGAAGGGTTGATCAAATGAAGTGCCTTTTGTTTATTCATGATTTTTTTTAATATTTCGGCCTTCCGAAAAAGTTCCGGTAGACCGCCGGCCCAGTCCGCTTCTGTACTCTTAGATAACTAATTGATTTCTTTCTTTTACGTGAAAAAGTATATAACGCAATTATTGGCATTTTTTTGTGTTGCCGCGGCTCAATAATATATGTTAAAGAAATTAATCTTATACTTTAATATTGCATTAAATATTATATAATGAAATACAGTTTTATTTATAATTTTCCTTTTCTCTTTCCCCCGCCTTTACTAATATACTACTAAGGTTCAAAACTTTTTGTACTCAACAAATTATAACGTGTATGGTGGAGTAGATAATATGCTGGACCATGCCCAACGCATGATCAGACGATGGTTCAGTTAAAATTTGATACTTCTACCAGCAGTAATATGTTAACGAGATTCGACAGAAAATATGGTGTTTCGTTATATTCTGAAATGTTAAAAATTGAATATCACACAGTTCAGAATATAACCAAATCACATTTCGGAATATAACAAAACGACACGTCTTCTATTGTCTATAGTCGACGTATCAAATTGTTACATTAAAATATTTTGACTTTCTAATATATGTTTCTTTTAAAAAAGTCATTTACTTGATCCAACTATACTTTCCTTGGTATTTCTCTACGTCTTCAACTGACATTAGCACTGTATATGTATTTTGTAAGTCTTGCTAGGTAGTGCACTTTATTTTAAACGAAGGGAAAAGTCTAGCAGAAATAAACAACATTTAGATGTTGACAATTTCAGAATAATATGAAACATCACATCTTCTGTTAGCTTTAGTCGACATTCTACTGGGAGCAGAGCTAACAAATTTTAACTGTAACTACATATTTAGAACTATTTAAATATATATTATTTATAGTTGACATTAACACTGGAGGTTTAAATATATTGTAGACAATTTAAACAAGACCTTGTTTGTGCTCCCTGATGAGGTGAAAACCTTGAAACCGGTAGGGTTATACCGTTATATAAAGTGGAATAAACAGTGTTTGAGTAAACAAATAATGTATTTAAACATATTTTCTGATAAAAGGATCCAGAAACTAACTTGGAATATCTGGAAGGAAATAGAAGAACAGCAACTTTCAACACCTGGTGCGATATTTGCACATCATTCAGCCTTCTTTGAGTCACCTTGCATTTATCAACTTTCAGAAGGAAATATAAAGGTTTTATACCCAGTGATTACTATATTAAGATTTCAAGTCATGTGAGGGATTTTTGACTATCCTTTGCAATATGAGTATAATCTTTAAAGTCATCATAAGCCCACATTCATCCATTGCAGGATATAGACCTCTCCAAGTTGTTTCCAAGAAATCCTGTCCTTTGCACATTGCTGCCACATGATCCATACTTGCTTACGTATTTCGTTCACCCAGTGTACCTTTGGTATTCTTACAGGCCTAGTTCTGCCTATTGGGTATCACTGGATTACTTCATACGTTCAACGATGGTCTGTTGTTCAGGTGACGTACCCAATCCACTTCAATATTTTTGCGACCTCTATTGCATCGTCCACTTTTGTTTGGTCACATATCCATGCGTGAATTGTGCACGTGGAATATTTTAAGTATTAGCGTATTTTTAAAGTTCTTTTTGAATATGTGTCTAATTGATATTATTTTTGACAACCCCTGTAGCCAAATTCGTAAGGTGCTTATCTTCCACCTGGGGATTTTTAGTTTGATTCCCCATGGTACCTGAAAAAATAAGTTCCCCAGTCTGGTTTAGAGTTCCTTTGGTAATAATATTCACGTACGCTAGACATGTACGAGTGTTATTGCCTGTACATGTACGCTAGTAATTCCAACACATATGATAATGAACTGCCAATTCAATGTCTACTCCAGTTGTTTATAACCTAAAGGCTTCCTAAGACAATATTGTCTCCATGCCTGTATTATAAATTTGGATGTATTTAGGGCTACGACATGAATAAAAAATCAATATTTTTAAGTAAGATGTAAAAAGCTATTCTCATATTTTTTTTTTCTTGATTCCACTTTTTGCCTCGAATTTTTATGTTGTATTTATTTACATGCCAGTCCCCAGTTTATCCACTCCTCTCATGTACTCGTACTTATTGTACTGGGCTATAGCATATGGCTGCGGAACATCCGTTTTTATCTTTTCTGTTTTATCATATCTCTGGACAGTTACCATTGGATGAATCTTTTGATGATTGCTCAGAATCTTCACCCAATTGTTGTCTCCATGTGAGGGCCAGTATTTCATTTTCATCAAAATATGTCACAGCTCATGGTCTTCTGGAAATTCCAATTGATCTACCATGGATGTAATTACTTTCTCTCCTAGACTCCTGAGATCTTTTTGTAATGGATCTTATTTTCCTTAATACAACTCCATTTGATAACAATATCCGGTTTCTGTTTTTATGAGAAAGAGAAAAACCATTGTAGTTTTTTTATTGTATATATCGCATACTTTCTTAAACAATATTATCAAAGAAATACTCAAATATCTCACGAGGTTCAAGGTTATGAAATTGATTTTTCAAATCATCGTTTATAATATCACATCGCATATTTTCTGAAAATATTTTGGTATAATTTGCATCCATCTTCTGCCAACGAGGTGTTTGAAAATTATATGTACTTGGAAGTTCTTGACAACTGGTTTCCGTACACAACCGTTTGTCTTGAGATAGTGTAGGGTGTATGTAGTTAGAGTCTTCCGTGTTCTTCGATGCATATTGAAGTTCTATTTCTCCTGGAAAGTCTTTGGGAAATTCGATATCTTCTATAATGTCATCGCTCATATCTTCACAATCTGTTAACTCATCGAGGTCTGGAGGCAGCTGAACAATGACAATTGGCTCTTTATCCTGAAGATCCTCATTTTCCGACACTTCTTCTCAACATGCTTCTATCTCCTGCATTCTCAAACCTCGCAGTGTAGACATGATGGGCTTTTGTATCTACAAAAATAAAATTAGTATGAAAGTTTGATTAGATCAGTACCAGTACCTATATGATATACTGAAGTGTCAATGGGTCAATGTTCCCATTTGGGAACACTAGTAAATAAATAATATTTCCGTGAAAACCCCATGTCGCAATGATTTTTTAATGAATTCAAAACAAATCATATAATATTTCAGAAAAAATTCAATACCTACGTTTTGGTTTTATAAAGGATTCAAGCGTAAATTTGTGATCTCAGGTTTAACGCGACACAGCCACTCAATCCGGCGTTATTCTTCCAACTGACAACTAGTGATGAGTAATCCCAATTAAGTAGATAGAGGATGTCAGGCCGCAAATAGTGATGTGCAACACTACGCACTTTTAATACAATTATAATAAGATATTCAATAAAAAGTCGAGTTCGGTACCAGTGGCCCAAATGGGAACATTGGTACCGAATCGGTTAATAAATATAAATAAATAATGTTTTAACTAGATATCATAAAGAAAAAAAATTATTTATTGACAATCACATTTGCACCATTATGACGAAGCTTTTTTCTTCTTTAATAGTTGCTGTGAACTCCTATATATGAAGAAGTATACGCCATGATAGAGCTTAAAATTGTTTTCATTTAAAACAATAAATTATTTCCTATTATTTTCTTTGTTTTATTTTTTCTCTTGAAAAAAATCCAGTTAAAAAATCTCTCCTAAAATTTATCCGTAAACCATAGGTAAAAAATATTTTACTTTCGATAAAAATTATCTATGTTCAATGTACTGTCAAGAAAGCTCATATTTCGCTTCACCTATCGAGAATCCCAACGAAAATTGAATAAAAATTATTATTACGAATATGAAATCTGCAGATTTTTATACACCTTTCATTGGAAAGTAGTACTTAAATAGATAACATTCTCCTCATGCACAAAGTTTCTACATGTGAGGTGGAACAAGTACGTTTGTTGCCTTTTAAATACAAGATTATGGAACTTATGATTTGAACGAATTTTAAATACCCTTATGTAATATTTTTAATTGAGTGGAAGTCTTATACTATTTTAAAGCACAGCGTATACACTGAAGCAATTGCTCCTTACTCAGGACATTGCTGAATCTAAGAGAGTGTTATTGCACCTTTAGGAGTAGTGGTGGGACTTTTATTAACCATAGATTTTTACGTTGAAATTCTCTATTAGTTGAGTTTATGCATCATATATCTATTTGACTGTTGTAATATTTTTGTTTATAGTATATTGCTATTATTATTATTTTATTTGTTACACTAAAATATCACCTGTATCTAGATTTGGTTTTTATTTTAAATAATATTCTCTCCAATGGGACAGTACATAATTGACACGTGTGACAAACTGGTTGATTTAAATCAGAAATTCCCATTTAATCTACCAACAGGTCTACAGTATCTGCGCATAAAAATAAAACGTGGGGAATAGAAATATATCCATAATTAAGTAACTCATAATGAAATAAGTGGTGGTGTTCACTTTGTATCGCCAGTAAGAAAAAACACCGAAGTGGAGATTCTATAGATTCGAATGGAATAACATGTCTTATATATAGATTATTCTATTCAATGTAGCAAAATATTATTAAAACATTTTTCATCTATTTATTACCATTTCAAGAAGGGCCATTTACTGAAAAAGAACTCATTTCACTGAAATTTAATGAAAAATAACTACAGTTTCAAATATTATATTTTTAAATCTTCCTACTGGCAAGTATCTGCCATGACAGCCTTACAAAACATTGACAATCCTTTATAGTATTTTTTTGTTATATTATACATTAAACCTGTTGAAAATTATTTTGGTATGAGCATTCTAAGTCGCAAAGTTAATATTTTACTCAAATTTGTTTTCCTTCAATAATCATATTCAGTATTCTAAATTATGAAATCGCCTACAAATTGATATTATTATATATACAGGGTGTCCCACACCTCAACGTCAAGCCGGTATCGAGAAAGAGGCCAGCTTATGACGGTTCAGAATTTAAAAAAAAATCTTAAAAAAAGCCTTATACTTTTCGAGTTATAGGCATTTCTTCGAAAATTGTGAAAGTAGCTACCCTGCGCCAAATGTTTATATGGTGTGACTACGAATTGCCATATTTTATAATTTTCATGGTTGTATCGCAATCCTAGATAGCCCTGCTATCAGTCAGAGTCCGATATAAAACAAAAAAAACCTTCACATCCGAAAAAAAAATTGTTTTTGTCCGATCATAAAAATTAATATTTTTTATCAGCTAACTTTAACTTTTTACGCTGTTGGAATATATATATTTATTTATTGTACTGCGAGTATTTTCTTTCTTAGTCCGTCATCGCTAGTATTATTTTCACATTCAGGTGTGCCGTCACCCAAGGAGGACTTGGACTGTTCCTTCTTTGTCCGTAACATGATTGTGAATAAAGATTTGAATCTTCTAATGTAGATCATGTTGGATCGGGACTTAGTTTATTCCCCATAACAGCAACTGTAAATATGATACTTTTCTTTTTTTCTTTTATTTTTTTGGTCATGTCTTTGAATATTTTAAAAATATTTTACTTTCAAACAACTGACTATGCTGACTTCATTTGTTATTTATTATTTTACACATGACAAGAAATAAACATAATTTGCGAAAAAACAACAGGTAATTTAATTTGGACACATAATTTTAATAGATCTGGGTTTGTTGCCTTTGATTTTTTGTGTCCCCAATAAACTAGGCTTTGCCTGTATCTCATTGAGGACCATCACTTCTAATGGTGATCTCCGGACGGAGCTGCCCATCCGCATCGGAGCTGCCAGCGGGGCGTTCAACAACATGGAAAGGATTTGGAAGGCGACTGGATTCAGCGTCACAACAAAATGCCGCCTGTTTAACGCATGTATCATCCCGATCCTCCTGTATGGCTGTGAATCTTGGCATCTCACCGAGACTCAGGAGCGCAAGATACTTCGTTTTGAAAACAGGTGTCTCAGGAGGATATTGGGAGTCAGGTGGTATGACCACATAACAAACGACGCTGTATGCCGGCGCACCCGGCTGGGGTCTGTCGTCTCTGTAATTCGGGAGAGGCGATGGTCCTGGCTGGGACATGTTCTGAGAATGCCCGATGATAGTTGGCCGAGGAGAGCGCTGTTTTTCTGTCCTTTGGGGTCTCGACAGCCTGGAAGACCCTCTCTCACGGTGTACCGTTCCTATGACAAGGAAGTCAGAGCGTTAGGAATGTCATGGAGGGAGATTACCTACACCGCCCAAAACCGCTCTGAATGGAGAAAACTGGTGGTCTCCCTATGCTCCCTTGTGGAGCTTTAAAAGAAGGGTGAATTGAATTGCACATTCTCATCAACCTGACAGTGACACTCAATTACATATGTATACATCACGCGAAATCAAACCCCTCAAACTTCATCACTCCAGACAGACCAAAACGTTCATCCCACAATATACCGCACATAATTGTTAGAAAATAAACTTGTTTTTTAATGTATTCTGTTATTTTGTGTTTCTTTTATGTTAATTTTCTGTATTGCTTAGAAAATTAAGAATACATTTATAAGAAATTTTTCACTCTTTTTTTGACAATCATATTTTAATTCTTTTCTTTTGAAGGTCGATTATTTTTTGGAACATTGTTCCGTAAAACTTTCAACGGTGGGGATCGAATCACATGTATGAATTCCCAGGAACAATCTTATAACTTGGAAAATAATAATTCTACCGAAGTTATTGTTAAACAAGAGAATATTGTCCATGTTGGGATTGCACCAATGTTTCAAGAGATTGATATCATTTTTCATGAAGTAGACATTAAAAAGGAATGTGCTCAAATAAGCAATGCAATCCATACGGATAGTTGTGAGATGACTTCAATTTCAAGTAAGCTCTATTATATACGTATTTTGATATTAAACCTTTAGTTTAATGACTGGACTGTTATTTTTTCAGATTAGGTGATTTATCATGTTGGTCTTTTCCTAGTCTGGTATTAAAATATCTTAATGTAATAATTTGGCATCATCAAAAAAAAATGTGGGATTTTCACAGTAACAATAATAAGCCATTTCAGAATAAATTAGAGGATTCGTTAAGGCCTTAACCATCAATGATGTCAAATTGAAATAAATTGGACATATTAGAAGCCCTAGAAATATTAAAGTCAGTGTATTGGGATGAACATCTGGCAAACACATATATTCCCAAGATTTCATTGCTGCTTGCTGAAGTTGTCTCCTGCCTCCCTCCACCAACAATCCCCAACCCAAATTTTTACCATTGGAATTGTGTATGTCGCTACCAGTTCAAACATAATTCAGTCTTGTTTATGCTCCCTGATGATGAGGGGAAAACCTTGAACCGGTAGGGTTATACCGTTATTTAAAGTGGAATAAACAGTGTTGGACTAAACAAATTACAATGTTTTTTATTCATTATTCATCATAATAGTCCTTTTGGTTTTGGAATCTTTTAAACAATTGAATTTGAGATTTTGTCTATGGATAGTAAACAGCACATTTCACCCTAGTCTAATATTTATGGCATTGCTGGGTATACATATTTAAGCGTTCATTGTATTTTTTTCTTTTTTATTCAATATTCTGTATATTTTATCTGTGTTATAACCATAACTTGTTTTAATTGTTTTATTGTGTTCAGTTATTAGTCTAATTGAGTACACTTCAATTCTATGGTAAAGAACATTCAGATGTGGAATATAGCATCTATGTACGTATCTTTCCTGAAAATATTGAAATTATGTTTGTCATTATGATTGATCACTTGACACAAATGAATACTCCTTCATATACAAAAGTTTATGGCCAATATTTAAGATATAATATTATTCAAGACAAAGAAGAGAAGAATATTTAAAATAGAATTGTCTATGATTCATATTATCAGGTCTAATAAATTCAGTCGATTGTTTACTTATTTTCTATGGTAAATGTTATTTGCAAAAAAATGTTATTTCAAATTAAAAGCAGTTAAAAAATCTATAAAATATATACAATATCTGAAGATATTAAAAGCTATAATGTATCTCTCTCTCTCTCTCTTTGAATAATGGCCGTGAACTCCTATATATTGCTATAATGTATTAAAATATGTTTGTAAATTTTTCTACCAATAATGCAGAATAAAGTGAAATTTTTAATAAGAATGTAACACAAATAATAACTTAAAACATGTAAAATTTCAGATATTCCTATTTCATTTAACAATAATGATGCTCGTTCACAAAATGAGGTTGACTGTGATAACTTAAATTTAAATGGAAAAACTCATGGTGGAGAGGATTCTCCGAGCAGTGGAGAATGTTCGAAGATACTTAGAACAAGGACTAAATTGATGGAGCCAGATAGAACTCAATGTGGACAGAAACTGCATACCTGCGGAGATTGTGGTAAAGGCTTTCCAAGGAAAAGGGATTTGAATGTTCATGAGACGACTCATAGTGAAGAAAGACCTTACAGCTGCGGCCAGTGTGGGAAGACCTACAGGCATCAGTCTCATTTAAAAACTCACGAAAAGGTTCATACTGGAGAAAAGCGTTACAAATGCGACGAATGTGGGAAGATTTTTGCGTGTCAATCTTATTTGAAACAGCATGTAAGGATTCATACTCAAGAAAAAGTTTATAGCTGCGTTTATTGTGATAAGACATTCACATTTAAAAGTAATTTATCGCAACATCAAAAGACTCATAATGAAGAAAAACCTTACTCTTGTTTGGAATGCGGGAGAGCATTTAGACTGAAATGTTTTTTAAAATACCATGAGAAGACTCACAGTGAAGAAAATCCGTACAGCTGTATAGAGTGTGGGAAAGGTTTCAGACATCAATTGCATTTAACAGAACATAAAAAAACTCACACTGGAGAGACTCCATTCTGTTGTGGAAATTGTGGGATGGTTTTCAAGTATAAACGGAACTTAACAGTCCATGAGAAGATTCATAGAGGAGACAAGCCGCACAGTTGTGAGGATTGCGGGAGGACATTCAGATTAAATGCTACACTGATGGAGCATAAAAAAACACATACTGGAGAGAAACCTCACAGTTGTAAAATTTGCAGTAAAACTTTTGCAAGGAAAAGTCAGTTGACTGTTCACGAAAGAACTCACAGTGGAGTGAGACCTTATAGTTGTGGTGATTGTGACAAGACATACCGGCATTTATCTCATTTAAAATCTCATGAAAAGATTCATAATAGATAGCCATTTCACATTGTTAAAATTGTGCAAAGTGCAACTTATTTCATCTCGGTTCAAGACAGAGATTTTAAAAGAAATATGCCAATGGTGCTCTGGGGACTGCGATTGATTCCTAGGATACTATAGTATAGTCACAATGATAGGAAGTGACATCTTGTTGTACTATACTCAAGAAAATGTAGCATGGTCCCTGTTACGTTTGAAATGTCATGTCTCAAAGGGATGGGTTAAAATAGTTTTTTTTTTACAAATCGAATAGTTTTTTTATAAATCGAAAAATTCTTATTCTCTAAACTGACGTTTTAATTCCTAATTTTCATTAAACTGACTTTCTAATGTATTGTATGATTTGTATGTATCTTTAAATACGCCAAATGAATTAATACTAATTATGAACATTTAATTTTAGGTATAAAAATAAAAAATCCAATTATCGTATACCCCATCCCTAGCCAATGCAGACTAACGTAGTGACTTTTGACAAACGTCATCAAATATTATTTAAATTTTAACAAACTGCCACATTTTTGCTAATTTGTAACAATATGTATTAATTTGTCATTATTGTTAGTTTTATGAAAATTCTTATTCTCTAAACTGACGTTTTTATTCCTAATTTTCATTATACTGACTTTCTAATGTATTGTATGATTTGTATCTATCTTTAAATAGGCCAAGATCCACTATGAATTAATACTAATTACGAACATTTAATTTTATGTATAAAAAAATCGATAATCCAATTATCGTATACCCCATCCCTAGCCAATGCAGACTAACGTAGTGACTTTAGACGAACGTCGCCAAATATTATTTGATTCTAACAAACTGACATATTTTTTGCTAATTTGTAACAAGATGTATTAATTTGTCATTATTGTTGGTTTTATGTAATGTATTTACCTAAATAACTTGCTATTTATTAGAATCGAGGCTTATATTAAAGTTGATAAAATAATTAAAATTACTGAACGTCGTTAGAAGGTTGTATTGGGGCAAATTTCTGAAACGTCACAGGGACCATGCTACATTTTCTTTAGTATAACATATAGCAAATCATTGTATCCTTGTAGTATTGGATTTAACAATATCTATAATGAATTCTGGTTCCATTTATAATGAAACTGAGTTATTAGAAGTATCTGTAATGAAAATCTTATATAGCTCAAAATTCAACTTGAACTGGAAATGAGGTAGCTGTGTCTAGTTTGATTCCAAGATTTGAGAAATTTCGGTGAACAATAGGCTGGCTCATTCACTAATTGGTAAGTTTTTTTTAGGCGACGTGAAATAAAAATATTTGAAAACACTAATTTAAATGACTTAACAAGACAGTTTTTTTTAACCTCGAAGCGAGTGAGATTTTGTTAGCAAAATAAAAAAATTATTTTGTAAGTAATATAAAAAACGTAATTACGGCTGCCATAGACAAAATAATTGAATAGATAAGAACATTTGAGCCTTGTCCGTTTTAAGGATAAATTCATGTATTCGGAAAAAAAACATCGGATGTACCATGTACGTCCATACTCTCTTGAGGTAAAAATTCGCTCGCCGTACACCGTACGGCCATACTCCTTTAGAGGTTAAAGATTTCCACAAATTTTTCTTAATTTTGTGATATTAACAAGTATTAGTTAATTTTTCTTAAGCATATTGAAATAATATAGTTATATCTGTTTTTATGTTAACTCGTCCAATATAATTCAAGAGTTTTTATTATAACAGCATTTGCTGTTGGCTAAGGAAGTAAAAATGGATGTGTCGTATTTATTGAAAACCATTCAACATAAAATAAATATGTATTAACACATTCACTGCGTATAAAATGTCATACAGAGATGTTGAAAATTCGCAAATTTTTGAAAACCCATAACTTTGTTAAAAATCAAATTCTACTTTCTATTGAAACATCATATACAAGTGTATTCCTTCGTGTCTACAAAACACATGAAACCGGCGACGAATCCTTATCGGGAGACATTTATGAGTGCACTCAACATTCAAAGCTATTTTGTATGGACACGGGAGCCGTGTTCAACGCAGTTAACGTGTTAAGTGCAATAAGTATATAAATATATCTTAAAGTGTTATCAATTACTTTATGACAAAGATATATAACTCTGATTAGACCCTATAATTTATTGAAGCATAAAATAAATACTATTGCATACAGAAGTTTCAGTACTTGATATTACAGAAGGAATAAATTGTGGCAAACATTGGTCTAAACAACTATTGGGGCAAATTTGTGAGCTGTCACAGGACTCATCCTAGAATTTCCGAACTATAACTGAGGAGTTTATTGAGATAAATAATTGAATAAGATATTTTCAATTGAATAATACTTGTTGGGAATAGAGTAAGATCGATAGAGTAAGTGGTGTTGTGATTAATCTGTACCAAAAACATCTTGAATGCTTTTTCTCAGTGTTGAAGAATTTTTAAATTAGTAAATTGATGCAGTACACCAAGGATTGACTCATATCTCATGTATCGAAGAAGATTCGGCCAATTGTAGACTTTCTACAGAGCAAATTTAGGGAGGTCAACAAGCCAGCTGCCAATTTTGCCATAGACGAAAGTCTTATGAAATTCGGGGGACGACTCTCAAATGTACATTTCAACCCAAGTAAACGGGCCAGGTTTTGCATTAAATTTTATAAGCTATGTGAGTCGTCCACTGGATATGTATTTGACTTCAGTATTTATACTGCGGCAAAGGTAGGAGATCAAACTCTTTTATCCAGTGAGGCTATCATACATCACCTACTAAAAGGATATGAGTCCGATGGTCATAACCTTTACGTGGACAATTGGTATACTTCTCCAGACCTTTTCCTCAGGCTAAGTACTGAAGGGACAAACTGTATAGGCACAGTGAGACCAAAACGTAAAAACATGCCTGTGCAAATGAAGGGCAAAAAGAAACTACAGCCGGGTGATGTATCTTGTCTATACAGTCATGGCATGATGGCTGTTCAGTGGATGGACCGAAGAATAGTAACAATTCTGTCCACTTACCATTAAGGCATTGTTCAATGCATATCAGATACATAAGAAGCATAATTCTGTCTCACTGCACTACTCAGAATTCCGAGACAAAGTGGCAAAGCAGATCCTCGAAAGAGTGGTACTGCTTACTCAGCAGCTGGTGAATAGGTCAGGGACCTCCGACACTCCTCTCAGGCTGCAAGGAAAAAACTCTCACTTTCCTTATAAAATCTGTGGCAATGCTGGTGGAAAAAAGTATGTTATGAGAAAATATATTGTGGGTAAGGCCAAAGGCCTGAACAAGGAGTGTCTGTGGTAATGCAGGATATGACAGGAGCCTACAGGAGGTCTCCTTACATAATGAAGATTGCTTCATTGATTTCCACTGTAAAAATGATTTTCCCAAATAATAGTGTTTTTTTTGTGTATATTTTTTATATGTAAATAAAAAAAAATTTAAAATCATAATTGAATTTTAATTATTACTTACTTCATTCTTGATTGCCTCCAGACAAGTTCATCAAAATATTTTTTTGAATCTCATATAAAAATATGAATTCAGCTTATTATTGTTGAGTAAGTAAGTCTTTATTTTTCTCAAATCAGACTCCTGTGTGATTTCTTATACATTTTTAAAGCATGATGTCATTTGACTAGAGAAATAGACTAAAATATGCTGGTTTGAGTGGTCAGTTTCAGTTTTAACATGGCAGTTGTCAAAGGGTTAACATCTTTCTGGTTGGTTGGAAGAGATTGCCACATTATACTGTATACAATGAAAGTTTAATACAATACAATATATGATTTTTATATGACTGTTTTTATACCATTTTCCATGAAACTTATTTTTTTATTTTTAAAATTGAATATGTTTTAGATATTCCCGAAGAGAGAACCAACAGAAAAAAATATTCTTCACCAAATAAGATTAATAAGACAAAAGAGCCATTTTGATGATCATGAAATAATCCACAGTGGTAAAAGGCCTTACAAATGTAAAGAATGTGGAAAGAAATTCGCTAGGAAAAATCATCTTAAAGATCATGAGAAGATTCATAGTGGAGATAAACATTACAAATGTGAGGAATGTGGGATGACATTCATACAGAAAAGCAGTTTAAAGGGACATGAAAGAATTCATAGTGGAGATAAACCCTACAGTTGCGAAGATTGTGGAAAGACGTTTAGAGTTAAATCTTATTTAAAAGATCATGAAAATATTCACACTAAAAAGAAACTTTACAGCTGTATTTATTGTGAGAAGGCATTTACATTCAAAACTGCTTTAACGCAACATGAAAAGATTCATAGTGGAGAGAAACCTTACATCTGTGCAGAGTGTGGGATGACATTCAGACAAAAATGCTTTTTAAGATACCATGAAAGGATTCATAGTGGAAAGAATCCCTTCAGGTGTAAAGAATGTGGAATGGCATTCAAGCAAAAGTGTGTTCTAACGGAACATGAAAAAAACCATAGCGAAGAGAAACCACATTGTTGTGGAGATTGCGGGAAAACATTCAAGTCTAAGCATAATTTAACAGTTCATGAAGGTATTCATAGAGGAGAGAAGCCTTTCAGCTGTGCAGATTGTGGGAAGAAATTCAGAACTAGTACTATTTTGAAGGGGCATACGAGAATTCATAGTGGGGTGAAACCTTTTGCTTGTGGAAATTGTGGGAAAGCGTTTATGAGGAAAGGTCAATTGACAGTTCATGAAAGGAGTCATAGTGGAGAAAGACCTTACAGCTGCAGCTACTGTGGGAACACATTCAAGCAAAAGTCTCATCTCGTTACCCATGAATGGATGCATAATGAAACTTTCACTAATAATTGAGGAGAACAAAGTGAAGGTCAGTTTTCTACGTATTATTAATCAAATCTGGAAAAAATGTCTTCTGTTTCTGTTTCGATATCTCATTCTACCTTCCCGTCACTTGAGTACTTCCCAAATAGCACAATTGTTCTAATATTATAATATATGCAAAGCCTTCAGTTGTGGTTACATTACTCCCATGAGCATCGCAATGTTTTCAGTCCTTACACTTTTATTTGAAAAGAATAACTGGAATGGCAAAAAATGATATGTCAAAGCTGGGAAATATATAGAAGTCATCACAACGAAAATGCGCCTACGTAAATCTCTCATCTTCGTAATATTCATGTATGGCGTGGAGACTTGGACTTTCAGAGCAAGCGAGAGACGTAGAGTAGATGTATTTGAAATTATGTGCTACAGAAGGATTTTACGAATTCCATGGATAGCAAGGCGTACTAAAGTCTCTGTTCTTGAAGAACTGAGAATCACTGACAAGATTGTCGACAATATGCCTTCAACCAGTTTTCCGATTCATCAGACATATTGCTTGCGGTCAAGAACACAGTTTGGAGAGGCTTGTGGTTACTGGATGTGTGGAAGAATAACACACAAGAGGACGATTCCCATTGCGTTAGGCTGACCCAATTGAGAGATGCAACTGGACCACTCTGAGCAACTGTTCTACGAGCCGCAGTGCAGGGATGGAAAGAGAGGAGTCAACAAGAGCCTATCATGGTAGTCACGAGCTACACGACAGGATGTTGATGAAACTATTATAGTATTATTTAAGAAATTCCTTTAAATAGAAATTTAAGTTCCAGGAACAAATATTACATTTGTTGAATATTTATTGTTTTCAGTATTAGTAAATCGAACTAAGAAATATCTGCCTTTTTTGTTAAACTTAATTTAATCCTGCCCTGTCCTGATATTTATTTTTAATAATTTATTTTTAAGTAGATAAAAGTAGCTCTGCACTAAAAAATGGTGATACTTGTGTATTAAGAAATAAAGAAAAGAGTAAGTTTTTTTGTCAATATATACAAAAATATATTTTTGTCAATATATACAAAGATATATTTTTGTCAATATATACAAAGATATATTTTTGTCAATATATGCAAAGATATATTTTTGTCAATATATACAAAGATATATTTTTGTCAATATACCATATACAAAGATATATTTTTTCCGCTCATAACATTTAAATGCCGAATGTGTTAATATCATATAACGGAAGGCCTGCATGGAGATAATCTGTTGGTCGCCTTCCTTTTGGTGAGTTTTCTGCGGTTTCCTCACCAGATATGTCTTCATACATATGCAAATTTGGGGAAGCTCCAATTTATAAGGCTGCAGCCACTACCTTCCCATCTTCACGCTCTACACTAATACTATATATATAATTTAAATATCCATCAAACACTATACATCTTCGCCATGCTCTGCCTTCTTCCATTGCTGATGGGGTGTTGTACCTGGGAGCCGGGATGCTGTCTTCGGGGGGCTGTGGAACGATTGGGAGTACGCCGGAACCAGGTCCGTTAAGAAGTCGATTAATCCCTTTGGCTATATTTGCCAATAACATCTCTGGCCGAATTCGACGACGTATCTGGGATAGACGGCGAACCCTTAAATAATATCTATAATAGTAAAGATAACTACTCAAATACTTCCTCAAATTATACAGGATAAACGCTCCACACAGATGACAGAACAGTGGAAAAGGTTATCATTACTGATATAAAAGACGAAACACGTGAGATATACGTGATTATTGTGAAAATAAAATTTTTGAATTCTTGTGCCTATACCGCTCATAAGATTAAAATCCTTTTAGCATAGACGAAACTCAGGATAAGTTCAAAAAATATCTATGGTTTTTGTACAATCTGTCAAAAATCAATGGAAGCTTGTTTTTCTTCCTCCAATACAATTTATTGTTAGAACAATATTGCGAGAATTTATTGTTATGATATATATTTGAACTAAGGCTCCGATAATTTACTTCGTCCTGAATGGAATACTCTGAAACTAAACACTTCGTATGTCATATGCGTAGTCTAGTCACGAAGTACATTTGTAAGATTATATCATGTCCAAAACAATAGAATTTCTTATGTTAACCACAAATTTATAATCTTAATTATAAAATTCTAAAACTACTCAGGCGTTGAGGAATATTTTACTAAAAGTACGCCACATCCCGAACGCTCAAATACTAAGCTAGCGCGTTCACTTGACACTGGCGTATACTTCTTCATATATAAGAGTTCACAGCCATTGTTCAAGAATTATTACACTTGCGATCCAATGAACTGTTTAATTATCCTTTCATGTGTTGGAAACCGGTAAAACTTCTATCATAGAAATGTATTCATAAAATAACATTAGGAAACAATTGTGCATTTTAAAATAAGTATTGGTACTAATATTGTAGGATATAAATTATTTTCGAGTTGAGTTTTTATAATTTTTAAATTTTACAAACCTTTTGTAAACTTTTTTTAGTTTTTTTTTAAATAACCCTAATTTGTGTATTCCCAGCCAGTAAAAAAATTATTTTACATTAGAAGGAAATATACAATAATGGCTTAGCAGGAATTTAAAGGAATACATTTCAATAATTATAAAAATACCATATTCTTCTCCCCCCATCATGCTTAATTACTTTGCTCGGATATCATAGACCTACTTGTTGACGTACTAGGAATTCCTTTTTTAATTTCTTCAGACCTGGCGTCCATTATAATGGACACATACTTTATATGCAATTTTTAAGCAATTTTGTGATATATTCCTGTTCCCAATGATAACAAATAAAGTCTAGGACACTGTATTATCGACTATGAACGTTTTGGGCGCCATCTATCTAAACTAATATGACATAATGTTGCATTTAGTGTAAATAATACACTCACAAGCAAGATTTTTTTTTAAACCTTAGAATTTATTCAGATCTGAAAAGTTAAATCAACCAGCTTTTCACGTGTGTCAATTAAATGCTCTCATTACTGAAAAGAACATAAAAGAATAACATAGATATAGGTTAAATTAGCACTTTTTTAGTTTAAGGAACAAAATAAAAAAAAAACAATATCAAGATACCACAAACAATATTTTAACGCAACAATCCATGAACTAAAATCACACAACAATGTAGAGTTGATTTCACAGTTAGCTCTAGCTAACATATCTACATTAGGAATAATATGTGCCAAAGTTACTAAACAAAAGTGTTTTTTTCCTTTCATGTGGTATCCTTCAACATAACGGAATTAGCGATTCAGACAAATTAAAGAGTGTGGAAAGGCGACAATATTGTTTTCGGCCCCAATAATCTTTTCTTTGGGTTCAGAACTACTCGAATAGATACAGAACTCACGGTTCGTCATTGCACATGAAGAGTAAACAACAGAATTGTTATTAGACTTTTTTTAAATTTTATTTTGGGCACCATCAAGAATCAAACTCGAAACCAAAGGGTTTAAATCAAATATCTTACCAACTAAACCACAGAGGTCGACGTGAATAAGAATATTAATTTTATATCTTTATTTCGTAAGAAATATTTTTAACGCCGTGATAACAAAGGGAGACACGTTTGTAAGGAACATTCTTATCATATGCTGGTTGGCATAGAGTTATTCGGCAAAAGCAGATTTTCATAAAAGGTCGGATACAAATCACTTAATGGGCATTCTAGAAATATATGATTCAACATTGAGGCCACATGCTAGAATTGAAATCTTTGTCAAATATTCGTTTGTGGGTTTTTAAAATTTGAACAATATTATTTATAATATAAACAAATTAAGATGCAATATTATTTATAATATAAACAAACTGAGATGCAATATTATTTATAATATAAACAAACTAAGATGCAATATTATTTATAATATAAACAAACTAAGATGCAATATTATTTATAATATAAACAAACTAAGATGCAATATTATTTATAATATAAACAAATTAAGATGCAATATTATTTATAAACAAGTAAAGATGCAAGTAATGAGTTCTGAGGAGTACGAAAGTGCTGCGGTCTTAATCATTAAAGAAGAAAAGGCAGATGGAGATGAGGATATTGGAGCAGACATCCTCATTTATAAAGCAGACATTAAAAAGGAGAGTTATCCTGTTGGTGATCAAACTGCAAACTCTAGTAAGTGTTGGTCTTGAATTCATTTGATTGTACATGAAGATTCTTTTTATTTTAAGTCGTGTCGCTCATGGCTGAGAGTTGTGGTTCTCTGATGATGTGGAATTTAGCGGATGATTCACCTCCACTTCTCCTGGTTCTAAATTATGATGAGTGCACCACTCAATGAAGGACTATACTTAAGCAATTGTAGCACGGTTCCTGTGACAGTTCACAAATTTTCCCCAATACAACCTTGTAACGACGTTCAGTAATTTTAATTATTTTATCAACTTTAATATAAGCCTTGATTCTAATAAATAGCAAGTTATTTAGGTAAATTTAATAACATAAAACTAAAAATAATGACAAATGAACATCTTGTTACAAATTAGCAAAAATGTGGCAGTTTGTTAAAATCAAATAATATTTGGCGACGTTTGTCAAAAGTCACTACGTTAGTCTGCATTGGCTAGGGATGGGGTATACGATAATTGAATTTTCGATTTTTTTATACCTAAAATTAAATGTTCGTAATAAGTATAAATTCATAGTGGATCTTGGCCTATTTAAAGATATTGTAGATACAAATCATACAATACATTAGAAAGTTAGTATAATGATAATTAGGAATTAAAACATCAGTTTAGAGAAAAAAATAATTTCGATTTATAAAATAACTATTCGATTTGTAAAAAATAACTATTTTACCCCATCCCTTTGAGACATGATGTTTCAAATGTCACAGGAACCATCCTACATTTTCCCAAGTATAATTATCTCATTGATCTGGTCTATCCACCTTGTTAGAGACCGTTCTATCCATATCCACCTTGTAAGAGACACTCTTGCTCGCCGTCTCTCAACTCTCTCAGTCACTACCAGCTTCTCCAAATTTGATCTCGTGCCTGAAGTATGACAGTATTCTCCTCTTGACATCATTTTTTTGACCTGTAGATCCTGGAGGAAGGAAACAAGCTCGTCTTGCAATCCATGTGAGGCAAAGCATTCGGCTTAACGTCATGTCACGAATACATCCAGAATATCTCTTTCCGTTTTTCTTAGCATCCATGTGTTCACATACCTTTACAGCAACCCAGAGTTGTCGTCAGACGAATTTTGGTGTTCAGAAGTAGATGGATTTCGTCATATCTTTATAGTTTAGTCATTACAGATGAACATTATTACAATTTTATACAAACCATTGGCACATGACCATGCAGTAATGCACTGGATTTTCGTGCAGAAGGTCGGCGGTTCGAACTCCTAGCTTTGGTACTCCCCTCGAATGACGCAGGTATTATTTATACCGTGTATTCAGGGGTATAAGGATGGATACATATAACTTTAGTCATATCTATTCTTTCAAAAAGGAAAAAAAATCGGTGCAATCGAATCCAATACAGTGCCGTGACCAGTGAAATTGCTGGTGTACAACGGTTCACTCACAAAATTTTCTCCACTGTACAGCTCGCATTCCAATTGTATTGACGTTGAAACGGCAAGGGTATCCTCGACTACGAGGCCCAGCAACGAACAAACTAACAATTTTGGAAAGAATTTAATTTTCAAGTAAATGAACTCAAATTTTTTATTGTTATATTTTGCAGGTTTATTGTCTTTTGGAACATCAATTCGTAAAATACAGGAGGAAGAGAAAAAAACCGCAGGCACAAGTTCACTAGACCAACTCCTCAACGTGGAATCCAAAAATGATACCGCAGTTACTGTTAAACAAGAAAAAGATGATGAATTGGATATGGAACCAATGTTCCCTAGATTCGATTTAGACATACAAGAAGTAGATATCAAAAAGGAATGTACTCAAAGTTCTCATACAAATTCAACGCCTTCAAATGCAAGTAAGTGTTTACATTTTTTCAAACTATATTCTGTTCCTCTTAGTTGTGCCATATAATCTCTTTTGTAAAAAATATTCATGCATAGATATTTGTTAAATTTTATTGATGTGATACAAGATGATTGATAAAACTGATCAAACATACATTACCAACCTGTCTGACATCAGATTATTTTTCTTTAAAGTTCCTCTGCTCTTTAGAGGCTGGCGATCACCATGGCTATTTTGACCTTTAACCTGTTCACCGCGTTAAAAATCAAATTCCACGAATCCTGTGCGCGGCACAATTTCAGCGTTTTTTAATTTCTAAGTTTAAACCCATATTTTGTTTAGAACCACTGATATTTGATTACAACACCAAGTAAACATGACACTTAAGTAATTTTCTGATAATAAATAATAGTCATTACTCTTAAGGAGACTCATTAAATAAAGGAGATAAACTTAACATTACGTAAAATAAACAAAGGAATGCTACGATCAAATCAGTGCTTCATGACACTCACCCAATCAAATGCATATAGCACTAGTAATGTTTATTTACGTAAGAGAGACTCATCGCAGGACTCGATCCGCGCGACAGGTCGTTAATGCTGGAAATATTGAGAAACCAAAAAAATTCGGCGCTCTGTTTATTCAACAATATCTCATAAACTAATATATTATTTGACAAGGTTTTCAGAGATGTCGCTAGAATAAAGATTATTTTAAATTTTAGTTTAATTTTTATTCCGGTTTTGTGTCATTTTTTTTAAGTATTTGTGATTTGAAACTTGGATTGTCGTCAGATCACAGGCGTTTGTCCTCCCCGCGGGGAACACGTTAAGACATCAGTTTTGTACAAAGATATTGTACTATAGTGAAATTAATCTCGCAAGTTCTTCACCTAAGAGATGTGTCATCTTCCTGCACTTCTGGCCTGAATTTTCCCCTGTAATATATCAGTTAAAGGACCCCATATTTTTCTCTTCACAATATAATGTCCAAAGGTCTCCTTTTGATGCTGGATACTAATACTTCTCCGAATTTATTCAGCCGTTCAAGATGTCATCATTATGGACTTTGTCAAACCCGTGAGACTCTCAGGATTTTCCGACAGCATTACATTTCATCAAAAGTTTTTAGTTTCATTGTGATGGTCTGTGTAAGTGCTTTAACCCTTTGACAACCGCCATGTTAAAACTGAATCTGACCACTCAAACCAACATGTTTATGTCTAAAAATCATTTTTACAATGGAAATCAATGAAGCAATCTTCATTATGTAGGGAGACCTGGCATATCCTGCGTTCCCATCAACACTCTTTGTTCACGCCTTTGGCCTTATATACTATTCATTATCTGGTAACATACTTTTTTCCACCAGCATTGCCACGGATTTTATAAGGAAAGAGAGAGTTTATTCCTTGAAGCCTGAGAAGAGTGTCGGAGGTCCCTGACCTATTCACCAGCTGCCGAGTGTGGGATCCTGAACAGTGACTACTTCTTCATTACTTAGTCCGGTGGTTGAAATGTTCCCTTCACCCGATTCATCTTCTGAATCTGAAGCATCCTTATCTGAAACTGGTTCTTCTCCATCCTCACTAAATAAGAGTCTTTTCTCTTCAGATTCCCCCCAATCTGACTCGCCTAATACATTATATAACTCGTTTTCACTTCATTTTTCCATTTCAAGAAATGTGTATGAGCGCGTTTTATCGGTCATTTTGAATATTGAGTAAATAAATCGATCTTAGTATTACAGATTTCTTTATTTTTTTTGTTTGAATCCTTGCTAAACTAAAAAATTTACCATTCAGTCAATGAAATTGGAATGAAATGCAAACAAATCAAAGTCAATAAATATTCACAAACATAACGTAAAACGAGCAAGAAATTCTCGACATACTTTTAGATTACAATATTCATTATAATATCAAAATCTTTTTTTTTGTAGGTTATTTGTCATTTGAAACATTGTTTCATGAAAGTGTGAAAATAATCACAGGTGTGAATTCCATGGAGCAATTCAATAGTTCAGAATATAGCGAAGCTACGGTTGATATAAAACAAGATAATATTTTTGAAAAGAATATAGCACTAATGATTCCCAAGCTAGATAACAATCTACAAGAAGAAAATATTAAAAACACATGTACTCAAGTCAATAAAAACACAGCAGCTAATTCAAGTTAGTATTATACGAGTATTTTAATGTTTATTTATTACGATCTTTTAGTTTTTTTATTATTAGTCAACTGTTTTATTATATCTTGCTAAAGACCATTTAAATTCAGATTAGGGTCTAATCTGGCAACAATTTAGTCTTAAAGATTGTTTATACCGAGAGTTGCAAAGAAGAAGACACATTAAATTTATTTTTATTATCATCTTTAAAGACATGCAGTATTAATTATATTGGGTTGTAATATATATTATTGGATTGTAACATGTATTAATATTTGCCCCGTTTATAATTTTTTAAAGTATTTACTTGTAAATTCAGAAATAAGTTTAATAAATTACATTTGTATCAATGACCTTCTTTCACCTATCTGATAGTTGAAGGGTTCATGTCTTGTAGAATTTCTGGGACTTTTAGCAAAAATCTGATCCAAGTACCGTATTGACCCAACTATAGGGCGACCCTGATTATAAGGCGATCCCTATTTTTTAATCTGCTTTTTGGAGAAAAAAACATTTCCCTCACCATTATAATATTATGAAAAATAAAATGCAAAATGTTTAACGAAAAATATTTATTAAAACAAAGTACCCAGATAATAGTAAAAAGCATGTTTAAACATGAAAAGAAGAAATAAAAAAGTCCAACTACAGTAGCTGATCAGATCAGTCAGATTCACACATGGCTATAGCATATATAGTAGGCAGCATCCTCAGCATCAGTCCCATCTCATCTCATCTTCAGTGATATTATCCTCTTCGGAATCCTCAATCATATTTTCCCACTAAATATCATCTTCAGGACCATCCATTTTATTGGATATGCAACATTTTTTTAATCCATTGATGATAGAAATTTGCATTCATCAAGTCATGGTTTTGTAAACGCCAACGTCTAACATTATTTTCCGTTATGCCAAATTGTCTGGCAGCCGCACAGTTGTTGGTTGTTTCTGCAGCACGCACCACCTAGCATCTGCATGTTCCTTGCTGCTGCTTGCATCTGCACGATAGCATCTGCGTGTTCCTTAATTCACTTGATTTTTTCACACTCCTCGTCTTTCAATATGGTCAGTCATAATATTTTTTTTAGGTAGCAAAGATACAAAACGAAGCACAGTACAAAAAAAACACCTCAAAAACTGTCAGAAATGACTACGCACAGGCTATGTGTAAACAATGACGCCTTTTGAACGCTCTCATTACAATGTTGCCATTTCGCTAATCGCGAGTAGTGAATTTTTTGCTACTCACTATGTTTGTGACTCGAATATAAGGAGAGCCCCCTATTGACGTGTTGCCTTTTTAAATAAAAACCTCGCCTTATAGTCGAGCTAATACGGTAGTTTTGGTAGAAGTTCAAATTTGGTAATTTACACCATTGAGAGAGTTCTGCAAAGATCGAAACAAATCATAGTCAGAACGTGCAAGGTCTGGAATGTAAAGTGGCTGCACTTAAACATCCCAGCCAAGTTTCAACAACTGTTTCCAGTGACCACAGAAATGTGTGGTCTGGCATTGTCATACTGGAACATAATACCTATTGGCCAATCCTGGCCTTTTTTTTCCGACTGCTTGCTTCAATTCAAATCTTGTTTTATATCTAATGTAGCTTTGCTATATTTTGAATTATTGAGTTGCTCCGTAGAATTATGCATGTGATTGTTTTTTCATTTTTATGTCGACATTTCAAACTCTTGTTGACCATCCCAAGCTTACATAAATGTCGTGAAACAGTAATGGCAGTAATGTTTAGTATATGACAAATCTCACATGTTGTCAAATGACAGTCGCTATCAATAATAAATAGCCTTGATTTCATCCACGTCTGTATTGACATGTTGTCTGGCGCAAGATGTTTCTATGACATTAAGGTTTCTTAATCTCTGAAATCACTTTTAACATGTTGAATCATCTATGTACTGTACCCGGCGGTAAGTAATACACATCGGGCTGAATGAAGAGACTGTCGGCCATAATCGGGTAACTTCAGCATTGTAGAGTGTCGCCTCTGTCATTCATACACGTGTTCAGATGCGATTTGTCAGTCGTTGTCAAGTGTAAGTGTAGCGCATCGTGCGACAGAGACGACGCTCTATAAAGCCAAAATTAGCCGATTATATATAGGCCGATAGTCTCTTTCTTAAGTTTTTCTTTCTTGTACAATGTTTTCGACGCGTTTTTGCCTTTTCGGAAGTGAAAAAAGCATAAAATATATTTTTTTTATTTTTTATTAATTCTCTTTTGGCCAAATATATTTGGCCAAAAGAGAATTTGTTTCTAGTATTTAACTTTATTTTTGATGCAGGTAAATTGAACTCCATAACTCTCCTGTTGAAGGAGCTTCACTGGTTGAAGTGTCCTGAAGATACCCTATCTTATGGTATCCAATGCTCTGAATGGTCTGGTATCGTTTTTAATAGATCATTTTTCAAATCAACTTGATAAGAAGCTCATAAAACTGGAATAATAAATGATTTTGCTGGAGTTTGTTCTTAACTTTTATGAGTTTCAAAAAGTATTTATGTTTTCAGATGTTCCTGGAACAAGTTACAATAAAGATAGTGTTTATTTGCGGAATGAGCTTAAGGCAAGCAAAGTAAATAGAATAAAAAAGACTCATAGTGGACAGAAGCCATTCAGCTGCCGAGAATGTTCAAAGACATTCATAAACAAGAGTCGTTTAATAACCCATGAAAGAATTCACAGCGGTGAAAAACCCTACAACTGTAGGCATTGTGGGATGACATTCGCACAGAAAGGTAATCTGACACAGCATGAGATGATTCATAGTCAAGAAAAGCTTTACAGCTGTGGATTCTGTGATAAAACATTCACAGCAAAAAGGAATTTAAGAATACATGAAGCGACTCATAGTGGAAAAAAGCCTTTCAGCTGTGCAGATTGTGGAAAGTCATTTGCGCAGAAACCTCATTTAAAGGAACATTCAAGGATTCATAGTGGAGAGAAACCTTACAGCTGTGGACAGTGTGATAAAACATTTAGACATAAATCTCAATGTAAAAACCACGAAAGAATGCATACTGAAGAAAAGCCATACAGCTGTGAAGAGTGTGGAAAGACTTTTAGTCAAAAATATTATTTAATGGAACATGGAAATGTTCACACTGGGGAAATGCCACATTGTTGCAGAGATTGTGGGAAGTTATTCAAGTATAAGTCCAATTTAACAATTCACCAAAGGATTCATAGTGGAGAGTTGCCTTATAGCTGTGCAGAGTGTGGGAAAAAGTTTAGGTATAAATCTCAATGTAAAATCCACGAAAGAACTCATAGTGGAGAAAAACCTAATAGTTGTGGATATTGTGGGAGGTCGTTCTCGTTGAAAGCTACTTTAAAAGAACATGAGATGATTCATAGTGGAGAAAAACCTTACAGCTGTGGACAATGTGGAAAAACATTTAGGAATAAATCTCAATGTAAAATCCATGAAAGGATACATAGTGAAGGGAAACCCTTCAGCTGTGGGGTGTGTGGGAAGGAGTTTAGTCGAAAATACGATTTAACAGAGCACGAAAATATTCACAGTGGACAGAGGCCACACTGCTGTCTAGATTGTGGGAAGTTATTCAAGTACAAATCTAATCTAATTTTACATGAAAGGATTCATAGTGGACAGAAACCTTACGGTTGTGTAGAATGTGGGGAGACATTCAGGTATAAATCACAATGTAAAATTCATGAAAAGACTCATTTGTGAATACATAGAAGTGTGTCTTGCGCACATTATTTTTGGTACCCGTTTCATTATTTGATTTAGTACAGTCTTGGTGTTTATAAGCGATTTTTATTATGTTTCTGATGTATGAAGAACCAAAACATGTTGATTGAAAATTCAAGGCAGTCAATAATCAGTCAATAAATAGAGTTTTTTTCACTAGACTTGTTTCATTGTGTCTACTACTGAAGTATTATGCTGAGTAGGTGTAGAAATAAAATCCTTAAATACAAAAAATACCGAAAGATTGTCTATCTTTTTCGTCATTTACCATATTAAAAGGAGAAAATACTACTTCCTAAAATTAATATTGATGGGCTAAATCTAGAGTCCACGCGGATTTCATAGAAGGCACCTGTCATGGTTAGACAATAATGGATAGATATTCAGACAGGAGAGCTGTTTCGTGCCGTCAAAGACAGATATTTTCTAATGGGTGATCATTGCCAACATCAGGGAGACTGGACACAAAATATGAAGAAGAAGTTTCAGTCCTCTAATCGGGCATCATCCTCATGGAGCTAATGTTTCTGCATGATTAATAACCACAAAAATATTTGTTGCAATCACCAGTACTTGATATCTGTCTTATTTCACTTGCTTTATGAGAGTGACACGCCCGACTGATACGTTGAAATAAATCTAACCTAAAAAGATGAATACATGATTAAAACATTAGCTTTCAATAAATATGTCAAAAAAATCTAAAATTTATAAAAGTTAAACTACAGCATATTGCGAGTTCTTCCTTCTTGAAAACTGCTGCTGTGTCTTCACGTGCAGGATCTTATTCCAAACATGTGTGATAGAAAACCGCAAGTTCTATGCCTACTCCAGTGAACCAATTTTGGTACTCTTCAGATCTATCGCGCCTAGGGCTATAACACTACGGTCGCTGAAGAGTTTTATGCGTTATTCATGTACAAATTTAAAAATGCTATAAAAACAAAACGTCAAGGAAAGCTGTCACGAGGCGTGAGATTATCGCACAACAATGCGTCAGTGCACACTTCTGTTGCTGCAAAGACTGCCATTCAACACCCAACTTGACCCCTGGTAATTACTTTTTATTTTCAAAACTGAAAACCAATTTGTGCGGGAAAACCATAAATGTGACAAAGGAGTGATATCTTCAATGTTGCACCATTTTGAAAATAAAACTTCTGAATATGTTTTCAGTGGTACAATCGGGGTGGGAATATGATAGGAATCAACATATGGTTTTAAAGAGGTCGCTAATATGCCTTTTCATCATCATTCCATGTCTCTTACAAGGTATGCAGAGAGAACATTTGGAGCCCGCTGGGAGGTACAGAGTTCACTCATGGTGGAGAAGGTACAGAAAAAATATCTAAAATATCTCTATGTAAATGAGTTTGGTGTCAATACTTGGCGTTATCCTACTCAGTTTCTGTTAGACATAATATGTTCTTGAATATTACACCTTGAGCATAAGAAAAAATCTTCATCTCCTGGTATACATTGTCAAAGTCATTCTAGGAGTTGTGAGCTGTCCAGCATTACTAGAAATATTGACATTAAATGTTCCTTACAATTATTACACTAGACTGAACCAGTAGAAATTGTTCTCAATGACATATGCAAGAACGGGTCTCTCAGCCGCTATGCCTTTTAGAAGGACCTTAACTCTTTTTATCGGGACTGTTTCGGATATTGACATATTATATATTGCATTATCAAAAGGAAAATATTTTTTTCTTTTAAGACTGGGGAAATTAGAAAGCACCCATCAACTTATTTAAGTGACTTTTGAATATTAAAAAAAAAATTAAAATGCATCTGTTAACAATTTTTGTAAATTCCAATGTAATTGCACCATGTCTGTATTGTGAATTGAAATAAATAAACATATTTCTTACTTTTCTCTTTCATAATTTAATAAATTTGGTTCTATCAGATTTGCTAGATTTTTCCAAACTTCTCATAACTAATATGCTACGAGGGTCATCCAGAACGTAAGGTTACAACATTTATGTAGGATTGAAAAATGCTTGTATTTAATTGAAATTCACAGGATAAGTCACAAATATATTAAAATTATTTTTCAACGTAATCGCCGTCGAAATCGAGATATTTCTGTAGTCGGGGCACCAGCTTTTGTATGCCAGTGTCATAGACCCCCGCCGCCAGCTTTTTCAGCCATTCTTCACAGCTTCCTCGACCTCCTGATCGTTGGAAAATTGTTGGGGTGTAGTGACACACTCACGTCTCATCCCCCGTCACGATAGTCCAGAAAAGCTTCTCCCTCCTGTACAAAATGATCCAAAAATTCACGTGATTTTGACGGTGCTCCGGTGTGAGCATTCTGGGCACCCATCTCCCACACAACTTCTTGTAACCAAATTTTTTCGACACAATATCGCCAAGGAGACTTCGAGAAATGTCAGGAAATTCTTCGTGAAGGTCGTCAAGCATCACACGGCGGTCATTTCACACTTGTTCTTAAATTTTTTGCACAAGTTCGCCAGAAATCACTGCCTTGCCTCGTCGTGAGTATCAGTACGGCCTTCTCTGAACAACCTAACCCACTTCTTGACATGTTGTCGACTCATCACATCACTACCATAAACTTTCACGAGCTTCCGATATTCGCGGCGGTATTGTTTTGCAAAGTCAAAAAATGACCGCGCGGATCTCGCACGGACGTTTTGCGGCGGGAGTGCGCGATGACCTCTCCATCGGAAGAATTTACTGTGACTGAAAAAAATGGCCGAAAAACACACGGGACCAAACAATTAGGATCCCCTCTACACGCCAGGTGCGCCAACTTCGAAACAAAAAAATCCACCGGCCTCAGGAGTCATTGTAATCTTACTTTCTAGATGACCCTCGTATGATACTTGAGTCATTGTTCTAGAAAAAGACAAGTATTTGCATTTTTTAATATTGGACAAATTGAGGATGAATTACAGTCCGATAAGAAAATTGTATGAGAGATGTCTAGAGAAAGATCTGAGAATTAAAGTTGTGGTATCATTCATTCTCAGATCTTTCGTATTTCAATAGTCAGCAAATAACTCAGCTTGTCGTGGTGTACACGTTCCTTGTAGGCCCACTCGGCAAAATGTTTTGTTCCATAGTAAAGTGGTGGCAACTAACGATTTGTACAACTCTTGCATATCAAGATTGCAAAGATTGGCTAATCAATATGCGCATTGTATTGATTTTCATATAGCTTTGACTACTTACAGGAGTCAAGTTCATGGCCTAGTTGGTAAGACGCATGTCTCCCAGCCCGGAGGTTCCGGGTTCGATTCCCGTTGGAACCCAGACTTTTTTAAAAGATTCCAGTGTGGTTTTCACTTAAGACGTCTTTAATATCTTTCTGGTTGGTTGGAAGATATTGCCACAATGTAATAAGCCCACCAGGTTGTACCGTATACGACAAAGTGAAGAATCGGTTCTTGCCAGTATAAATTGAAAATATTTGCTTCGTTGCGTTCTTGTATAGTTGTATAGATTATTTTTGTAAATCTTAGATGATTCCCTTTTTCGATGAGGCAGAACCCTTTCTTTATCTTCAGTACTCCATGAGCGGATTCATTCTTTCTTAATGTCCAAATTTCTTACTTTTCCACACATTCTATGCAAAATATATTTCGTTATCTATTATCCTACAGACATAAACCAAATTAATGTAATCTTGTTTTAAATATATCTATCATCACTTGACACTGACGCTTCATCATCATTGTCAACCAGAGTCGATCCACTGCTGGATGAAGGTCTCCCCAAGTTGACTCCATAAAGTTCGGTTCGACTCCATATACACTGACGTATACTCCTTCATATACAGGGTGTAACACGCGGTGACGATCAACGGAAGCAGGGTGATGGAGGACCTCAATACCTATCGATTTAACCCCCATGTATGTTCCGCGATATTCAGTAAGATGATTTTTTTTCTTTCCAAATTTAGAGGATTGCGACGGTAAGTGGTATTGTTGTACGTAAGGTCTACTATTAAACTACTTAAAAAAATCACGATCGTAGAGCAAATAGTTTAGTCACAATTACCAAGTTTAGTCTAAAATCGGGTTTTTACTCAAATTTCACAAAAATCCAAATTGAGAATCACTGAATATCGCGGAACATACATGGGGGTTAAAGCGATAGGTATTGAGATTCCCCATCGCCCTGATTATGTTGATCGTCACCGGGTGTTACAGCCTGTATAGAAATCCACGGCCATTATTAAAGAAGAGAAGAAGAAATTTTATCTATGCTTTGTTCACAAATCAATTGTCAAAAATCAATGGAAGATCGCCCGCCTATGCTCAATTTTAAGGTTAAATTTGAATTTAATTAGAAATATTCCCTTCCAATTATGTTAGACTCCATATGAAGGTGATAAAATATCAGCTAGCGCATTACCTAATGTATAGTGCGTGTTATGTGCGTTAGGGATATGCCTCAGTTACGGAGTAGACTAATATATTTCGTTTTTTATACAAGATTCTAATACTTTTGACGATACCCACCAATGACAGATCTCCATTGTATCTTAGAAGCTGCCTTTTGGCTTTGAATCGTGCTGTTCTGCTGGCATTTGACCTTGAATAAGTTTGTTCAATATCGAAAATTCGGCATAAGTTAAAAATCGACGAGTTTTCTTTTAGCAGTGTGTATTGAATAGCCCTTTTGTATACATACTATTACGCCATGACCAGAGCCGCATTAGTATGAACGGCGCCTTTAGTCAATTTGCAATTTGCGCCCCCTTCTCCCCAAAACTTGTATACAGTACCCGTCGGTAAGTAATACACATCGGGCTTAAGAAAGATACTGTCGGCCATAATCGGCTTTGTAGAGCGTCGTCTCTGTCATTCATACACGTGTTCCGTCGCGATTTGTCAGTCGTTGTCAATTGGACTGTTAGCGCGACAGAGACGACGCTCTACAAAGCTGAAGTTAGCCGATTATGGCCGACAGTCTTTACTTACCGCCGGGTACTGTACATATAAGCCGTCATGCTATTTCCCTGTCGGGGTAGGCAGAACGCCATTCTTTCCTATCTTAACACACACATCCTTAGCCTCTTCTACATCCATAAAACTTCTACAATTTCTCTGATTCTATGTTTCCTTTTTTTAGAATACCATTCATTTGATCCAACCATACTTCCCTTAGTCTTCCTCTCACACGCCTTCCACTATATATATATCTGTTTAATTAGTCTTTCTTCATTCATTCGTTCCACATACACAAACCATCTCAGTATATCTTACTTAACACATTCAATGCGATCAAATTATTCATCTTACTTAACACATTCAATGCGATCAAATTATTCATCTTACTTAACACATTCAATGCGATCGAATGCGAAGAAGAGCATTCAATTCTCTTCCTTATCTTACTTAACACATTCAATGCGATCAAATTATTAAGGTAATTCACGTGTGCTGACTAATTAAGATTTAAAAAAAAATCACTTGACGTACACACGTTCCGCTCCAAGTATATTTGAACAGTGGTGAATATTTGTGTGTGCTAATACTTATAAACTAAACATCCATGCGTTGCTACGCTAGGAATTGAGTATGTGTACACAATTTCAACGCACTAGGAGCGGTAATAGTATCTTTGGTTTGCGTACGAAAACGCGTCAGGCGCGTTGTTAGCACCCGACGGTCACGAAGAAGAACGCACTAGGCGCGTTTTTAGCATTGAACGTGCTAACACATCAGCCTTAAGTTCACATTAATCCCTTATCAATTCATTCCGTACTCTGTCATATATAGTCACTCAATGTATTCTTCTCAATGCACGCATTTCTACAGCATTTATTCGACTCCTCTCAGTATTTTTCCATGTTTCACTGGCATACATCAAAGTTGGCACCATAATACTTTTGTGGACTATCATCTTAACAGGTTTTGATAATGTCCAATTCGAGTATACGTTCTAGTGTCACTTCCGGGGACAGCACTTTCATAAAAATATTACTATATCTAATTTTCTTACAAATGTACAATATTATCAGGAAACCCAATTAGTTCTTAGTGACGGTGTGGGTGGAGAAGGGACAAATGTCTCAAAAAAAAAGTCTCGTATGTTCACCCATACATTGTTAACACTCATATGATATTTTTTTTGGATAATCATTGCTTTTAAATAATTTTTATCGATGCTAAAATATTTTTGTTTCAAAAATGCTAAATCACTTCCATTTTCTACCACTAACACAAAATCATCTGTGTACAACAAACTGTTCAGAATTTAACCTGATAATTTCACCCTTCACCTCATTACAGGAATCAATATCTATATTGAACAACCATGGAAACATTGCACATTCTTGTTTCAAACTTTTTTGATGCAAAAACCATTCGTCATTTGTTCAAAGGCCGTTTTGTGTTTGAAATATGTCGTATTATTTGCTGATTTTACTTGAGTTAGTGACAACACCTTGATCTATGGAAGCAAAGCCTGGAAGATAGCGAGAAGAGCAAAATAAATGCAGTAGAAATGCGTAGAATATCTGCTATTACAATGTTTGATGAAGTAAGAAATTATCAGATAAAGAATAACTGTTTGCTAAATATGGACCTTTTACGAAGGATAAAGAAAGAAATCTAGAGATACTTCAGCCCCGTTAAAATAATAAGTTGCAGAAGTCTTACGAAGTTAATATATGTTAATAAATAGAAAGCGATGAAGAGGTTGACAGAAGAAAGAGTGGAAAGAGATCGTTGTGGGTAATTTTTGAAAAGTAAAAAGTATGAGAAGCATAAGACCATGTATTAGTGGATGAGGTGAGAGCTGTGTGTATGGATAGAAAGGTGTAGAGATGTCCTCTCTGCTTACCCTAAAAGGAACATGATGTGAAGGTATGTATAAGCTTACAAGATGCAATTTTTTTAAATAAAATATATAGGCACTAGGATATTTTATGCCATCATTGTTAAAACCAAAAATACAATTGCAGGCAGTTCTCGACTTTCGTACATAATTGGTTAAACGTAAAACTATAATAGTTACCGAGGCATATTATGAATGAAGTTAAGGGAGTGTATCCGTACAACTATCAGGTGTTTTCTTTATATGATAGTCAACTTATCGAGAGATAATTGAATATAACCTTTTTTATTATTTTCACGATAGATAGTTCTATAGCATGAATTTCCGTGTAGCGTGTATTGTAATTCTCCATTGGGATTACATTCTTGTATTGTATTTTATTAAACTTTCGCTGTATACAGTACAACCTGGCGGGCTTATTGCCATGTGGCAATATCTTCCAAACAACCAGAAAGATGTTAAAGAAGCCTTAAGTAAAAACCAGACTAGACGCCTTTAAAAAAAATCTGGTTTCCAACATAAATCTATTCTGCAACCTCCATCTTGGAAGACAAACGTCTTACCAGTTGGTAATAATAACGACCTCTATTGCCTAGTTAGGCTATAGAGGTCGTTCTTCCATGGTAGGACAAGGTATTACATTAGAGGATTGCACTCTCAATGAAATAAATAGAAGAGCAAAACTAGCTTGGAGATCCTTTGGATGACTGAATTGTATTTCCAAGAGTAATCTCCCCCAGCCTGTCTCAAACGGAAGGGATTTAACCAATGCATCTTACCAGTATTAAAATATGGAAACGAAACATGGATTCTTTTTTTTATGAATGAAATAAAAGCTCCAGACAACACAAAGCAGCGTGGAGAGAGGCATGCTAGGTTATAACAGAACAGACTGTAAACGCAATGAGTGGATACAGGCTCAAACAAAAGTTGACGATGTTATAGATATTGTAAAAAGACAAGTGGAATGGGCACGTCACTCGAACAAGGACCATCGTTGGACGTATGAAGTAATCCAGTGGTACCCAATAGAAAGAACTAGGCCTGTAAAAGTTCACCTTAGAAAAAAAAAAAATTTATCAAAAAATTTTAGTATGAAGTAATAATAAAAACAAAATTATATATTTCATTTCTAGGTGGCAATGAGGCTCCATATATGTAAGGAAATAACAAAATTATATAACAGAATTCTATAAGAAGTACATCAAAGTTATGAGTTCACATGAAAATCGGAAGGTTAAAGAAATTATTGTAAAAGCAAGAAAGATAAATAAAGATATTGGGGCAGACATTAAATAAAAATGTACACGGGCTTTCAGGAGGGATTCTAGAAATATGAAAGGCAATGCTATAAACAAAAGTAAGTTCTGTGCTCGAATAGTTTTTTTATATTGGTAACACAATTTTTTCTTGACAGGGAAATGGCGCATTGGTACAGGTTACAAATATACCAATGCGTCATTTTCCTGTCCGGTTAAACATAAAGAACAAAGTGCCACACTTTCCTATCTCGAAACATTTTTTACCTGTTCAATATCCATACAGCTTCAACGATTTTTCTGATTTTCTACATTTTCTTCTTTCAAAATGTCATTCAATTAATCTAATCATATTTTCCTTGACCTTAGTCTACCACACCTTCTACTCACATTTGAACTATATATTTTTGTATACCTTTCTTCATTCATTCGTTTTACGTGTCCAAACCATCTCACAGACCTCTTCATCTTATTCAACACGTCAGCCTTAAGTTTACATTCATACCATCACTTGTCATTCCATGTATTCGTCTTTCTACATGTCCACATTTTACTACCATCCATCAAAGATGGTACTTAAATACTGTTGTGGACTATTAACTTAGCAGATTTAGATACTGCTCGGTTCGAGTATATATGTTTTAGTGCTCAATTGACTTTGTTTTATATTTTTTAAAGTAGCTTAAATATCATTGCTCAATACAAACTGTCTGACTTTTTATAGTGAATTTACAATAACCTTCGTGTCCTAGTTGGTAAAACCCCTTTCTCCCAACCCGGAGGTTGCTGGTTTTTTAAAAAAGATTCCAGTCTGGTTTTCACTTAAGGCCTCTTGAACATCTTTCTGATTGGTTGGAAGAGATTTCCACATGGCAGTAAGCCCGCCAGGTTATATTGTATACAACAAAAGTGTAATATTGTACAATAATACAATTTCCACCAAAATGAATTGATAATTATCAAATGAACTAAAATATCAATTCAAATTGAAATAAATTGCAAACCTCAAGTGTTGAATTGGACTTTGCTCTGTTATTGGAAGGAACAATTCTTAGTCTTGTCTGGCAAATCTCAAGTGTTGAATTGGACTTTGCTCTGTTATTGGAAGGAACAAATCTTAGTCTTGTCTGGCAAATCTCAAGTGTTGAATTGGACTATGCTCTGCTATTGGAAGGAACAATTCTTAGTCTTGTCTGGCAAATCTCAAGTGTTGAATTGGACTATGCTCTGTTATTGGAAGGAACAATTCTTAGTCTTGTCTGGCAAATCTCAAATGTTGAATTGGACTATGCTCTGTTATTGGAAGGAACAATTCTTAGTCTTGTCTGGCAAATCTCAAATGTTGAATTGGACTATGCTCTGTTATTGGAAGGAACAATTCTTAATCTTGTTTGGCAAATCTCAAGTGTTGAATTGGACTATGCTCTGTTATTGGAAGGAGCAATTCTTAGTCTTGTCTGGCAAATCTCAAGTGTTGAATTGGACTTTGCTCTGTTATTGGAAGGAACAATTCTTAGTCTTGTCTGGCAAATCTCAAGTGTTGAATTGGACTATGCTCTGCTATTGGAAGGAACAATTCTTAGTCTTGTCTGGCAAATCTCAAGTGTTGAATTGGACTATGCTCTGTTATTGGAAGGAACAATTCTTAGTCTTGTCTGGCAAATCTCAAATGTTGAATTGGACTATGCTCTGTTATTGGAAGGAACAATTCTTAGTCTTGTCTGGCAAATCTCAAGTGTTGAATTGGACTATGCTCTGTTATTGGAAGGAACAATTCTTAGTCTTGTCTGGCAAATCTCAAGTGTTGAATTGGACTATGCTCTGTTATTGGAAGGAGCAATTCTTAGTCTTGTCTGGCAAATCTCAAGTGTTGAATTGGACTATGCTCTGCTATTGGTAGGAAAAATTCTTACAGAAATCTTACAAATCTCAAGTGTTGAATTGGACTATGCTCTGTTATTGGAAGGAGCAATTCTTAGTCTTGTCTGGCAAATCTCAAGTGTTGAATTAGACTATGCTCTGTTATTGGTAGGAACAATTCTTACAGTCTTGTCAGAGAGAATAAAACTATTTGCCTCAAAACATTCTTAATTCAACAGTCCGTAACTAATTGAGCTTTTCCGGCTACACATTCCTTGTAGGCCCACTCGGCAAATATTTTATGACGTAATTATTTAGTTACAACTAATTATTTGCATAACAAGAATACACAGATTAGGCAATCATTGTGTAGACTTCAAATAGACTTTGACTTCTTTCAAGAAGAAGTTGTTCTTGCTTACTTAAAGATGACTGAATTAATTTATGTGACGTTTGCTTTTTTATTGTGTTGAACTCGTCTTGTTCTGGATTTACTGTTTTTTGTCATATAACACAGCTTACAAGTATTGACTTATAAGCTGTGTTATATGACATTTTATTTTTGTAACAAAAAGGTCATTAACTGTTTAAAAAAATAATAAATGGTCTTCTTCTTCAGTTTCAATCCTAGGGATTGGTTAGCAGCAAAGCCCTGCATCTCCTCCTCCACTCCGCTTGGTCTTCAGCGATCCTCTTTAGCTCTGTATAGGAGGTGCAGTCCATATCGCGGAATATTTGCTCCAGATACTCTCGGCGAGGGGGCCCTCTGCCAATCCATCCCTCCAGTATATTATGCAGGAGATTTTCATATCGCAGCATATGACCCATCCATTCTGCACGCCTTTCCGATATGGTGTTTGACAGGTGCCTAGTTTCTTCGATCCTGCTGATAACCTCGTCATTTATAATATGGTCTCTCCAGGAAATCCTTAGGTCTATAGGTCCACATCTCGAAGGCCTCCAATCTTTTTCGATCCCCTTTCGCCCATGCACCATGTCTCGCAACCATACATCAAAATACTCCACACATATGTTTTAACCAATTGCTGAATAAATGTTATGACACAATAAAAACTGTGAAAACAAAAAGATAATTTTTTTATTACTTTGCCTTTTTTTCATTTATTTTGGAATATAAATGTTGTTTAAACTCGTTAAAATGGAAAACAATGTTTTCACAGGTCTGAAGTCTCAATTGTCAACTGAACTATTGATTCGTAATAAACATGAGCATAGAGAGAGGATCAAAACCATAGACTCTCAAAAACCATGCTTTATGGGTGATCATAAAGATGCAGATGAAGTCAGTGTTAAGGAAGAAAATGTTGTCGTTGAAGTGGATATTGAACAAATGTATCCTGTTTTTAATATCAACCCTCATGAAATAGAAATCACAAAGCAATACAATAAAATGGCTGCTTTAAATATCTGTGATACAGATACAAATTCAAGTAAGTGTCTATATTGATATTTGTTGTCTCGTATAGTTTCACAGTCAGATGTTCAGCTTTCTCATCTATGTTACAGCCTCAGGAGTATCCAGATGAATCTCCTCCAGCCCTTCCAGGAATTAATATGTTAGACACTCCTGAACAACTTGACTGCTATACTCAAGAAAATGAATCACGGTCCCTGTGACATTTGAAATGTAATATCTCAAAAGGATGGGGTAAAATAGTTTTTTTTTACAAATCGAATAGTTTTTACTTAAATCGAAAAATTGTTTTTCCCTAAACTGATGTTTTATTTCCTAATTTTCATTATACTGACTTTCTAATGTATTGTATGATTTGTATATATCTTTAAATAGGCCAAGATCCACTATGAATTAATACTAATTACGAACATTTAATTTTAGGTATAAAAAAATTGAAAATCCAATTATCGTGTACCCCGTCCCTAGCCAATGCGGACTAACGTAGTGACTTGATGAATGTCGCCAAATATTATTTCATTTTAACAAACTGCCATATTTTTGCTAATTTGTAACAAGATGTATTAATTTGTCATTATTGTTAGTTTTATGTAATGTAATGTATTTACCTAAATAACTTGCTATTTATTAGAATCGAGCCTTACATTAAAGTTGATAAAATAATTAAAATTACTGAACATCGTTACAAGGTTGTATTGGGGCAAATTTGTAAAACGTCACAGGGACCATGCTACATTTTCTTTAGTATAGTCAACCATTTCACGTGAACGAATAAATAAAATTCAAATTATGAAAGGTGTGATTGAAAAAATCCCACTTAAACGTTTTTTCACTATATATGTGATAAGTCAAATAATTTATTATTGTTTTTATAATCAATGATTGATTTTTGTTTTTCAAGTGCAGATTATTCCACATTTTCTTGCATTATTATATTATAGTAATGTCGAAGAGATCAATGGAACATTAATTTTTTTACTATTAACAATACACCATTGATAATTTACATTATTTTAGTGGAAAGGCGAAACGTAGAACTACTAAACATTGCAAAAAAGCTTTCATTTCATGGATATTTTATTTATATATGACAAAAAATTTCATAAATACGTAGTGAAAAAAACAACAGGTAATTTAAATGAAAACACAATTTTTATGGATCTGGGTTTGTTGCCATCCATTTTTCATGTCCCCTGCAAACTAGTATTTTGCCTGTATCTCACTGAGAACATATAACATGGAAAAATAAATTAATATTTCTTTTAGATTGTTGTTTATACAATACCCCGTTGCATACTCTCATCAACTCGATCAACATTGACACTCAATTACATATGTTTATATCACGCGAATCAAACCCCTCACACTTCATCACTCCAGATAGACTAAAATGTTCATTCTATAATGTGTCGCACATAATTACCAAAAACACACCACACTCACACTGCAAGCCCAAGTATTCAAACTTATGTCACAATAACAACCATGCTCCAATCCACTGCCTAAATTTTAGCCACCTTTTGTCTTTATTGAATTTGACACCCCATTGTATGTATATTATGGGAGTAAAATAGGCATAAAGCTTTTGGACAAGGTGAACATTTAATCAGTTTCCATGCGTGGCATGTGTTTCTGCATTGTTTGCGTTTTCTTTTCTCCTTGACAATAGAGGCCAGACAATGCATTTGAAGTGTAAATTGGCTGTGTTTAGGACCCGATACTCCCTGAAAAGCGCCTTTGTGAGATACCGGGTAGGAAGTTTATTAATAAGTTTTATAATCAATTTCTGGGGAAAAATATAGAGAACCACTTTACAGAGTAAGGTCTGTGAGGAAGTGGTGTCGTTCTTAAATCACAAATTTAATATTGGTCCTTAATACTTAAAGAAGCCGAAACTTTCACATTTTTACAAAGACTTAATTCCAAAGTATCACAAATAATTCTAACCACATAATCTCAACAACCACATCAAAAATATGACAAACAACTCTTCATTACACGCTCATGAGTTATTCACTCTCATATCCATGTTGGACCTCCAATAGCTCATCACTACCCTCTCTCTCTCTGTCAATGAACCACTTTGTTATAAATTTTATATATTTGTAGACGCAGCATTATAAAATCACAAGGAATTGTATGTTCCTCCTAAATAATTTATGAATGTGTGACACATTCATAAATTATGAATGTGTCACACATTCATAAATTATGATCACATCTTAACACATGTTTTAGCTTTTTATGTTGATGTTTTTATGTTATGTGTTAACACTTCTTTATTCATGTATATTTTTTATACTGTTTTAGGACAGATGATGAGGATGGTTTGTTGATAAATAAAACTTGTTTAGATCGCAATGCGGAAAGAGAAATTTAATTGATAGACATAGGTATTTATACTATTCTTGAATGTGTGCGGGAGTGGGCGCACGATATACCGCCGTCTCGTTTCTGCATTCACAATACGCTTCTTGTCGTATGTAGGTATCATTCTGTTTTGGGAACTGGCGCGACAGATGTGTTGCCTTCTCGCTCTAACGTGGAATACACTCCACGCCTGATAGTGAGTTGAATGACTGGCGTGTGGACCTTGCACTTGTTTGTTTCAAGTTGTTAAGGTATGCCACGGTCGTTTCGCCGGTCATTGACCGCGCATACGAACGCCACACTTTCAAAGACTTCATATATTTTAACATTAAGCTCTATAACGCATACAATAGTTTTGATAACAAAGGACTAATGTTATTAAAAAATGTCTGTTATTGAAGTTTTAAGCTGTATATATTTGTATATATATTTTTTTTCAGATACTCCTGGCTCTAGCAAGAATAAAACCTATTCTAACCGGACTAAAGTTCTTAAGAATTGGAAAATGAATGAAAAGAAAAATAAACTTTACAATTGCGGAGAATGTGGAAAAACATTCAAAATAAAAAAATATCTAAAGGAACATGTCAACTTTCACAGTGAAGAATCAACCAATTGTGTAGATGGTGAAAAAACGACATTAGCTTCAAAAATTCACTCGACTAAACATGAAAATATTCAAAGTGAGGAGAATGGTTTCAGATGTGCCTAGTGTAGTAAAGTATTCACAAAGAAATCTTATTTAACGAAACACGAAATGATTCACAGCGGAGCAAAACCTCATAGTTGTACGATATGCGGAAAAGCATTCAGAGAAAAAAGTTATTTGACAGATCACGAAAGGATTCATAGTGGAGAAAAACCTTATGGCTGTACAAAATGTGGGAAGAAATTCAGAAAGAAAACTCATTTGACGAAACATGAAATTATTCATAGTGGACAGAAGCCCTACAGCTGTGGGTACTGCGGTAAAACATTCAGAGATAAAAGTTATTTAACAGATCATGAAAGGATTCACAGTGGAGAGAAACCTTACGGCTGTTTGTTATGTGGTGCCACATTCAGAGCTAAAAGTTGTTTAATGGATCATGCAAGCACTAATTGTGGAGAAGTATCTTACAGCTGTGAATTTTGTGGTAAATCGTTTTCATACAAAAGAAATTTGGCACAGCACGGAAGGATTCACACTGGAGATAATTTATTCAGTTGCGAAGAATGCGGAAGGGCTTTTGTTAATAAATCTCATTTGACAAAACATGAAAAGATACATCTTGAAGAGAAACCGTATAGCTGTGAAGTATGTGGAATGACATTCAGGTGGAAAAATGATCTGAAAATACATAAAAGAATTCATCGAGGAGAGAAGCCGCATTGCTGTGGAGTGTGTGGGAAAACATTTAGATGGAAATTTCATTTAACGAAACATGTAAGAATTCACGGTCGAGAAAGTTTAAAAGATGCATAAACACTATTTATTATAAGTGTTGGATTTTTCAATAAAAAATCTTTTATCAACATATTCAGTACTGTCGTATTTAGAGGGTCGGTTATACTTTTGCTGGATACCATAAATTCATTTTCAAAAAATTGAAAATAAATTTTATTTACAAAACTTTACACAAAAAATTCATTTCAAATTTTAAATCCGCTTTATTTAAAATTATTATTTGTCTCTGCACAAACTCTGTAGACAAATACTAACAAGTTGTTATTAAATAAACAACGCTTATCATAACTTGACACTGGCGTATATTCCTTTATATACAGTTTGTTCCAAAACTCAACGTCAAGCCGGTATCGAGGAAAAGGGCAGCTTATGACGGTTCAGAATTTTAAAAAATCTGTAGCAAAAGACTTATATTTTTCGAGTTATAGACATTTTTTGGAAAATCGTAAAAGTAGCTACCCTGTGCAATATTTTTATATGCTGTGACTACAAATTGCCATATTTTATGATTTTAATGGTTGTATCGCAATCCTAGATAACCCTGCTATTAGTCGGAGTCTGATATAAAACAAAAAAAACCTGCACGTTTGAGCATTTGATTTGATAAAATAAAAATATTTTTAAAAATCCTTTGTTTCATTCAATATTTTCCCTTAGTAGTTTTCTCCTTAGACCGATATAAAAATAATATTATGAAGTTAGGTAGGAAGAACAAATTAAACTCATGTCAAGTAGCGTCAATATCTGTCTCATATTAACTCACGTCGAATGGTAACTATCTGTCTCACTCTAGTTCATGTCGAATGGTGACACTAGCTGTCTTACTCTAACTCGTTTATGCGCTTCATCGTCCGTCTTGCTCAAACTTATTGAATTTGATCTTTGATTATTGAAAAGTATTATCATTAAAGGAGTAGTAGGTATGTATTGTACCATTTTTAAATCCTGACTAAACAGGCCATCTTTTGATGTAACTTGCCAGGTTAGCGTAGTACATTATTTTTACAGTATGGTGAGGTAAAGTTAGGTGATAAAAAATATTATTTTTTATGATCAAAAACAATTCCTTTTTCGAACTTGCAGGTTTTTTTTGTGTTATATCAGACTCCGACTAATAGCAGGGCTATCTAGGATTGCGATACAACCATTAAAATCATAAAATATGGCAATTTGTAGTCACAGCATATAAACATTTGACGCAGGGTAGCTACTTTTACGATTTTCAAAAAAATGCCTCTAACTCGAAAAGTATGAGGTTTTTGCTAGAGATTTTTTAAAATTGTCATAAGCTGGCTTTTTCCTCGATGCCGGCTTTATGTTGAGTTTTAAGACATCCTGTATAGGAGTTTACGGCCATTATCAAGAAAGAAGAACAACACATATTTTTGTATTCTAGTGTCAACATTCTGTTTTTGTATTCTAGTGTCCCAATATACTCGTATGTACTTTCAAAAGCGCATTCTATTTCATATATCATATGCTGCTTTTATGTAGTTTATTTCCCCTGAAGAGAGCCTCATATTAGGAGGTAGAAAGACGTGTCTCGGAGATCAACAGAATTAGTAAAATAATAAAGTAAATTATTAATAAATATTCTAATATGATATTCCAAAATAGTTAAGTGCAAATTAATATGTATAAATGTGATATTATATTCCTTATAATGACGTTAAAGATTGAATATTCAGATATTTTTATTTTAATCCATAAAACTAATGTCTTAAAAATTTTATAATAAAGGAGAGATATATATGTGTTAATTTGTTCATTTATTAATGCTGTTACATCATTTGATTTTCCCGTTCAGCTATGGAAGTCTTTATTTACATAAATAACCGTGGAAAAATAAATGACAAACGAGGCAGAGGAAGATCCCGTATCTCTTAGCAAAAGAACTTGTAGAAATGGTTTGTGTGCAGCTCTACTGAGTTGTTCCGGGCTACAGTGAAATTGCAGATTAACCTGGGCAGTATAAAATTTCGAATTTAATTAATAACACTTTGAAATATTATTTAAAATGTAAAATAAATTTTTCATGACTAAATAATATATACCAGAATAAAACTGGCAATATTGAAAATATGTTACAGACAATAAAGCTGGCGAAATTATTAAAACGTCTGGAATTTCCAGACGATGACGTGTTAGCAATTATTATTTGTACGCGTAAATAATCAAAAAAGGTTATCGGTGGTCAGAAAAGTATACATCGCAGTACTGCTTTAACTAACGTTGAAAGTCTGTTTGATTAACAAGAAGATAGTTCTTTGCCGATAAGAGATTATCAGGGGTTTTTTGCTGTGTCAGTTTTTTCCTATCACCCTTAACAGAGAATTGAGAGACAACAGTAGCTGTCGGCAAACATTTTTTGTAAAGGGTCAAATAATAAATATTTTAGGCATTATGGGTCAAGAGTGGGTTCCACTTTTCTTGTTTTGACAGTGATATGATTGATTGCATGGTTAATATTTAGTTAAAAACAATCTAGATTTATTTACAATAATTACAGGTAATAAAACGAGAACTTCCAGAACGGCGATAAACGTGGCACTGGAAACGCCGCTGAATAATAACTGGGTGTTGTCATAGCTGATGCTGTCGAATGTAAAGCTATAGATTCGCCACATACGGTTGTATATTATCTTGCGACTTCTCAACTCGGCGGTCAGCCATTCCGTTATAGTGCGTACTTTCAAATTGTAAAATCCATTCCTAGCTTGCTTGGTCTGCGGGCCATAGTTTGTAGACCCCTTGCCTACTGTATGTCCGATGACATGTTAATTTAATTTGTAAAAACAAATTATGTTTCAAAATTGTAAATTTTTCAAATGTCTATTTTAACTCATTAGTTAAAGGGTCTTTTAAATTGAGGGTTTTTTTTATTAAAATTTTTTTAATTCTTGAATAAAACACAATTTGCTTTGATTTAAAAAAACTTTTTATTGGTTATTGAAGTAAAATGTATGACATTTAAACACAAAAAAAAACAATATGTGCCAAATGTCCACCTTTTGCAGCTTCACAGATGTCCATTCTTTTGTCAAAAATTTCGATGATATTTTGGCATAATTACGGTTCTAACTCACCAATAATGCGAATAATTTCGTCCTTCAGCTCAGGAATTAATTGGGGAGGTCATTTTATAGAACTGGGTTTTCATGTAACCCCAGAGAAAATAGTCCAACAGTGTCACATCACATGATCTTGGTGGCCAATTAACATCACCGTTTCCGGAGATTACAATACATAAAATAATTTTCAATTTGAACGCATTGTTGTATTGTATACGACTCCATTTTTATAAATGCCATACATTACACTTTTCAAATGTCACAAGAACCGGGCAAGTTCGCGACGCCATCTGTTTTATCCAAGAATTAAAAAAAACGCTCAATTTGAAAGACCCTTTATAATAATAGAAAAATTGTTATTTCGAAATTGAGACATTATTTCAATGTTTCAGTATGATGGAAATATGGATAGTATAAGATAACAATAATAAAACAGCTTTATAACAAATTATATATATTTCATACTTATAATTGAAAATTATTAACCAATTCTAGGAGGATATTCCAAAGATTTGTGTATAAAAACTATCTTCAAGACACTTTTTTTTTGTTCCCCATTGACCTCCAGCCATAAATAGTCACTACCATCACCTCATTTCAGATGGCCATACAACTTCTACAGCTTTAGTCTCCCAGAAGATTTTTCTCTAAGCTGATCAGTCACTAGCGTTCTCCCTTCACTCCAGCCTCCTAATGTCCTGGTGCAAGTTATCTAAATATTTCACATATTAGATTATTTCCGTGGCTTAGTTGATAGCATGCATGTCTTATAATCCCAAGTCACAGGTTTGATTCTTGTTGGTATGCAGACTTTTTTTTGGTTGGTTGAGAAATCACATGACAATAAATCTGCCTGGTTATACAACTATAGTTGATATATAATACAAAACATTCCTTACTTTATCATCATAAATTGTAAAAACAAATGTTTTTAAAATGTAAATCATTGATTCATTGTTATTACTGTCTTTTTCATTATTGTATGTTGTTATTGACATTTTCAGTTGTCAAATAAAGTTTATATCTAACATAAGTTAAGTCAGCATATCGCATTATGCTGACTCAACTTAAGTCATACTTCAGAAATTGTAGCACGGTTCCTGTGACAGTTCACAAATTTTCCCCCATCAGTTATTTTAATTATTTTATCAACTTGAATATAAGCCTCGATTCTAATAAATAGCAAGTTATTTAGGTAAATACATTACATAAAACTAACAATAATGACAAATTAATACATCTTGTTACAAATTAGCAAAAATGTGGCAGTTTGTTAAAATCAAATAATATTTGGTGACGTTTGTCAAAAGTCACTATGTCAGTTTGCATTGGCTAGGGATGGGGTATACGATAATTGGATTTTCGATTTTTTTATACCTAAAGTTAAAAGTTTGTAATAAGTATTAATTCATAGTGGATCTTGGCCTATTTAAAGATAGATACAAATCATACAATACATTACAAAGTCAATATAATGAAAATTAGGAATTAATACGTCAGTTTAGAGAAAAACAATTTTTCCATTTATAAAAAAACTATTCGATTTGTAAAAAAAACGATTTTATCCCATCCCTTTGAGATATGACGTTTAAAACGTCGCAGGACCCATCCTACATTTTCTAAAGTATAGATATAAACTTGTAAAATTCTTCACAATTATTACACACTTATTACTCTTTTTCAAGGTCCAGGCTCTCTACATACATACATCAAGATAGGCACTAACACATCACTATGCACTATAATTTTCGAACATTTTGCCACTAGTTTATCGGCAATTACAGTACTTAATTAAATATTGCACTTGACAAATGATTTGGTAAATTCTGAGGGTATACATTATTTTAACAAGGTTCAGAAAGTTTATTCAAACATCTGTAAGATTGCTTTCTCTTATTAAATATTCTATGTTTCTTTAAACTACATTTACTTTTAAATGTCTTAAAACAATATTGACACTTGTAAGGATTTTCTCTTCTATGTATTTTTTCGTGCCTTATCAAACTGCTATTTTGACCGAATTTTCTCCCGCAATGGCCACAGCTGTAGGGCTTCTCTCCAGTATGAATCTTTTCATGTTCAATCAAATTCCTTTTCATTGTAAATTTTTTCGCACAAATTTTACAGTGGTACGGCTGCGCACCTATATGACTCCTTTCATGTCTCTTATAGTTACTTTTATGAGAAAATAACTTCCCACACTGTCCACAGCTGAAGGGCATCTCTCCACTATGAATCCTTTCGTGTTCTTTTAAAGTACTTTTCTGTGTGAATGTTTTCCCACACTCTGCACAACTGTAAGGTTTCTCTCCTGTATGAAGCCTTTCATGATTTATTAATGTAAATTTACAACTGAATACGTTCCCACAATGTTCACAGCTGAAAGGCTTTTCCCCACTATGAGTTCTTGAATGCGTTATATAATGAACTTTCCATCGAAATTCTTTGCCACATTCTTTACACGTAAAACCCGACTGCTTATCATTTAATTTTTTATCTTGGTAGAAGTTGTCATTCTTAAGTCGTAAAGAATTAATTTCATTTTCAACACAGTCTGAATCGGCACCATCTAAAATACATTTGTTTCTTTGAAAATATTTAAATAAAAAAATATTCAACACTTTAAAAAGTTACTACTACAAGGCTGGATTTTTACAGTGGTTTTTGCCTGTTTTTCTCTCAGAACATTTTGATTAATAATATTTATGTGTTATGCAGTTTACATGTTTATTATCATAAATTATTTAAGCGTTATTAAACAGCACAAAAATAGCTCTTTGTAAAATTTTGCCTTGCAAAAGGCTGCAGCAAATAATACCTTCCGATCATCTTGGAAGTTTAATTCCCTTGCCATTTTTGGTATAATCTGTCAGGAAGTTTGGGTATAATCTGTCAAGACTGTGTCCTTGCAGAAACGCAAAAACTTACACACAATAAACAAATACACAGTGTCTTCCATTCACAGTATGGATAACAATCATACTCAATGATGAGGAAAAGCTTATTGTATTGCATCAGATTGACTTTTGCATAAAAGGGATCCAGCTTTGTAGTGACTTCAATACTGCAAGCTACTTTTCGATTGACTGTGAGCTGATCAAATCATGCCTGCAATACCGTAACAGGGCTTGCATATATTTCTTTTGACAGTTTGTTAAGTCACATAGTTAAGCTGTCAGCTTGCAGTCTTTTTAACCATTGATCGACTGTTAAGTTTGTTGTTAAATTTGTACAAGTGGAAATCAGGTTTAAAAGAGATAGATTTTGAAATTCTATTTCGTTTTCAATATAAGAATTTATAGCATAAACACCAGTGTGTGAGATATGTCATATGTACAAGAATCTTCATCAAGTATAATACCTCTGGTGAATATGTTCGAAGAATTACACAGATATTTTCCACTCATCCAAAATATTTTTCGGAGTTTTTGCCGTATTGAGTTGGTTGAAACTGATTGTATTGAGTAAAACCACAAAACTATTATTTACGCCTTATCAAAAACTAGCAAACAACATCAACAGAGATGATAGAATTCCCCTTAACCCACGTGGTTTCCCATTTTGGAAAGATACAGTAATATAAGCAGGTGAATTCCATATTTCCATGCAGGGGAACGATGTACTCACTGGGTCCCGCGCTGGTTGCCATGAGCAAGTTTGATCTGCAGCTATGAGAGATGGGCAAATACATGTTCATATTATGGTTGTGAATATGGTGCTCCTTGCATGTTGACTATATTCGGTAAGGCTTAGGCCACACCAACATATACAGCATATACAAAGAGCCCAACATTATAAAATACATCAAAATTGGGAGGCTACGTTGGGCGGGGCATGTAGCAAGAATGGGAGAAGAGAGAATGCCTAACAAGGTACTCTTTTCCCAGCCCCAAAGAAGACGTAGCGTGGGTAGACCAAAGCTTAGGTGGATGGATGGGGTGCAGAGTGATACAAGCGTGATTGGCATCAGGGGCTGGAGGAATGCATCCCAGGATAGGAGGGAATGGCGACGACTGCTGGAGGAGGCCGGTGCCCACAATGGGCTGTAGTGCCATTGATTTAAGGCCACACCAAAGTGCTTTGCTTAGAGCTAAGCTAGGTGATACGTGACTAATAGACTAGGTGACTTCAGGCTTGGCCACACCAAAGTGCTTTGCACAATTTCATTTGACATTTGGGAGCGGTTGAGTCAACAAACGATGTCACCCTCAAAACTAACCAGAAAGCTACTTCTCTCAGACAATTGAAGTTTAAAATTTCGAACTTGTTGGGTGCATAATGTTAATTTATCTAGAAGTATGGAGTGGAGTGTAGTTTCAACTTCTCTACAAAGAATTTCGGAATAAAACTTCCTCCATCTTGTAAAATCACTTGGTGACACAATAAAATTAACCAACACGTCTGTTCGCTAGGAGACTCACTAGGTGACTAATAGTCACGTAGCGACGCGCGAAGCGTGCAGTGTGGCCATAGTGATAGTATGCGGTGCGTTGGTTTGCTAGGATGTCACTTAGCTCGCAGCGTAGCTCTAAGCACCAAGCGAGGCTCCTACATGTGTGGCCAAGGCTAAGGTTTTTTGAAATCTCTCAGATCGAGGATGCAGGCTGCAATGTCTTCAAAACCAACTCAACACGTAAAAATTCCGAAACCTTAAACCTTGGGATATACCTTGGGAACCATTGCTCCACTTTTTTATTTCCATCTATGAGAATAAACTAAAGGGTGTCTCAAAAAAATGTATACACACTTTTACACTGTGTCGATTACTTGAACTAGATGCAGAAATTTGTCATACTACACATTCGTAAAGAGTTTACGGATGAGGAGGGCTTTTATTTCCAGCAAGATGGTGCACCTTCCCACTACCATTGTTATGTGAGAGCCTATATTGATTAAAATATGTCAAACTATGGATTGTGATTGTAGAGGTAGCATTGAATATACTCCACACTGGTCAGATCTCATGCCAATGACGATTTTTATGGGAATGTGTCAAAGATAGTTTTTTTTTTTCTTTTTAAAAAGAATAGATATGACCGAAGTCATAGGTATCTTTGTACCCTCGAATACTAGGCGGAAGAAGTGCCTGTGTCGTTCGAGGGGAGTAGCATAGCACGGGGCTCGATCTAATGACCTTCCGTACGGAAGTCCAGCACATTACCGCGCAGCCATGCACCTCATGACAGCACAAAACGAGCAACAATGAATTTTTTTTTATTTATTATTACACATGACAAGAAATATACACAGTTTACGAAAAAACAACAGGTAATTTGATTTGGACATACAATTTTAATGGATCTGGGTTTGTTGCCTTTCATTTGTCGTATCCCCAGTAAACTAGGCTTTTGCCTGTATCTCACTGAGGATATAATGAATTGAGAGCATCCATTAAAAGAGTATATTAATGAATTGTTAGCATCCATTAAAAGAGAATGTGCCCAAATCGGTGGTGTGTATCTCAGCCGGGGGATGTTATGAGATGAGTCAAGACCTATTGATAGCTTATCTTTTAAATATATTTTCTTGAGATATATGCACGATTATGGAATGTATTGTACATACTATGTCGTTATCCATAAACTTATATTTTTTTTTTAAATACCAAAACAAATGATTCGTGATGATTGCAATTCCATTGCCCCACATTAACTTTTCCCTTCCTGTGCTAAAAAAATCCGCCCGTTCCGGTGATGTGTATCCAATACACATGTAAAAATTAGCGATTTAAAATCAGAAAATAAGAATATTCATAGCCAATCGCTTAAATTAATTAAATTTGAAGTCAAAAGTGATAATTAAAATTTAATTGATGAAAACATGAAAAAAACCATCGGACGACGTGTACAAAACGGGCGAAGCGACCACCTCGAACGAAAGCCCAAGAAGTGAGCGAACTGAGATTCTATTTCTTGCATTCCCATATACCGTAGAAGAGTGAGGCGTGAATAGCGCCGCTTCCTCACCCATAGCGGTTTTTTAGAATGAATATACCTACGTCACACACTGGCACACGTTTGATTGTATTGGTGAATTCATTCCCGATTTTCACAAAATATCTCTGATGTAGCCGATAAGTGCAAATTATAATTAATATTATTTTTTTCATTCAATGCGTAAATGTATTACGGAGGAATTCCTAAAATATGAACCCAGTATTTATTATACTTATAGAGATATTAACGTTTTTAGAAGCAATATGTACTAGTTACACATCACAGGACGGGTTAAAAGCAGTGCATAAATTAGAATGGTGATCAATTTGTGAACTTTTTTTTTTTTTAACCTGGCGAGTTTATTTTCATGGGGCAATCTCTTCCAACCAACCAAAAAGATGTTTTTATAGGCCCTAAGTGTTAACAAGACTGGAATCCTATTTTTTAAAAATCTGGAATCCAGCGGGGATCGAACCCGCAACCTCTGGATCGGCAGACAATTGTCTTACCACTAGGCCACGGAGGTGGTGATAGCAAAAAAATTGTGATAGCAAAAAAAATCTAAGTCTGTTTTCTTAAATTTGGAGTTTTAAATTTAGATATACCTTAATAAATACTGAATTTATAATCACTCAAAGTGTGCATACACTTTTTTGAGACACCTTATATTACAAAATATCAAATATATTAAAATACATTTATCAAACATACTTAAACCTGTAGCACAGATAGTATCAACCTTTGTGTTAACAATGTGAGCAAATTCCTTTTTAATATCTCTCTCATGTATATCTATATCAAATTCTGGAAATAACTGTGCAACATCCACTTGATCAGGTTTCTCTTCCTTGATTGCTACATCCGTTGCATTCTTACATTCAGAGTCAGAGAATTGATCCTTTGAACTCATAGTTGTGATCCTTATATTGCCATTTGGAAATAAATGTATTGAACCAATATCTCGGAAGATTCTTTATATCTACAAAGGTAATAAATTTGAAAAATAAATAAAACATAAACTATATTACCGGTGCCAATAATGTGGTGCATAGTATTATTTATAACTCAATAGATGTATTGAACAAATATCTCAGAAGATTCTTTATATCTACAAAGATAATAAATTTGAAAAATAAATAAAACATAAACTATATTAACGGTGCCAATAACGTGGTGCAAAGTATTATTTATAACTCAATAGATGATTAACTCATACCGTGCATAGTTTCAAAGTGTTTTTCATAACATTTCTGAACTGTTATAAAGCAGTGTATATAAAATATTCACAAGAATAACCACAGACTAATAGACAATAACTTCACATTTTATGTAAATTTTTTAAATTAAAGTATCACTAAACACAACAGTACCACTCTGACATGTCAACTGACAGCTGCATGTTAAAATTATAAAATCTTCACTCGCAACGACATCACACTATATCAGGACTTAGATAAAGAGGAATTATCAATTTTATAATCGAATTATTACAGCGAGCACTTCATTTTATTTCCAAAAGTGAAATAAAATTGTGCGACATCATTTTCAAAATTATCGACATTAATATGCTATATGGGCGACATCTGTTTTTAGATATGACAATTTTTTAACACTTTGGACAAACTTCAGAGCATTCCGCATAGATCTAGGTTATTTTTATTTTAATGATTTGATTCAGAGAAAAATCTGAGAATGAATGTTGAGAAATCTAAAATCATGGTGTCCCTTTGTACAAAGCGTCATTTGGAATTAAGGTGACAAAGCCTGCACAGTACCCGGCGATAAGTAATACACACCTCTCTATCATTCATAGACGTGTTCCGTCGCGATTTGTCAGTCGTTACCGGACCGGATTGTTAACGCATCGTGCGACAGAGACGGTGCTCTACAAACTATGTGTATTACTTACCGCCGGGTACTGCAGATGTATTTCATTTTCATTTCACTCTATAATATGATTTTTATAAACGATTACATCATAAATCATGATATTCCTTTTTAAAAACGAAAGATTGCAGCAAGTTGAAGAATTCTGCTATTTGGGTAGTATTTTCTTAGGTGATGGAAGTTGTGAGGGATATCAAACAGTGTCCAGCATTAGGAAACAAAGTCAATGGGATAGTAAAACTTATATACTCAAACCGGACAGTATCAAAAGTATTTTAGTATCAAGCTTGATTTGTGGGAGTGAAACATGGGCATGAAAAAAGACTGAAAGGAGTTTAATAAATGCTGTATAAATATTCGTGCACTGAGAAGAACATATGAAATGAATGTGAACGATTAACCCAGCTATTGGCATGAGTCTGTGTAATTTTTGTCTAGTTGGTTGAAAGAGATTGCATAATTGCAGTAAACTCGCTATTTATATACTTTTCAATGAGGTGTTTAAATTAATAAATATGTGAGGAAAAAATGTAGTGCTTATTAAGGTCCAAAAGTTTTCGGCCTATGAATTTAAATAAGGCAATGTAATGAAACAAAACAAATATTTTTCAATGTAGTCATCTTGCATTTCAGTATTATTTGTATTATTTTTACATATGGTCATCTAGTACTTCGGTATTTTTTTTAAAGAACGATGAATTAATTTTAAATATCACTAAAAAATACAATCACTATACTTGAGAAAATGTAGCATGGTCCCTGTGACAGTTCACAAATTTGCCCCAATACAACCTTGTAACGACGTTCAGTAATTTTAATTATTTTATCAACTGTAATATAAGTCTCGAATCTAATAAATAGCAAGTTATTTAGGTAAATACATTACATAAAACTAACAATAATGACAAATTAATACATCTTGTTACAAATTAGCAAAAATATGTCAGTTTGTTAAAAACAAATAATATTTGGTGACGTTTGTCAAAAGTCACTACGTTAGTTTACATTGGCTAGGGATGGGGTAAGCGATAATTGGATTTTCAATTTTTTTTATACCTAAAATTAAATGTTCGTAATTAGTATTAATTCATAGTGAATCTTGGCCTATTTAAAGATAGATACAAATCATACAATACATTAGAAAGTCGGTATAATGAAAATTAGGAATTAAAACGTCAGTTTAGAGAAAAACAATTTTTCCACTAACGCGTCTCCTGGTATATGTTGTCAAACTCGTTCGAGTTGTGAGCTGTCCAGCATAACTACAAAGATTAGCGTTAAATGTTCCTAACAATTACACTAGACTGCGCCGGCTAGAACTGTTCTCAATAACATACGCAAGAACGGGTCTTCCAGCCGCTATGCTATGCCTGTTGGAAGGGCCTTAGCTCTTCTGAACGGGACTGCTTCGGATATTGACATATTTCATATCACATTAACAAAAGCAAAAGTAAATTTTCTTCTAAGATTGAGCGCGTTAGAAAGCACTCATCAACATACTTAAGTGACTGAATATATGTGTATCATATGTTTGTGTGTATATACTCGTTTGTATGCATATACATTATTTTTTATTTTATATAATTTTTTTCTATGTAATTTTTCTTCTTTTTTAATGTCTTGTATTTTTCAAAGTAATTGATTGGGTTAAGCCTGTTTTGAAAAAAAGCATTAAAAAAAAAAAAATTACTTTTGTTAATAATTATTGTTAGTTTTATGTAATGTATTTACATAAATAACTGGCTATTTATTAGAATCGAGGCTTATATTAATACCCAAATAAAAGATAGGAAAAAAAGAAAAATGTTTCAGTTCGGTAAAATAATTTATCTCGTGACAATAATCCATTCACGTTTTGCGATCCTAACTGAAATTTGAACAAAGAGGATGAAACACTAATTGTCAATAAACGAAATTGTTTGTTTAGTAGAGTTTGTTGTATTGCTGTAATAAATGTTGTGGAAAATAGAGATATGAATAAATTTATATTATGTGTCATTTCATGTAAGGTTTAAGTAAATTTATACATCTGTCAAACTTTTCTAGAATCCACGTGTGACAATTAATATGAACAACGGATATGTAACATGAAAAAAATTATACCAGAGCCTTTATAAATCCTTGTACTCCATTTTTACAATTGATAGAACATGGTATTTCAAACCAGAAACAAATATTGTCGCTTAATCAGAAATTTCTTGAATTAATGTGGTCTGTAATTTTTCTGGCAATTTATCATAGATTGTTTGATAACTTTGTTCAATAGAAACATTCGTCATTTTCTTGAAAAATTACCTTACACACGTAAGGAAGTATACGCCAGTGTCAAGGTTTCATAAAAATAAATCTTCGTTTTTGAATAATGGTCGTGAACTCTGATACATAAAAGAGTATACATACATAATATACATATAATATGTTAAATATTCATTTAGCTATAAATCTTGTAATTAAGTTATAAAATAGTGCTCACCAAATAACAATAATAAAATATTATTCACTTAGTATATTAAATCCTATCTCACTAGATAAGAATAGTCTCAGGGAGAACGAACTCAAAATATTAATTTTAACATAGATAAGACGTGTGCCGATACATCGCCCATGTGAACCGAATAAACGAAATCTTATGAAATACATTACACCACTTTTTTGTCAGGGCTAGCAAAGAGGAGAAAGAAGCAGATGTTCTTATCGCGACAAACATATTTCGCCTCTTCGACATCCATATACCTTATCACACAACTTCTCTAACTTTTTACATTTCCTTCTTTCAAAATATCATGCACTTGATCCAACAATACTTTTTTGATCAACCTCTATCATATTATCCACTCACGTTTACATTTTATTTTTTCTAAATACACTGCAAGCATACTGATCTAACTTCATAAGCCGCATACGCAAGGCGACGTTAATACGACCTACATCATCTACATTTTCAGAGCGGTCTCGCGCAAATATAACTCGATACATGTTTATCGACTAGCTAGACCTTATGTATTTTTATCCAAGCCGTCCAATCCACAATCGTCCAATAGTCAACTACCACGTATTACTATAATATAATATATGCATACGTTCTTTAATTATAATACACGTTATATTATAATACAATACAATATGCATACGTCCTTTACAAATGTAATAACACAAAGATGAAATTATAAAACAAAAAATATTAACAATTTAAATACATTCTTGTAATTCTCTCTCTCTCTCTTTGAATAATGGCCGTGAACTCTTATATATGAAGGAGTATACGCCAGTGTCCAGTGATTTATGTACATATTTGGTAATTTAACTGAGTTGAGATTTTTTTCTATTTAGGTATAATTTTTTCAGAGAATAGAAAAGTTACGAAGGATATCGAATGGCTTCAAGTAAAAAGTAATGTAGTGCATGAGGCACTTTACTGCAGCAAAAAAAAATACAAAAATAAGTTGGATACTTTTCCTGATAATAGAATTCAGTTGTCCATAATAAAACAAAATTCGGAATGAATGTTGAGATTAATCAATTAATGAATTACCAGCGAAAAAAAATATATTTTCATTCCAAATATATTTTATTTAAAAAAATATGTTTAAAATGAATACAACAATGATCGCACATATGAGTTAACGGCCAATTCAAGAAGAAGAAGAAAAGTAATATATGGTTTCTATGTAATAATTGTAGTTTTTTTTCTATGGAACTCGTTTCCAATAGAGATAATACAAAGCTATGATACGAAGTTTCCAGTACGATAGTTAAAATTAACGTACATATTTGTGAAATATATTTCCTGGTGATAAACGAGAGTTATTTCTGGTTAAGGACAACGTATTCAACTTCTTGAAATGATATCTGGTATGCCATATCTTCTCTGCTCTCAATAACATGTGCAATCGGAAGATTAGACTATTGCGTCATGTTTCTTGACAGACGACACTTCTTGTTAACAAACAGCCTAAGTTTTCTGTAACCTCTGCGTACATTAAGCAAGACTAACATTACTGATTTCGCTGTAATTACATAAGTTAAATAAACGTGTTTGAAAAAAGCTAAGTAAATTATTTGCTGTTAGAAACAAGCAGTGCCGCTTGCCCCTCTCATTACATTCTCCCATTAGATATACCCTCACCAATAGAGGGTACATAAAGCAAGGTATGGGTGTAATTAAATTTTTGAACATTTTTGCAGGTTAGAATATTTAACTATAAATTGGTCATTTTCTTCAGGCGGCCTGAAAATATTTATATAAAATAATTAAATTAATTTATTTAAACCGAAATCTTTTCGTAAGTATATCACTTACTTTTGATGTCAATGGCCCATAGTAACATGACACCAGTCTGATATAAGCACTGTTCTCATAAACAAACTGGATTCATTCTGCCTGAAGAGAACCTCAGAATAAGAGGTAGAAACACACGTAACAAGGATTAATGTTAATGAATAGTTGAATGAGGTGCATAGCCACGTGGTAATGCACTAAACATCTGTACAGAAGGTCGCCAGTTCGAACCCCGCATTGTTCTACTCCCCTCGAAATACACAGGCATTTTTTCCGCCTATTATTTGGGGATATAAGGATACCTATGATTTAGGTCATATGTGCTTGTGCTCCGATCGTCTCACTTCGGTCGGATCCAGTACAGCAAAGTGACCAGTGAGTTTACTGGTGTGCAACAACTCACTCAAAAGAGGAGAAAGAAACAAAAAACTTCATGGCACAGCTTCGCTTTCCAACTGAATTAACTACGAGATCCAGCAACCACGAGTTAGCGGAATAATGAAGTAATTTATTCTAATATCGAAATATAGAGCTGATATCTTTGATAAATTTTTGCAGGTGTGGAATATTGAATGAGAAATAATGAATATTGCCCATACATCGTATAAAATATTGGATGAGAAAGCAATCTTAGTCATAAATCCACAGAATCAAACCCACAACATGGAAGCAAAGAGTAATTTATCATAATACGGAGGTTTATAGCTGATATCTTTGATAAATTTTTGCAGGTGTGGAATATTGAATATTGCTCATTCATCGTATGAAATATTGGATGAGAAAGCAATCTTAGTCATAAATCCATAGAAACAATCCCACAACATGGAAGCAAAGAGTGCTCATGTTTCTATAATCAAGAAGGAAATGGTTTTAGAAGAGGAAATTGCGCCGGTGATGCCCGAACATTATATTGACATAGATGAAACTGATATTAAAAAAGAATGTGCCAAAGTCTATAATGCAAATACTGTTCAAGTGATAAACAATTCTGCAATTTCAAGTGAGTATGAATATGTTTTTTCTATCCAATATCAAAAGTTCTAGATCTTTTTTATTTAATAAGTGACAGCTGTTTTACCGAACAATGGCTTTGTCAAACTGTGGGAAAAGCTTAATAATGTGACAACATATACACAATCATACCATTTCCCTGTTGAAGAATGCAGAAAAGACAGTGCGCCTTACTTTCCTATTTCGACACATCCTTCGCCTCTTCTTCATCCATACATATTCTCGTTGATTTTTATCCCATAGTTGATTTTCTACGTTGACTTCTTTCAAAATATGCACTTGATCCAACCATACTTTCCTTCGTCTTCTCTCACGCCTAATGTATGAATGTGAAGAAGGCGAAAGTTATGTGCTTGGATAGAAAAGATTGAAGATCAATTTTCTCTGACTACCTATGCAAGGGACATGGCTTGACGATATGTATGAGGACCTCTTATTTTTCTTAAGATAGATTTGTGGTTTGTTATCAGAAGCGAAAAGATGTGTACCAGAATAGAATGAAGTGGAGATCTGTTCTATCTGCCTATCCCAATATGCCATGTCATGATAATAATTGAAGATAAATAGTTTTTTTTTTTAATATGTATTATTTTATAAATTTTTAGATGTTCCTGACTTGCGTGATGTTGACATCAGTAGTAAAGATAATCCATGTTATATCTACCAACCAAATTCCTTAGACGACGGCAAACAGAAAAGAGAGAAGCCTTATATTTGTGGACATTGTAAGAAAACATTTTCACATAAATGTTCATTAATTTCTCATGAAAAATTACATAGTGAAGAAAAACCATACAGCTGTGGAGACTGTGGCATGTCGTTTTCACGTAAAAGTACTTTGATGATTCATGAAAAGATTCACAGTGGAGAGAAAGCATATAGTTGTGACCATTGTGAGGAGAGTTTCTCACAAAAAAGTACTTTGATATCCCATGAAAAGATTCACAGTGGAGACAAACCGTACAGCTGTGTATATTGTGTAAAGACATTCACAACGATGGGTAATTTAAAGGAGCATGTGAGGATTCACAATAATTTGAAGCCTTTTGCCTGTGGACAGTGTAAAAAGACATTTAAACATAAAACTTCTTTAATTTTCCATAAAAAGATTCATAATGGAGAAAAGCCTTATGGATGTAAATATTGTGAAAAGGCATTTTCAGATAAAAGTAATTTAACTGTGCATTTAAGGATTCACACTGGAGAAAAGCCTTACAGCTGTGAACATTGTGACAAAAGTTTCACACAAAAAAGTATTTTAACTAGCCATGAAAAGGTTCATAGCGAAAAGAAGCCCTTCGGCTGTAGACATTGTGAGAAGAAGTTTTCACGTAAAAGATCTCTAATTTACCATGAAAAGATTCATAGTAAAGATAAGTTATATAGCTGTGATCATTGTGAAAAGACATTTTCGTATAAATCTTATTTGATTTCCCATGAAAAGATTCATAGTGGAGAGAAACCCTACAGCTGTGAACATTGTGGGAAGTTATTTTCTCATAAAAGTGGTTTAAACGTACATGTAAGAATTCATACCAAATTGAAGCCTTACAGCTGTAGACATTGTAAGAAAAGTTTCGCTCAAAAAAGCCATTTAAATCACCACGAAAAGACTCATTCCAAAAATAAGCCTTTTAGCTGTAACTAATGTGAAAAGAAATTCTCACTTAATTGTTACTTAAAAGTACACATGAAGTGGTGCAAATCAAATGGAAAAAAATAATGTTTTTGAATATTAGTGAAATAAAGCTATGTTTTTCACAAATTGTATCCATTAAATTTATTAATTAACACATTGAATTTTCTAGGAATAATTTTTTAGAGATCATTTTTGAAATAAATTTTCATATTAGCAGATTTAATAGAAATCCAGCAGCATAGAGTCGTCTGCGCCCAGGGACAAGACAAAATTGTGTCCCCTTTGCAGTGTCATTTGGGGATAAGGTAGAAAGAAAGAAGCCAATTTCTAAGGCGAGCCCTGTACATATGTTTCACTGTATAATATAATTTTTATAAACGAGTACATCATAAATCAAGTCAATGGGGCACTAAAACATATGCACTTGAACCGGACAGTATCAAAATCTGCTAATATGATCCAACTTTGATGTATGGAAGTAAAACGTGGACGTGAAAAGACTGACAGAAGTCAAATAAATGCGTGCATTGAGAATAATACATGCATGCTATCCTCTGCCTACCCCGACAGGGAAATGGTGTGATGGTATGTATGAACGTATACGTACATTGATATTTTGAAATCTAGAAATATTAACTAAATATATGTGTATGTACATATACGAGGGTAGTCCCAAAAGTACCCGACCTAACAAAGAAAACAAAAAATTTGGAAAAAAATATTTTTATTTCTCCACATAGTCTCTTTTGAGGTCGACACACTTTTCCCAGCGATGTTAAATAGCTTCGATACCCTGTTTATAGTGAGAACCATCGACCGCCTCAAAATAGCCATCAACCGCAGATTCCACCTCTTCATTGTTGGCATATCTTTTACAACCGAGCCATTTTTTCAAGTTTGGAAAAAGAAAATAATCCGAGGGGGCTAAATCTGGTGAATAGGGTGCGTAAGGAAGCAATTCAAACTTTAATTCATTGATTTTGGCCACCGCGATAACGGATGTGTGAACTGGTGCATTGTCTTGATGAAACAACACTTTCTTTTTCGCCAAATGCGGCCGTTTTTTCTTGATTTCATCACTCAAACGCTGCAATAAGTTTGCATGATACTCGCCGTTGATTGTTTTTTTCCCTTTTTGAAGATAATCAATGAAAATTATCCCACGCGCATTCCAAAAACCTGACGCCATGACCTTGCCTGCTGATGGAACTGTCTTCGCCTTTTTTGGAGGCGATTCTCCCCTTTCAGTCCACAGTTTTGACTGTTCCTTCGTCTCAGGTGTGAAGTGATGGACCCATGTTTCATCCATGGTTATGAATCGACGCATAAACTCGGCTTTATTGATCGATTGAAACATCCTCACGATGCTGTTTTTGTTCCATTGTGAGCAAACGTGGCACCCATCTTGCGCACAGCTTTCTCATGTCCAAATTTTCAGTCAATATGCAATGTACAGCACTTTTTGAAATGCCTACCATGTCTGCTAGCTCGCGCACTTTCAATCGACGGTCATCCAATAACATTTTGTGGATTTTCTTTACCATTTCTGGCGTGGTCACCTCATTTGGTCGACCACTGCGATGTTCGTCTTGGCAGCTCGTACGGCCTCGTTTAAACTGTGCCACCCAATATTTTACTGTTGTAAACGAAGGAGCAGACTCCCCCAGAGTAGAATCTAGCTCGGCTTTGATATTGGTTGGACTTAGACCTTTCAAATGAAAGTATTGTATCACATAATGATGAACAATTTTTTCCATGTTTACAAATTCACTGAGAGCGTTCACTATTGAAATACTAAACAACATAGTTTCTTAAAACTTGAAACTTAAGCTTTATAAGTTTAGTACTTTCTACCATAGTAATTTTTTAAAGCAACAACCGCCATCTATACGTCAGGTCGGGTACTTCTGGGACCACCCTCATATAAGTAAACTTATGGAATTATAGGAAACAAAGTCAATAGGGCACTAAAACATATATGTACAATATATATATAGGAATACAACCCTGGGCGTTCTTAGCCTTGCCTGTTGTGTACTGGTGTTGTTTTGTAACATCTTGTATTCGTCCGCACTCCTCATTAAAAAATTTATTTAAATTTATAAAATTATAATTGTCAAAATTAGCACCAATAATTCTTGTACGATAGTTGATCTTAAACAAGTAAATACAGTCAAACCTCGGGTCACGAAGAAATCGGCTTACAAACACAATTTCCGAACAAATTTTGACTCGACCTGCGTACAATGCCTCGGCTCACGAATTAGTTGTAACAGCGCATTACTCAATTACGCATTAGTTCTCAGGTGCGCGCGTTCTGAACATTGTTTGTCGTTGCGTTCATTGTTCTTGATACATTTTATTTTGCTTTTTATGTATAAATATACAGTATATATAAAATATATTTTGCATTAATTTAACCCTCATTATGGTTCCGAAGAAAATTAATTTCAGTTTGCGAACATTTCAGCTCGCGAACGGAATCAAAGAACGAATTTAGTTCGTAACCCGAGGTACCATTGTAAAAAACTTATTTTATATTTTTGTGTTCACCACAGGTTTATTTTTGGGTTTACTATCGGTTTCGAAGACCATCGTCTTCATCGTCAGGTGAAGATAAAAAAAATATGAAGATAAATAAAAAAAAATTTTAACCTGGCGAGTTTATTGCCATGTGGCAATCTCTTCCAACCAACCAGAAAGAGGTTTTTATAGGCCCTAAGTGTTAACCAGACTTGAATCCTATTTAAAAAAAATCTGGGTTCCAGCGGGGATCGAACCCGCAACCTTATCGGCAGACAAGTATAAGACTTACCACCAGGCCACGGAGGCCACCTGACGATGAAGACGGTGATCTTCGAAACCGGTAGTAAACCCAAAAATAAACCTGTGGTGAACACAAAAATATAAAATAAGTTTTTATTTACTTATTTTTCCTTTTAAATAAATCATGGCACGACAAGTGAAACTATAGTCTTTTCGAAGATTCAAGATCTTAAACAATTTTATCTTGCTTAACCCTGAGAGATGGGCGCACTGCTATAGCAGTGGAAGAAATTTGTTCTACCCTTGTATTCTAAATGAATATCATTCATTTAGAATACAAGGGTACATATTCTAAAATATATTTATGTTGTAAAAATATATTTGTTTTGTTTTTTTGTTGTTTAAAATAAATATTTATCACGAACGTCCGAATCGTAAATATATCTCAGCACTAGATAGACAATTATATTTTTTTCTCGTAGCGCTCTCAGGGTTAAACTTCTCTCACACGAAGCAGTAGAAACGGGAATAGTGAGGAATATTCGGAAAGCAGCATTGATATTCAGATATCAATCAATTGATAAAATGCAATGAAGAACCTGTAGTGTAGAACAGTGCTGAGCAACCTTTTATCACCGGTAAGAGTAATATAAAGAGGTTTCTTCAAGTTAGTGGAAAATTTGAGACTGAATCTTCAGAACAACCAATTCCATATTTGTCTCAATCGTTGAGATGACTACAGTTGTATATTTGCTTCTACATTAAATCCGAAACGATACTTGAGTTTCAAAATCATTAAATCCGAAACGATACTTGAGTTTCAAAATCATTAAATCCGAAACGATACTTGAGTTCATAAATCAAGTATCTTCCAGCTTTAATGTAAAGCAGAAAATGCAGTTTCTTACGAATACATAGATACGAATGGAAGGAATAATTCAACAACTTTTCTCGATAAAATCAACTATGCATATTTCACTGTCTTACGATTTAAAGTTATCTTTTTTTATTTAAAAGAACCCAATTCATTTTGGTGACCCTTACACTGACCCCAGGTAGCGCATAACTATACTTGAGAAAATGTAGCATGGTCCCTTGACAGTTCACAAATTTGTCCCAATACAACCTTGTAACGACGTTCAGTAATTTTAATTATTTTATCAACTTTAATATAAACCTCGATTCTAATAAATAGCATGTTATTTAGGTAAATTTAATTACATAAAACTAACAATAATGACAAATGAATATAATTGTTATTAGGTCCTTACATATGAAATTGGCGTTTTGTTTGGGAGGAACATAAAGTTGATTTTTTTTAATATAATATATTTATTTAATCAAAGTATGTACCATTGCTATATATGCACTTTTGCCATCTCATAGGTAGTTCATCGATCCCTTTACTAAAAAAACCATTCGGACGGGAATCAATAAAATCTTTGAAGTCGGTTTGGACTGCCCCATCGGAGTTGAATTTTTTCCCTTGCAAGAAGTTATCCAAATTTCGAAAAAAATAGTAATGTGTTGGGCCAAGGTCCGGAGAGTACGGTGGATGTCTTAGACATTCCAATTGAAGCTCTTCTAATTTGGTAGCCGTCTGTTGTGCAGTGTGTGGTCTAGCGTTATCATGAAGCAGCAGTGGCCAAGAGCGATTAACCAGCCTCGGTTGTTTAGCAGCTAGCTTTTCCATCATGGTTTGCAGTTGCTGACAATAGACATCTGCCGTAATCGTCTGGCCAGATTTAAGAAAGCTGTAGTGAACGACACCAGCACTAGTCCACCAAACGCTCACAAGTAACTTTTTTGGAGTCAATTTTCGCTTGGGGCATGGTTTGGCTGGTTCGGCAGGGTTCAGCCATTGCGATGAGCGCTTCCGATTATCATACAGGATCCACTTTTCATCACAGGTAATGATTCGATTCAAAATCCCTTCATTATTGTGCCGGTTGAGTAATGCAACGCAGCAGTCAACGCGCGTTTGTTGATTTGCTTCACTCAATTCGTGAGGTACCCACCTTTCAAGCTTTTTCACCTTCCCAATTTGCTTCAAGTGGATTAAAACAGTTTTATCACTAACACCGCAGCCTGCAGCTAACTCGGACGTGGTTTGCGATGGATCCGCTTCCACAATAGCCTTCAATTCTTCATTATCAACTTTGGTCTCCGGCCGTCCACGGGGCTTCTTCTGCAGGTCGAAATTTCCAGAACGAAAACGTTGGAACCAAAAACGCACTGTGTTTTCTTTTGCGGCACCGTCGCCATACACATCATTAATCCTTCGAGCCGTTTCTGCAGCACTGGTGCCATGGTGGAACTCGTACTCGTAAATAACGCGATATTTCAAGTTTTCCATTTTGTAAACTGAGTGACGCAAAGAAAAAAAACAATTGAGGAAAAAACAAATGAATTATAATTTTCGAAACACAAATACTTGAGTAAATAGCTGTATAAATTTTAATTTGGAATTCCTAACCAAAGAGAAGATATTTGAGATCAAAGTTGCCAGTACGGCAAAACGCCAATTTCATATGTAAGGACCTAATATAAATTAGCAAAAATATGGCAGTTTGTTAAAATCAAATAATATTTGGTGACGTTCGTCAAGTCACTACGTTAGTCTGTATTGGCTAGGGATGGGGTATACGATAATTGGATTTTCGATTTTTTTACACCTAAATTAAATGTTCGTAGTAGTATTAATTCATAGTGGATCTTGGCCTATTTAAAGATAGATACAAATCATACAATATATTAGAAAATCAGTATAATGAAAATTAGGAATTAAAACGTCAGATTAGAGAAAAACAATTTTTCCATTTATAAAAAAACGATTCGATTTGTAAAAAAAAAAACGATTTTACCCCATCCCTTTGAGACACGACATTTCAAATGTCACAGGGACCATCCTACATTTTCTCAAGTATAGTGTAGAATATCATATGAAGTTGCAGTTTTAATGTGTTGAAGTTTTCAATAAAGTTTTGATTTCATATTTTGATACTATCATTATTTTGATATTACCCCCCCATTTTGTCTTAGGCCCTGTGTATATGTGCCTGCCTAGTTACGGCATTTCCTGGGATCATCAAAGTTTATTTTTCTGTTCATTTGACTTCTGTGCTTAAAGGTAACTGGCAATAGATGAGAGCCTCATTTCCTCATCTTCACTGATAATAGTGTTTAATATACACTTTGTCACAAGGTTGTATGGACCATCAAATTTATCTTTACGTACTCTTTCTTAAAAGTTTATTTCAACTACAAACGAAATAAGTCATTTTCTCTGCAAAGAAAAATATAAATATATTTTTATTCCAGATTTTAAGGTTAATACAGTGCAGCCCTATAAAATTCATATACATACATGCAGAGCAGTGACATGAAGTTTATACATACATATAAAAAATGTAATAAACATAAAAAATATGGAAATTTAGAATTAATCAACAGTCAACACACATTGACAACTAGTTGGAGAACAGGCCATCTTTTCAGATTCAGTACTTGGAGGAGAGTACCCTGAATCGCCTTGTTAGTGGCACGTGTTATCCTCTCTCTCATACTTGCCATTTGATGCCTCATGAGGGCCTTGAGTCTATGGCTATATCCACCCATCTAAGGATCTAACAGATCTCTTAACGATAAATAGTATAATTGTGATTTTCTTTGTCTTATGACGACCTCCGTGGCCTGGTGGTAAGACACTTGTCTGACGATCCGGAGGTTGCGGGTTCCATCCCCGCTGGAACCCACATTTTTTTAATTTTAAAAAAAAAAAGGTCTTCCCATACTAAGCAGAGTTTTCGAGCAAAAATATGGTGTTGAAATTGTATCTTAACCCTTTTAATCCCATGGAGCTGATCATCGGCTTCAAAGTTTTCGTACTCTTTTATATTGAATAAAAAAAAAATTTTTTTTTATGAAATTATTATTTTACACTCTACAGGGAGGTAAACACAAAAAAAATAGGTTTTAAAACTAAATATTAACTGAGATATAAAATAAAATATTAACCTGTTTTTTTGCCAAAATATGCTTGGGATTTTTTGCAAAATAAGCTGGGATTAAAAGGGTTAAAATTAAGAACTCAAGAAATTGAGTTCTTTTCTATCAATTGTATGCAATTTTATTTCTCCAGTATGAATATTTAGATGTCTCTCTATCAATTGTATGCAATTTTTTTTCTCCAGTATGAGTTCTCAGATGTCTCTCTATCAATTGTATGTAATTTTATTTCTCCAGTATGAATACTCAGATGTCTCTCTAGGAGATGTTCTTGTCTGAAAGTCTTCCCACATTGCGCACACCCAAACGGCTTCTCAACTAAATTAAAAACGAGTTGTTCATTCAAATGTCCTTGCGTGAAGGTCTTTCCGTACTGCGAGCAGTTGTTGTTTGGTTTCTCTCTACAGTGTACAATGAAATGTTCTTTCAAATTTCCTTTAAATCTAAAAGTTTTATCACACACTGAGCATTTGTGAGGTCTCTCGTCAGAATGGACAGCTTGATGTCTCTTTAAGTTGCTGTTGTGCGTGAAAGTTTTTCCACACTCCAAACATTTATAACATTCTGCAGAATGTTTTACGACATGTCTATCCAAACTTGGTTTTAATCTAAAAGATTTTTCACATTGTGAACATCTATGAGGTTTCTCTCCAGAATGAATCATTGAATGTCTCTTTAATTGACATTCCCGTATAAAACTCTTCCCACACTGTTCACAACTGTAAGGTTTATTTCCACTATGGGTCAATATATGTAACTTTAACACACATTTCAGTTTGAAAGTCTTCATACAATGTGCGCAACTGTAAAGCTTTTCTTTAGAATGATAAACTTGATGTGCCTTGAGGGCCGCCCAAAATCTGAAACTCTTAGCACACTGTTGACATGTGTAAGGTTTATTTCCACTGTGAATATTTGAATGTGCCTTTAAATATGACTTTAATCTAAAGGCCTTCTTACACTGTGAACAACTGTAAGGTTTTTCTCCACTATGTATCATTTGATGACTCTTATAGTTGTATATTTGCCTGAAAGTCTTCCCGCACTCTTCACACTTCAAAGGTTCACCTGCAGAATGAATGAGAAAATGGTTGTTCAAAGCTCCTTTAAGTCTAAAAGCTTTATCACAAAGTGAACATTTGTAAGATTTTTCTTTAGTATGGATCATATTATGTCTTCTCAAACAGTTTTTTCGTTTGAATGTCTTGTCACACTGTGCACAGTTATAAGGCATCACTTCACTGTGAAGCTTGACAGGTATCTTAAATGCGCCTTCTGTGTTTAGAGTCTCGCTTCTTTCCAGCTTCTCTTCTCTGCAAAACTTGAGATGATTCATTGATGACGATTTTGTGTTGAAAGCCTCTCCAGACTTTGAACAGCTATAAGGCGTCAGTCCTCTGTAAAACTTGTTATGCTTAACTGACTCTTCTTTGTCACGTTGTGAGCAGCCATTAGATTTGCCTGAAATCTGTGGATGAGCGCCATCATTCCTCACTGTAAAATAAGTTTTTTATATTGTTGAGAATTTTATTTTATGGTCTATCATACGTGCATCAAACTGTTGTAAGGTTAAATAACATTGCAACCAAAAGTGCAATCTAGCCCTTTATTCAGATATATATCCCTAGACAAGTATCATATAAGAACATGATTCAAGTTTTACATTCTAGTTGTATCATATCTGTGGCGTTATGGCAGAAGTTGATATGTCTGTTTTTGTCATTTTGTGTTTTTTCTCCTAATTTATAGAAAATATTTCTCAGCATGTTGTGGCAAAACTTGGTGTGTCAATTATCCAAACAAAAGATATATAGTTTGGAAAAACTTAAAAAATGCTTATTTGTACTGATTTTAACAGCTTATCTAAGTTAATATTTCTTCTCCTGTAAGCTAAGGTAAAACGGACATATCAACTTCTGCCATAACGCCACAGATAATATTCTTTAAATGCCGACTTAATGTGAGGTGCATGGCCGCGCGGTAACGCACTGGGCTTCCGTGCGGAAGGTCGTCGGTTCGAACTCCGCGCTGTTCTACTCCCCTCGAATGACACAGACACTTTTTCCGCCTAGTGTTCAAGGGTATAAGGATATGACATACCTATGACTTTGGTCATATATATTCTTTTTTAAATAAAAATTTATATGGAAGAGCAGAATCATCACTATTACGACGAAAATACGCCTAGTTTAGTATCTCGTCTTTGCAACATTGATGCATGGTGCGGAGATGGAGACTTGGATTTTGAGAGCAAGCTAGAGATGTAGAATAGATGCATTTGAAATGTGGTGTTGGAGAAGGATGCTACGTATTCCATGGACAGGTGAACGGACAAGGTGAACTAACACCTGCGTTCTTGAAGAACTGAGAATCACCGACAGATTGTCAACATCCGCATCAAATGCCTTCGATGAATCCTCCGATTCTTTGGGCAAATTTCTCATGACCAAGAACATTTTGGAGAGGTTTGTGGTTACTGGAGGTGTGAAAAGACATCGTATAATAGGAATAATTCCAATGTTACTAGGACTGACCAAGTGAGAGATGCAACTGGACTACCCTTAACAACTAACCTTTGAGTCACGGAGTGCAGGGATGGATGTAGATGAGGCAACGGAGGCTATCATATGGCACGATGCTCCGTCATGAGTTAGTCAACAGGATAGAAATGATACGTATGGTATACAACCTTTTGTAAAGGTCTACTTTTGGTAAATAACCCAATGCCAAGCAATATGATAATGCTCAGTACAAACATGTCTTGCTTTGTATGCTAATTTGTTAAGAAAGTTTAAAATTATTATTTTCATTTCATATAAGTGGTATAAGTCAAATTTTAAAGTCGAGAGCTAATTGTGAATGTGTTTAAAGCTGCACACAAGAAGTCCTTGATTTACAAGATAATGTTCTTTGGAATATTGAAGAGTTTCAATTTATTCAAAAACCATAGGTCAGGTGGAAAATAAACTCAAGTTCAAAAAACTAAATACAATCTATGAATACCTTTGCACTCCTTAATGTGATTTATCAAAGTCGCTTTGCTTGTGAATACCTCTTCACAATAGACACATTCAAAATGATCTGCAGTAGTTGGTTCACCAAAGCTCATGGCATACAGTTGAGAAGGCCCAATGCTTGCGGTGTTTGATACTTGATTGGATACGCCTGATGAGGTCTCATAATCTGAAACACAAACCAATGAAAGGTAATGACTTATTTAATAAGAAAAGGGCATGTTATGTAGTAGATGAAACCTGGTAATGAACCTGAGACGATTATGACCTATATAAATAAATAACTAAATAATAGGTTTATTGATACCAAAAAGAAAATTCGTTTGAGAGATAAGCTATCATGTTTGGGTTCATCTTATAAAATCCTCTCAATCTAGACACACCCCCACCAATAGGAGGTTGAGCCCTGCCATGAAGACACCAGATGTTTTTCAGTTCACACCCTTGCACAAGTAAATCATAATAAAAGTAAATTAAATGATAATATATAAAAAGTTGATAAAATCATAAACACAATAAATATGTACTAACATTGTTAAAAATATAAACACAACCCCAATTTCATTGCCACCGTAGAGAGAAAAGCAAATAAGAGTTCAAATTTTGACAAAATAAAATCACAAACTATTTATAAGGAGCTGTTTGCTTTCAATGTGCTATTATTCACCCACTCTTTCAAGGGCAAAGGTAGCTTATTCCAGCATTTACTGGCTGAGTATGAAAAAGATCCCTTGAATAATGTTGGTCCCTCTGTTATTTTTATAAATTATTCAAAAGAACACCCCTAAATCACATCAAGCTAATTGTGTGGGTAAATATTACACCTGATCCTATGAATTTCAATTAAATACAAGCATTTTTCGATCCTACATAAATGTTGTAAGCTTACTTTCTGGATGACCCTCGTACATTTGTAATTAAGTCTCACTTTAAAGAGAGTTAGCAATGGGATATTGTATAATAACAAACAGAAAAAAACAACATATTTTTTTGTGTTATATATCCTCAGTAATATACAATCAAAAGCCTAGTTTACTGGGGACACGACAAATGAAAGGCAACAAACCCAGATCCATAAAAATTATGTGTCCACATTAAATTACTTGTTAATTTTTCATAAATGACGTACTTATAAAATTTCTTATCATGTATAAATAAAAAAATATCACCGCATAACACTTACTGCAGCCTGCTCGGGCGTATACAGCTCCTGTATGTCTGTCTTGCTTGCTCTCATTTTTAATGACGGGTTCCTCTATATCTACATCATACTCATAACCCGACACTGCCACGTGATGTTCTGGATCCAATATCTCTTCCTTCACAGACACTGTCACATCATCTACGTAATCCAGCTTTTTAAATTGTTCCCTGAAGCTTATTCCTGGTTTGAAATTTAACGATTGTAAGGAAAAATCTGAAATTTGGCAAAATTTGCAATTAATATTTTGTTTATAGTTGAGGTATTAACGTTGTGGAGGTTTAAAGACATTGTAATTTATTTTATCAAACACTGTTTATTCCACTTTTTTGTAACGGTATAACCCTACCGGTTTCAAGGCTTTCACCTCATCTTCAGGGGAGCACAAACAAGACTAAATTCTGTTCGAACTAGTACCGATATACACGCTTCAACAGTTAGGGACATTCGGGTTGGGGACTGAGGGCTGAGGGAGGCATGGGACGATCTCGGCCAGCAGCGGAGAGATTTTTGGGATATATGTGTTTACCAGACGTTCGCCCCGGTATACTGACTAATTTCTAGGGCATCTAATCTGTCCAATTTATTTCCGTTACTAATGATATGTAAGAATTTGGCATCATCGATAGAAAATGTATGGTTTTCATGATTAGCCATTTTAGAATAAATTAGAGGATTTGTTAAAGCGGATTTGTGTTCACGAAATCTCTTTTCAAAAGATCTTCCTGTCTTTCCTATATAGAAATTATCACAGTCAGCACATAAAAGTGTATACACAGCATTGCTGCTAAGTATTCCATTTTTGCCTTTCCCATTAAATAAAAGTTTCCGGAGATTAAAATTAATGTAAAAAACTGGTTTTATGTGACTTGGAATTTTTTTGGTTATTTCGTATGATATGATTTGCAATTAATTTATCAATGTTCAAAACAAACTTTGACTGTGGAAGATGTCTTGTCATTCTTGTGGCTCATTATATAAACATATCATTATGTCATGCCCCTTGTGGGGTAAGCTGAGAGAACAGATCTCCATACTTTTCTAACCAAGCAATGCAACTTTTGCCTCGTTTCCGTTCATATATCTCACTATGCACAATCTTCTATAATTCATACCTCTCACTTTTTTGCCATTTCTTCTTCTAATATGGCAATCAATGTCGTGTCACCTGTATATTTCAGATTTGATACCTTTCTTTCACCAATAGCAATCCCGCCGTTCCAGTCTTCAAGTTCCCTCATAATACATACTTTTCGAGTTAAAGGCATTTCTTTGAAAATTGTGAAAGTAGCTACCCTACGCCAAATGTTTATATGCTGTGACTACAAATTGACATATTTTATGATTTCAATACAATATTTACAGTATGGTGAGTTAAAATAGTTAGCTGATAAAAAAAAAATATTTTTATGATCGGACAAAAACAATTTTTTTTTCGAATGTGCAGGTTTTTTTTGTTTTATATCGGACTCCGACTAATAGCAGGGTTATCTAGGATTGCGATACAACCATTAAAATCATAAAATATGGCAATTTCTTGTCACAGCATATAAACATGTGGCGCAGGGTAGCTACTTTCACAATTTTTAAAGAAATGCCTATAACTCGAAAAGTATAAGGCTTTTGCAAGATTTTTTTAAACTCTGAACCGTCATAAGCTGGCCTTTTCCTCAATACCAGCTTGACGTTGAGGCATGGGACACCCTGATATTCTCCATAAAGGTTAAATAAATCGGGATAGAGAATGCAACCTTGCTGTACACCCTTTTACATTTTAAACTTTTTGATGTTGTTGACTTTGACTGTTGTATAACAATGTTGATACAATCTATTTAAGAATACTATAATACGATATGTCAATGTGAATATAAAAGTTTAGAAACTTACTATTTTCTATGGAATTGATCTCGGCAAATTCAACGTTAAGATCCCTATCTGTAGTGCATTCCTTATTTATGTATGCTTTGTCTAAATCAATATCAGAAAATATACATTGTAGATCATCATCCTGGTCTAAAATCTCAGTTTTCACTACAGTTTCGAAATCTGTATTCTCCACTTTCTCAATCGTTTTCAAAATCGTCGGTATCAAATTCTCCATTTCCATACTTGCCTCAAACTTCCCGAATGTTAAATTCTCAGATTTGACAATCACTTCAAAATTCGGAAGTGTTGTCGAACTTTCAGTTGCCACACTGGCATCGACATTATTGTGTTTCAAATTTTCCGAATTTCCGACTTTTGAGTGTTCCGAATCTTCTATTTCTAGACTTGCTTCCGAATTTTTGATACAGCTATTTTCAATTTTTAAAAATGTGAATTTTGTCGATTTCGCATTCTGTATTTCTGCAATTGCTTCAACAGTCTTGGGTTCGGAATATTTATTCTTAATTTGATCGGCCGCTAAGAGTCTTTTATTTTTATACTGTTTGACATTTTCTTCACGAGCTTTTCTCGAGTAGAGACTGCAAATGTGATCTACAAATAAAATAAAAACGTTAAGAGATTGCAGTGGTCCCTTCATTTACGAAGGTAAGTGGTTCCAGGAAACAGCATGTAAACGAAACCCATGTGAATAGAGCCATTGAATGGTATGTAAAAAAAAAACAAAGGTAACCTTTTACATATTTCCATCATCATCAGCTCTGTAACCCAGTATAAGTCTTGGCTTCCTGCAGGATTTTCTGCCACCTATGTGTATATCTCTCAGCAGCATTCCTTCTCGAATTGGTTATACCCATTGTGTGGCAGTTCTCCGTCACACCATCCAGCTATACAAAGTCACCTAATAAATTAAAATGAACACATTTTCCTGTTTCTTTTTTGCATTTGACGATACTAAGACATTTTTAAAAAGAAAAACATTACATTAGACACGCACTACGTACAAAAATATTATACATACCATCAAGTTTTCTTATTGAGGTAGGCAGAGAGGATACACACTTTTCTATCATGAAATGTTTCCTTCGCCTTGTCTTTTCTTCTAACATAATTTCATTCACTTTATCCAACCATACATTTCTCAGTGGTCCTCTACCATGACTCCCACTAATTTTATTTTATTTCAATATACGGTCTTTTATCTACCATTAAAAAGGTCACACGAGTAATACTCAAATTTAGGTTAGGTGCATGGCCGTGCGGTAATGCACTGAACTTCTGTCCGGAAGGTCGTCGGTTCGAATCCCGGGCTGTGCTACTCCCCTCGAACGACACAGGCACGTTTTCCGCCTAGTGTTCGAGGGTATAAGGATACATATGACTTCGATCATATCTATTCTTTAAAAAAAAAATTCAAAAGAATAGAATATAAATACAACTTGTCACAAAAATTATAAACATTTACATGAAGCATGTAGAGAAAAAATATTGTAATGCAGTAAGCACATGCATACCACCCACAGCACATAAAATACAAACTTGAGACAGGTCCAAGGCTCAGGCAATCAAAGGCTTTGACATACAAGAAAGAAAAAAATAATCGAAGAAAATAATAAATACTTGCATTGTAAATTGGTTTAGTCATTCTTTCGTCACCCATCTGTTCAATATACTCTTTTTCACCCTACTTAACACATACATTGACACACCACGTATTATTTTCAGGGCACTCATTTCCACCACAATTACTCGGTTCATTTCATTAATTTTTCACATCTACGTTTCACTTCCATACATCAATGTATACGCGATAGTGAACCATAACTTTAGCAAGTAATGACGTTGCATAGTTTGAATATAATTATTTAAGTTCTCCATTGAATTTTTTCCTATTGCAACTCTACATTCAACATCTCGGTTCACTTTTCCATAATTTGAGAACGAACATACGTCCTGAAAAGCAGAATTCTTATAAAAAATACACAAAACAGATGATTTTTTACTTACGATCGCGTGGAATTGAAGGTTCATCTTCAAAAATAGCAGTGTTGACTGTAGCGGACTGTTCACGAATATTTAATTCAAGAACATAAGCATTATTCTTCGGAAACTTGATATTGACACCATTTTTCTGGTCCAAGGTCTTCATCTCATCCATTATGACTTTATTATTGAATAATCAACTTTACTCCTTGTTCAGGTACAATATCAATATGTTAGCTACACAAAACAGCATATTTGGTACGAACACTGTACTTGTGTATTATATAAATTGTTTGGTTATAAATCATTCGTAATATTCCATCTATTAAATTGTATAAAACCAAAAAGTGTAAATTATTCGTTTAAATATATCTGGGAGAACATATAGCAAACAATCGGAATGAATTAACAAATCGAATAATTATCATATAGTTCTGCAGTTTTCTAGAGACTTTTCATAAGAAAACTGTCACGACTACGTCAACAAAGACCATAGATATGTTTTTTGGTGATCTACATAACGTTATTTTAACTGTAAGGATAATTGCTGAATAGAAAAAATAATATTACCGAAATTTATTCATTTGAAAATTATATATGCTTGTACGATATTGTCTAATGACGACTTACGCGATCTAATTTATTAGACTTGACTTTTGATCGGGGGCTTAGAGTTAGATTTTCAATAGTCTAGTAAAAGTGTTCATTAGGTAATTCGTCCACGCCAAGTGTATATACGTTCACGGCCAAGATATATTGCGTATACTCCATCAGATATAGAAATGCATGGTCATTATTCAAAAAGAAGTCTAGTATTATTCCTGTCGAATTGATCTGTCCATTGCGTCACTTGACACTGGCGTATACTCCTTCATATATAGATGTTCACGGCCATCATTCAAAGAGAGAGATCTGTCAATATGGTATTGAAAATATGCGATTTATTTTGTCAATATTTTCGTTTTTGTGAATTGATCACGTTATTGATTTAGAGGTTCATTCTGACCGCCTCACGGTGATAGTATATCAGTGTGCGCTGCTTGATAAAGTGACATTTTGTGTTTTAAAAAGGCATACTTTTACCTCAGTTCATTTTGACAGTTGATCTGCTGGGATAGCGTTACATCAGTACAATAGAGGTAAGATAAGATTTATTTATACAGGATTGATTTGTACATAAAAATAGAAAAATTTAATTTTTATGTACAAATCAATCCTGTGCAAATCAAACAAAAAAAAATCTCAAACATTTTCCATTTAAAATTAATTTTAATCAGAGAATAGCTGCATGGAGATCCTCTGTATTTTCAGGATGAAAGGTCTAGATTGAATGAAAAAAATTGCTGTTCACTAATATCTTCTTTGCCAGAATTGCTTTTTTTCCCATTACAGAGAATTTACTTCTTTCTTGGAAATGCTGCGAGCTCTCTGAGTGGGGAAGACAATTTCACTTCACCGTCACTGCATGTTTTCATTTTCGGCTTTACAGCATTGGGTAAATTACATGATTAAATTTTTGTATTGTATGTTTTTAATTATTGTTTTATACTGTTAACAAATACTCGTACTATGGCATCTGTTAAATTGTAAATCTGTTCTTATTGTTATAAAAGGACAATGTATATAGCACCATTTAGATAGCAGACACCCTCAAGGGTTATCGAACTCTGTATTTGAATTTGCTATTATTGGGCGATGACAATATTACAAACTAAGTATATATAAGTTGAGTGTAACGATAGGAAGGTAGTGGTTGTGACTATTAGATAAGGTACTATTCCGCATTTGCATTTGTTCAGAAAAACATATTTGGTAAGAAAACCGCAGTAAAATTACCAAGGCCAGACAAACTACAAAAACACCTTTAAAACTCTTCAGATATGTGACAGTAACACATTAAGCTTTAGATGTAGTGTAATGTATGTGTCTAGTGTTCATACAACATAAATATTTTTAAAAAACCTCTGAGAAACAAATCTACAGACACTACTGACAAAGAAGATTATTATATTATTTATAGTTAAGGCATTAACTTAGTGGAGGTTTAAAGACATTGTAATTTGTTTTATCAAATGCTGTTAATTCCATTTTATGTAACGGTATAACCCTACCGGTTTCAAGGTTTTCACCTCGTCATCAGGGGATCACAAGCAAGTTGTGTCTTGTTAAATTACAAAGAAGATTATCATGTCACGAAAGGTTTCATTTACTAATATCAGGCATTGAATACAGTTTTACGCTTTCCTACGTGAAAGGGTAAATGTATTATAAACTCATTGTTAAACTATTGCGAATGTTTCCAGGTCATATTGTAGATGGATCCTCAGCTATACAAAAGTGCTGATGTAATGGTGAAAGAAGAAAAGGCAAAAGATGGAGATACTGCAGCAGTGTTCCCCCAGTATGATATCAGTAAACATGAGGCAGATATCAAACAGGAATGTGCGGAAGATATCAGCGCAGATTCTAGACATGATGTTGATAATCCCACAGACCCAAGTAAACTTAATAAACTCATATTGTTAAAATAAAATAAATATGTGAGATATGACAATCAATTGACTTATGTTGTATGAGTATGAGTGGTTTAACCTACAGGTACACACCACCTTTTCCATACCAGGCATGGATAAGGTGGTGTGTACTTTTAGGCCAGAATGTTTTTGACATTTTTATTTTGAAAAATATTTAAATCATTATAATAAGTAAAAAGTGTATTAATCACGGTATGTTGATGTTCTGTTATGTTTTATACCTCATTTTGATGAAATTCAATGATTTTTTCCTGTCTCAAAATTGAATTCAGAGTTATCACTTCACTAAAAATGAAACGCAATGGAAAAATTTCATTTAGTTCATTATATAAATTTATGCCAAAAAATATTGTAACACATAATGGCTGTCAAATGGATCAGAATTTATCTTAACAAGTGACAAAAATATTACTACAGAGATGGCAGTATCTACCAGGTCTGTACCTATGAAACCGGATTTTTTTTATAGAAAATGCACATTTATTGTGTCAAAACGGTAAAAAACATTTTATTCAAAGTATTGCCCATCGCTAGCTACATATGTTTCCCATCTCTCTGGCAATTTGTGGATGCCACGCCAAAAAACCTCTTACTCTTTTGAGGCAAACCAATTATCGAGTTATTTTCGTACATTTTCGTAAGAAGTGAAGCGCTGCTCAGCAAGTGCTTGTCCCATCGATGCAAATAAATAGTAATCCGATGGAGCCAAGTCTGGTGAGTAAGCCGCATGCAAAAGTATTTGCCAACTAAACGCTTGAATCCTTTCCTTGACCAGTTTTGCTGTGTGCGATGATGCATTATCATGAAGCAAAATTACTTTGTGCTGCCGCTTTTAATATTCTGGTCGTTTTTCATGCACTGCTTGGTTCAAATACATCATTTGTTGTCGGTAGCGTTCAGTATTAACAGTTTCGCCAGGTTTTAGCAGCTCATAATAGATAACACCCTTCTGATCCCACCAAACACAGATCATTGTCTTCAGTCCATAGCGATTTGGTTTTGCAGTTGATGTCGCTGGTTTGCTTGGATGATCTTTTACGCTTAGGATTCTTGAAATATATCCATTTTTCATCGCCAGTCACAATTCGAGGGAGAAATGATTTTCTTTTGTACCTGGCGAGCAGTTTTTCGGTTTTCCTGCTGTCTTTCATTCATTTCATGTGGAACCCATTTTCCCACGTTCTGGATCTTTCCCATGGCTTTCAAACGTATGAAGACGGCTTCTCGTGTCACATTTAATTGATCCGCGAGTTGTTGTTGCGTTTGAGCGTCATCCTCATACAACAATGCTTGCGATTCGGCATCTTCAAACTTTCTCGGTGGTCTTCCACGTTCTTCGTTTCTCAAGTCAAAATCACCACTTTTGAATTTTTTAAACCAATCAAAGCACTGCGATTTACCAAGAGCATGCTCACCGTAAGATTCGATAAGCATTCGATGCGATTCTGCAGCAGTTTTCTTTAAATGGTAACAGAAAATCAATGCTGTCGGCGAATCGTAGTTTTCAGGCCCTTAAACTGACATGTTCTACGCTATGAAAACATATGTAGTTGCATTAAACTTGCATTGTTGTGAGTTTAAAATGTTTGACAAATGTAAACACAAAAAAGGCGACAGGTTTGAAAGTCACTACATTGACAACTAGAGCCATCTATGAGCAAATTCCGGTTTCATAGGTACACACCTGGTATACTAATTGTAAAAAAATAGAACCATATGTCAAATTGGTAATATAAACTCAACATTGTTAACGCTTATATAACCCACACTGGCCTGTGCGGTACTGATTTATATGTGGATAATTCAGTGATTTGCATTGAAACTGTTAAAAAATGAATCAATATTATCTGAAGACCATAAAATATAAGGTAGTCCTGCTGATGAGAACCAAATCATCGCCCTTATTTTTGTTCTGCCCCTAACCTCGGAACTATTACATATATTAACTGCACCATCAATCTTCTTGAGCATTCGACCTAATAATCTTCATGAGTCACATCGTACTAGCTAAAAATCCATGCCATACTAAGATAAGATAGCTCTGTTAGTGCTGTGTTGGCCTTATTGTCAGTTCAGACTAATTAACAGAAAGAGAAAGAAATGAGGTCTCAAGTTTTTGATAATATATTATCTATTTGGTTTATTACTTCAGAAGATTTGAACTTGTATGTTTTTTTCATAGATATTAAAGCCCAGCCTTCTTATGATACATTCAATAAAGAAATTATCTCAGTAAAGAGTTCACAAAGGCAATCCTATGATTTGGAATTGGAAGTTTGTTCAGATTTTTTCATAAAAGAAGAAAATGTAGAAGAGGATACTGCGCCAGTATTCCCTGATTTTGCTATTGACTTACAGGAAGCGGATATAAAAAAGGAATGTGCTCGAGACAGTAACACAAAGACTATTGATGTTTCTGACACCCATGCAATAACGAGTGAGTATATTTATTTTAATTGTAATTTGAATAAGTTTTCGCTTATTAATTAAGATCTTAATAACACAACTTTTTTATTTGATTTGAAATAGGATTCAAGTTAAGCCTTAGCGCAAATAATAAAGCTAAAATAGTTTTATCTTAACTCTGTCAATTTTTTTCTTTGTTAACAACTCAATACAAGTCAATTGTTGTATAAATCAAAGAACTCAAATTTGAGAAATGCTTTATTACAAAAAGAACTAAGATTTTTCTTTTTAACCCTTCAATATTCAAAACAATATATAATTCAGAGATTTTTTCTTAATTTTCATATATTTTTAGATTCTGGTGATATGAGTTATATAAATAATCCATCTGGACAGAATTTCTATGGTTGTGAAAATTATTCACAGTCATTCTCACGAAAAGATAAATTAAGAGATCATGAAAGGATTCATAGTGGAGAGAAGCCTTACAGCTGTGGACAATGTGGTAAGACATTCTCACGAAAAGAATATTTGAAATCTCATGAAAGGATTCATAGTGGAGAGAAGCCTTACAGCTGTGGACAATGTGATAATACATTCTCACGAAAAGATCATTTAAAATTTCATGAAAGGATTCATAGTGGAGAGAAACCTTACATCTGTGGACAATGTGATAAAACATTCTCACGAAAAAATCAATTAAAATCTCATGAAAGGTTTCATAGTGGAGAGAAACCTTACAGCTGTGAACAATGTGATAAGAAATTCTCTCACAAATATAATTTAATATGTCATGAAAGGATTCATACTGGAGAGAAGCCTTACAGCTGTGGACAATGTGATAAGATATTTTCACGAATAGGTCATTTAAAATCTCATGAAAATATTCATAGTGGACAGAAACCCTTCAGCTGTGGACAATGTGATAAGACATTCTCACGAAAATGCCTTTTAAAATCTCATGAAAGGATTCATAGTGGAGAGAAGCCTTACAGCTGTGGACAATGTGATAAAACATTCTCTCACAAATATAATTTAATATATCATGAAAGTATTCATACTGCAGATAAGCCTTACAGCTGTGGACAATGTGATAAGACATTTTCACGAATAGGTAATTTAAAATCTCATGAAAGAACTCACAGTGGAGAGAAGCCTTACAGCTGTGAACAATGTGATAAAACATTCTCGCAAAAATGTCTTTTAAAATCTCATGAAAGGGTTCATAGTGGAGAGAAGCCTTACTGCTGTGGACAATGTGGAAATACATTCTCAGAAAAAAATAAATTAAAACGTCATGAAAAGATTCATAGCGGAGAGAAGCCTTACAGCTGTGGACAATGTGGTAAGACATTTTCACGAATAGGTAATTTAAAATCTCATGAAAAGATTCATAGAGGAGAGAAGCCTTACAGCTGTGGACAATGTGATAAGACATTTTCACGAATAGGTAATTTAAAATCTCATGAAAGGATTCATAGTGGAGAGAAGCCTTACAGCTGTGGACAATGTGATAAATCATTCTTACGAAAAAATGACTTGAAATCTCATGAAAGGATTCATAGTTGAGAGAGTCTTACAGCTTTGGACAATCTGATGACATTTTCACAAAAATATTATTTTAAATATCATGAAAGGATTCATAGTGGAGAGAGGCCTTACAGATGTGGTCAATGTGATAACGCATTCTTATAAAAATATCAATTAAAATCTCATAAAAATATTCATAGTGGAGAGAAGCCTTACAGACGTGGGCAATGTGATAAAACATTCTCACGAAAACATAATTTAAAAGATCATGAAAAGATTCACAGTGGAGAGAAGCTTTACAGATGTGAACAATGCGATAAGGTTTCATAGTGGAGAGAAGTCTTAATCAAAATAGCTTAGATTCTTTGATATATAGAAAAAAGAGATACCAGTATTTTACTAAAACTTTTTGAACAATCCTCATGTCCATCCAAAAGAGGATTAGTTTATTTTTCTCAAAACAGATCTTGTTACAGGTCTGAAACATGCAGTGATCTAAGTAAGTGGCCGAAAATTTTCAATCCTAAATTCCCGAGTGTGTCAAACCAAATTTTTGTGTGGATAAATGCATAAACTCGAGACATTGATTAAAATTCTTCTCCAGTATCGAACAAATCATCACTTAACACTGGCGTATACTCCTTCATATATAAGTGTCTACGTCCATTATTCAAGAAGATTGAATAATTCAAGAAGATATCAAAAAGTTTTTTTTTATTGATCTCGTTTTCCTATATTTCTGAATTCGAGTTAGTATGGGCCAAATTTGCACTAAAGGGCAGAAAGATCAAGGGGAAAGGTAGAGTGTGGGAAGAAAAGGGAGACGTGTTAGCTTCTAGGGATGAGTTGGAGAAATAAGTAACTTTCATTAACTTAATAAGAAAGAATATTGTTTCAATTGAAATATTATTTAAAACATTGCAATTACTCGTATTTACAGGTATTTTCAGCATGCCAATAGGGTTCAATAAAACAAGTTAGATCACATTATGTCTGATAAGAGCAATATTTTACAAACTTGTCGTGATTGATTGTGAGACAAGTAGTTCATACATAGGGCATTATGGGGATATTAAAAAACAAGAGTATTTTTAAAAATGTCATAAATTGTTGGAGAATAATTTTCTAGATATATACGAGTACATATGACTGCCATATATCTTCCTAATTCTGTTTAAATTTTAACATTCAGTCGATTTGTAGATCAAAAATTCTAAATGCCTATTAAGAAATTGCTCAATATGATATTATTGTTGACAAATAATCGAAGATTAAATAAATATAGGATTTTAATTATGATTTAATCGCAATACAAAACTATAATTACTGATTGTCATTACGTGTTAAAAAGCTACATGTGTTTTTTTTTAAATATATTTTTTTACAAATAGATTTATTGCTCTTGGACAATTAAAACTCTTTGGAAAGGTGAAGAGATTTTATTATACAGGGAGGTCCAAAAAGGAGTGCACTTTTGAAAGTTCGAAATAACAAAAAGCTTTACTTTAAAGCTAATGAAATGCAATTTTACTTCTTAAAAATTACGTTGTCCAAATGATGTTCTTGGCGGTTACGGCACTCTTCCAATCTGGCGTGAAAGTTTTGGAAAACTTTCGTAAGGGTTTCTGTGGAAATGGACTCCATTTCTTCTCGAATATTCAGCTTCAACTGCTGCAAAGATGTTGGATTATTGGAGTAAATCTTATTTTTAAGGTAACCCCATAAAAAAAATCGACTGGCGTGAGATCTGGGCTTCTTGGGGGCCAGGTAATGTTACCCCTCCTTGAAATCAACTTTTGTGGAAACATGTCTTTCACTACACCAATACTCTCGTTTGAAGTGACACGTGGCTTTATCCTGCCGGAACTACGTGTTCCTGAAGTAGCCTTGCGATTCCTGCAGTTTTGGAGTCAGGTAGGTCCTCAGCATAGCCGTATATTGTTCTGAATTAACGGTAACTGTCCGGCCACGGTTGTCTTCAAAGAAAAACGGCCCGATGATACCCCATTTGGCAATTGCCGCCCATACAGTAACTTTCGGTGAGTGGAGGGGCCTCTGATGCTTCAACCTGGGATTCTCTGCTGACCAATACCGACAATTTTGTTTATTAACAAATCCGTTCAGGTGAAAATGGGCTTCATCCGAGAAAAGGATGTTATTGGAGTTAGTGAAGGTGTCAAGCATTTCATTAGCGGAATTCAACCTCGATTCAAGGTCTGTTTGTTTCAATTCTTGGACTAGTTGAACTTTATAGGGATGCAATTTTATTTCAAGCTCCAAAATTCGCTGTAACGTCGATTTATACACACCTAAAGCCGATGAACGTTTGCGCGTCGACATTCTTAGATTCCTGCGTAAAGATTCTCGAACTCGCTCAATGATTTCGTCGGTGCGTGAGACTCTTGGGCGACCCCGTGGCCGAATTTTTTGCATCGATCCTGTTCTTTCGAATCTCTCAAGCCACTACTTGATCAAATTAGTGCTAGGACACTCACCGATGCGCCGTAACTCGAATTTTACCCGAAAAAGTCATCGAACAATTACATAAGATCGATTGTTCTCGAAAATCGCGCGAACACAGAATATGCGCTGTTCTCCCGTGTAATGACTCATGGTGACTAAAACTACATAAGTCAAGCGATGCACTGACACCGCCCCGCGCCCCTCCCCTTTTCCGTTAAGAAATTATTGAAGAATTAAAAGTGCATTTCTTTTTGGACCACCTGTATCAGGATATACTAAAAAAACAGTAAACCTAAAAAATAATAGAAATCATAAGATTTTTTTAACAGAATAGATATGACCGAAGTCATAGGTATCCTTATACCCTCGAAAACTAGGCGGAAAAAGTGCCTGTGTCGTTTGAGGGGAGTAGCACAGCACGAGGTTCGAACCGACGACCTTCTGCACAGAAGTCCAATGTGTTACCGCGCGGCCATGCACCTCCTGATTAAAAAATGATTTCTTTGTATAAAACTTCTTGTTGAAATGTATTTTTTGAGCAAAATAAACATGTTTAAATAACTATAACTTTATTTTTTTCAATTTTCTATTTATCTTTCAAAAGGAAAATTTTATTTGAGAAAATGTTGTCGCATTTATTGATTTACAAACACACATGTATGTATGTATGAATGTATGTATATATATTTATGTATGTATGTACGTACGTACGTACGTATGTATGTATGTAGGACCTTCAGGATTCGGTTGAAGGACCTTCTGAACACTTTATCCACAAAAATGATACTCCATCACTCATTAATGTCATTAGAGAGATCAACCTGAATAGTAACACAAAAATCAGAGCAAATGGGAAATATACTAAACCCATAAAAACATCATTCGGAATCAGACAAGGTGATAGCCTAAGCCCATTTCTCTTTAACTGCATAATGGATAATATCATTGCAGAGGTTGCATATCTCAAGTTGGGGTACACTCTTGGTAAGGAAGCGGTGGGAATTCTCTGTTATGCTGACGATGCTACACTCTTAGCTGAAAATAAAAATGACTTACAGAGAATGCTCACAAAGTTTGATGAATCCTGCTCAAAGTACAATATGATTATCTCCGTAGCAAAAACCAAGTGTATGACACTCTCCAAAGACCCACTAGAGTGCAGAATTTCTGTACGTGACGAGCCAATTTAACAAGCAACCCAGTTCAGATATCTTGGCAGTGAACTGCTCAGCTCTCATGACCTCCCCAGAGAAGTAAGGCCTCAGGTAGATAAGGCTGCAGTTGTGGCCGGCTGCCTGAGAGATGTCATATGGAGGAATAAAGATATGAGAACGGATAGCAAGGTACGCATTTATAAGACCTGTGTGCGACCTATCCTCACATATGGCATCGAAGCGAGGGCGGACACTATCAGGACAAAGAGTATGCTAAGGACAATGGAAATGAGAACTCTACACACTATTGCTGGGAAGACTTTGCGTGATCGTGTAAGGAACACCACAGTACAAGAGGTCTGTGAGGTCCAAGATGCGGTCAGATGGGAACGACAGCATCAACAATACTGGTACCAACATGTACAGAGAATGAATTCCACAAGAATTCCATACATAGCTCTGCATGGGGTGCCGGATGGACGGTGTCCACCAGGGAGACCCCCAAAACGATGGAGAGATAGCTGAAGCTCAGCATCACAGGAGGACAATCCTGCAGTAACAGACTCTTGAGAGTCTACAGAAAGTTTGAGAAGAAGAAGAATATTTTTTATTTGTATAATTACATGTAAAAATATAAAAGGGAAACAATGATTATGTTGCTTTCAAAGGAAACAAGTGAATTATAGACCACTGAATGTTAGTGATAAATAGATTTATTCAAAAACAAAAAGTCAAATACAGCAAATAGTATTGTACATATGGCTTATGTTTATTCAACCATTATTAACACGTTCGCTGCGAAAGACGCCCCTGGGGCGTCAACACATTTTTGGAGAGACGCTGATGACGCCCGTTGCGCGTCATTCTATTCTCTTTGTTTGTATGGTACCGAATATTATCGAACTATTTTGAAACGAAGATTTTTTTGACAAACTATTTTTTTGGTAAGATTTTAAGGTTTCGAAAATATGATTTTTTTCAGTACCTCTACACTATTCTATAAATACATATCGCAGTGATTGTGTTAATATCATTACTCCTATGAAGTGGTAACCAATAATTAATTTTAAATTGACTTAATTCCTTCTTTTCTGTAGAACCATTAAAACTTACTTTTTAAGGGAAAGCCAATAAATTGAGAAGGAAAATGGGATTAGATCTTCGTATTAACCCTTAGCACTTGAATGTCGCCATAGAGGCGGCATGCATGGTATGCCGTATAACTCGAGTGTCGCCAAGAAAATAAAGTTTTATTTCTCAATATTTTTAATATATTGGGTTTTTCAGTTTTCAATATTATTTAACCAAGGATCATATTAGTACAATTAAATAATAATAAGTTACGGAATTTGATGGAGTAAGGTAGGTTAGTTCTGCAGATAACAATATTATTCCTCGCACTTGAGGAGACGAGATAGCAGCACAAAATACCACTCTAAAAACACAATGGAACCTTTTGTTCGGAGACAAACAAGTCCCAAGGGCGACACATGTACTTTCCTGGTATATTATTACCGTATAAGTTAACTGTGCTGAGAAATATAATTCAATGCATAATTCAATTCAATGTAATATCATAATTCAAGGCATGTTGCGGTCACATTTCAATAACTATAGGAGTGCCTTAAATGGTGGAGGAAACTCTTTTTTTGGGGGATAGAGGTGTGTGTCATAAACTCTAATATACTTAATAAATTTTCTAAGGAAGAAAACAATGAAAAACTGATGACATATTTGAAATTTGTAAAATGATTGGTTGATTATCGAAGAGATACTCGAGTAGGAGATTATCAAGAAGACACTCGATTTCGACGATGCTCTGCTACTCTCCCTACAGAAGACCGACTTATAAATAAATTGCATATTCTACGTTCTGGAACTAAGGACTGCACAGTATGTTCCAATAGAAAAATTCCGGGTGGAAGAAAAAAAACACGATTATGTTACGAAACCTACGAAAGTAAACCTGGACGTCACGTAGGGGATTGTTATGTAAATTACCATACAATGAGAAACTTCAAATAATCAATTTTCTTGTCCGTTCTATTCCTTACATACTTATTTTACCTAAACAAAATAAAAAGTTTTTTTTTATTTTTATAAATTTAATTATATTTCAACGTAAATGTTTTTTAAACTGCTTCGAGTTTGCAGTAGGCACATAACAAAAAGCTTTCGAGTGCAAAGGGTTAATAGCAAAACAGAAATTTAAAAAATTTAAGACCTGACAACGATCAAAACTGACTTTCCTTCTTTTGCTCCCTGTAGTTTCACATGTTCACTTTATCTTCACAACCCTATGATTGAATGAGGTTCTGAAGTTTTTTTTCATGTCAATTTCTCCAACTAAGGATATCATTTTATAAAAAGTTATTATTAAAAATCTTCAATCAACATAATCACATTATCTGATAAGCGTGATTGACGAGGGATTGCTGTATTAAAAATTATATTTGTTTAAAACATAAAAAACCTTTGAAAAATAAGATAAAATCAAACAAAATCTCATGCTTATAAAAATCCCTTTTACTGATAATTTCATCCCGCAATATCAACAACTGTTGGACTTCTCTCCACTATGAATTCTTTCATGACCTGTTAAATAACTTTTATTAGTGAATGTCTTCCCGCAATAATTACAACAATAAGGCTTCCGTCCGCTATGGATCCTTTCATGGAGAACCAGAGTACTTTTTTGTGAAAAACTCTTCTCACATTGTCCACAGCTATAGGGTTTTTCTCCACTATGAACCCTTTCATGCTGAATTAAATAGCTTTTTTTTGAGAAACTCTTCTCACAATGTTCACAGCTGTAAGGCTTCTCTCCACTATGAATCCTTTCATGCTGAATTAAAATACTTTTGTACAAGAAACTCTTCTTACAATGTTCGCAGCTGTACGGCTTCTCTCCACTATGAATCCTTTCGTGCTGAATTAAAGTGCTTTTTTGTGAAAAGCATTTCTCACAATGGCTACAGCTATAGGGCTTTTCTCCACTATGAATCCTTTCATGCTGAATCAAATAGCTTTGTTTTGAGAAATTCTTCTCACAATGTCCACAATTGTAAGGCTTCTCTCCACTGTGAATCCTTTCGTGTTGAATTAAAATTGTTTTGTGTGAGAAATTCTTTCCACATTGTCTACAATTGTAAGGTTTCTCTCCGCTGTGAACCTTTTCATGTTGAATTAAAACATTTTTATATGAAAAAACCTTCTCACAACGTCCACAGCTGTAAGGCTTTTCTCCAGTATGAATCCTTTCATGCTGAATTAAAGTACTTCTTTGTGAGAAACTCTTTTTACAATATCCACAGATGTAAGGCTTCTCTCCGCTGTGAGTCCTTTCATGCTGAATCAAAGTACTTTTGAGTGAAAAACACTTTTCACAACTTCCACAGCTAAAGGATTTCTGTCTTCTGAAATTCTGTTTCTGTTTCTGATTACCTTTTTCTAATAAACTTTTTTGATAAATGATGAGTTTATTATTCACATCACTTTTATCAAAGTCACAGAAACCAGGAACATCTAAAAAATTAGAGAAAAAACATAACTGGAATTAAATAAACTATGTATCTAGCGTAAATATCTTGATTATATAATTATTTTGGATAAATCTTCATATTTTATTTCTTAAATTTTGAAAAAAAATCCTTGCAAATTAATATTTGAGTTGATGGTACCAGATTTAACAAGTAACTTGACAAACAAACATGGAAAATATGTGATTAAAGAGACAAACATATTATTTGTAAATACTACTCGTATACATAAATTCCAAGAGAAACTATTAAAAGGATAAGTCAAATATCCATACTTACTTGAAATAACAGGCGTGTCACAATCATTAACAGCATCCGTTTCACTGATTTGAACACATTCTTCCTTAACAGCAGTTTTATGTGAGTGAACACCAAAGTAGGATGATACTTTTTTAATATCCTCTTCTGCATATCTTTCCTTCTTTATGACAAAACTAGAAACTTGATTTAATTCAAAGCATTGCTTCAGTGAACTCCTTTGTGTGATGTTACACTTATCCAATGTTTCGTGTGAGGAATGTTTCTTAATACCTGAGTAAACAAAATAAGTCAAATCAATTCACATCTAATAAAATATGTTACAAAAAAAACAAATCAACCTGTTTCGTTCAATTATTACTAATGGAATGCCTATATTTGTTCAATAATTTATTCAACGCAGACGTTCGTTCAATAGCTTGCTGAACATCAATGTCTATTCAATAATTAACTGAACGCCGATATTCGTTCAATAACTTACTTAATGCCTTATGTCTATGCAATAAGTAATTGAACGCTGATAATATTTATTATATTACCTTGTCTCATCACAATATCTAAAATAAAAATAAGAAATCTATCCAGACACAGTTGTTTCACTAACGATAGTCTGGTAGATTGTGGAATTGTTATACATTATTGACACTCTTTATGCCACTCAATTGAACGCGCATTTTATTTTAATTAGTGGAAAAATCCAGAGCCTTTGAATTAAATGAATGAATATTCATGATAATCTCTTGAAACAGATGAATCAAGTTAGATTAATTTGAATATATAATGCTAAGAGAAAAATATGAGATCCCTCAACTGATATTGTTGGGGCAAATTCAGGGCAGAACAAGTTAGGGAATAAGATACTTCTCCTGGTCGAAGAACTTGTGGGAGAGATTTTACTGTGGCACCATATTTTTGTTCAGAGCTGCTGCCTCAAAGGTCGAGGAAGAGGAGAGGAACTTAAAAGAAGAAGAATTTTATATATGTATAAAGATAGTAACAGTCAACTTACCAAGACCTGGGGTGATATGACCAACATGGCTGGAGTCTGCAACAGTGACTTTAGCACACTCCTGTTTGACGTCTGCCTCATTTATGCTAATATCATACTCGGGACATGCCGTTGCAATATCCTCATCTTCTGTCTTTTCTTCTTTCACCATTACCTTCGCAGTGCTGTTGGATTCCTGGGAACTCATTGGCGTTTTCAGTCTCCTGTAAACATTAATAGTATTTTTATGATTATTTTAGCCAGACAGCATGAATACCGTTAACATCTACCATATATGAAGTTTAATTGCCATATGCTCATGGAGAGAAAACAAAGGATAAGTAAAGAAAATAAAACAGCACTTATGTGTCGGAACTTGTCCAAACAGTTTTTAAAGTAGTTACAATGTATCACTCACTATACAGTACGGGCAGTTTGTTTAAATATTCAAAGAGTTAACCACTTAATGCTAGGGTTTTTTTTACAAAGAGGGTTTCAAAAAACATCAAGTTTTTTTTTGTGTTTTATTTTAAGTTTATACACTTTTCAATTGAAACATAACAATTTAAACATATTTTAATTTTAAAAAATGAAGAAAAAATTTAAAATTCAATTTGGTATGGTAGATTTGAAAGCATGGTGTTAAACATAGACTTACGTAAATACGAACACAATATCGTAAATAAGAAATAAGCAACACAAAACACGACCACTCACAACTGCAGGCAAATTTACAATAAATAAAATGCGAACGACTGGCGAGTGTTACACGTGTTAGCTAAAATTAGAACACTGCAAGTCGATACAAGCGAGCGTGACTCGGGATAGCGGAAATTGGAACGCATTTGGCGCGCGAGAGGGTCTCTTTCAAGGGCATTAAGTGGTTAATGCAGATACAACAAGAACGAAAAGTATGCTTAGAACTAATGAAATAATCCTCAGAGCTGCCATTTGCAGGGAAAACACTAGAGATAGAGTTAGAAACTCCTGTATCCAAGAAATATGTGAAGATATTGTGAGATGGGACAGAAACTACAGAAGACACTGGCGAAGACATGTGGAAAGGATGGATAACACAAAAGTTCTCTAGATTGCAGTCATTCCCCAGGAAGACTTCCAAAAATATAGGACAGCTAAGAGTCAACGTCTGATGATAATAGACCACAGTTCTAACTTAAAAGAGAAAAGAATAAGGACAGTTTTGATGCTTTCGAAATTTTCTATGAATGTACTGGCAATTTGCTGGAGTATTTGTTTGAACTCCAGACTTTAAGCCACTTTATAAGTATATTTACTGTGCTGCGACTCATTTCTGTTCTCCCGTGATGTCGGACCTTAAATCCGTTGTCACTACTCTTCTTTACACACTCAGAGGTGTCACCACCGAAAAAAAAAAGATTCTGGTCTTCCACTGTAGTCTCGCTGGATAGACTTATTTTGTCCCCCATAACAAGGAGTGGTGGGATCGAACTTAACTGTAATCAAAAAATTATTTTTATGTTTTTGGCTGTTTACTGACGAACACTTGACTGTGATCAGATACTTTAGTTGAAAATATATCATTGTTTACAGGAGACAAAGGGAGGTGATGAGTTTTACTGGAAACAAGAGCACTGCGGAGGTTGTGTAGGTCGCGCTGGATTTAACTCACTTAATCACTTAATTTGTCTTCCATAACAGTGCGGGTGTTGGTTGGATCGAAATGAACTGAATATGTATAATTATACTTTAAAATATTTGTGTAGGCTTTACTTTTAAATTACATTTTATATAATAGGTGTTAACATAAGTTGTGTTTTTTTTTCAAATTTAAAAATGAGCATCAATAGTAAAACAAAATGGTAAAGGTTATACGTCATTCGAAAGAAAATTTTAACCTATCTCTATAGTTTGCGTGTTATTTTTACCTTCGCTAAGATTTTGAGGAACGCATCTTTAAACGAGGTGTTACTGTACTAACTGTCGTTATTTTCGCAAAAAAAAAATGATTGGTATGACTTTGTGTTCAATCAGTGAATTTCTGTAAAATTACAACGAGACACTTGGTATATCAGCAAATATTATAAAATTTGTCCAAATAACATTCCGTTAAAAACTTTCCCTGCAGTCGACAATTGACAGCTTTTAATTGAGGTTATATTTTTTATACAGTAACAAGTTGCACAGAATTTACTATGAATGGCGTGTAACGTTTCGGCTACATCGGTTTATTATATTTTTAAAGATTTTTTTATATATTTGTCAGAATAACCATTCATACAACTATGCTAAATATTAAAAAAATATAGATATATTTTTATTTATTTTGGTATTGATATTTTAACAGTTAAAGGTCAAGGTCATTGCATAGTTTACGTGTTGAGTAAAATATTCAAACCCAGAAATATTTGTCTTTCCAACGGAAACCAATCTGTCAATTATTTGACATGTATAGTTTCATAGTAATCTATCGATTTTGGTTTCACCATAGATAAATATTCTCGAATTATAGACATAATTGCTGTGACCATAGGTACGAAAGTAAACATAGATAAATCGTTTGTATTTCATCTGAGTGATAAAATTTGTGATACATTTATAATAACTACATATGCTTACAGCATCACATTTATGGTACCATTGATTAATGGCCGTGAACTCTTATATATGAAGGAGTATACGCTAGTGTCAAGTGACAGATAACATTTCATATTATAAAAGTAAACATAAACCTTTTGTATTTCATCTAGGATTGATGAAAAATCATAATAAATGTATCGTAAATACTCTTCATATCTGTATATGTAGGATAATTCACGGTCATTATTCAAAAGAAATCGTAACTACGTATAGATATACCACCAGGATGTTCCTCTATGGCAGGGGTTCCCAACCTTTTTTTACTCTAGAGCACATTCTAAAATATCGGTAGGGTGGCGGGCACCACCTATTTTTAATCGACAAACTCCTTCCATAACTTCTCATTTTCCCATAATTTATTTTCTTATATTCATAATTTATTAATAAATAATAAACAAAAATGTTTCAAAATAGTAAAATTATTATTCAAATTGCATACACACAGAGAAATGTATTTACAAAACGTAAACAAAGTAAACAAAAAACACAAATACAAAGAAAACATTTTATAAAAAAATATACTATCAATATGTCAATGTGATCTTTGGCATTGCATATCATTGGCCAGTGCCTCATACTCATAATTAGGAGAGTATGACGATAGCAGATAATCCTGTTAGCAAACAATCATAAAGATGCTCATCGGTGAGTCGAGATCTATATCTTGATTTTATTAAGTTCATGTTTGAAAACAATGATTCGCATAAATATGTCGAACCGAAAAATGATTCAATTTTATATGCCGCTTCTTTCAAAAATGGGAACTTTTCTCTGTCCACTGTATTCCAAAAGTCCTCTGATATTAAGGATTTTAGCAAAATATCATTCTTAAGGTACAACATTTCTAACTCTAGTTCTTCTGTCTTACCTTGAACAAAATCTGCAATACATGCGGCCATTTCCATTACATTTATTTGGCAAGTAAAAGGATTGATACAGAAGGACCAATTGGCTCGATATGTGTGAACTGCAAAAATCTCTCTTCATACTGTTTTTTTAACACTTGAAGATGCTTAATAAATAATGACCCGTTTAATTCATTGTTACCTAGCATTTTCTTCATATGTGGGAAATGCACGAGAGAATTGATGTGATATCAACAAATCCAATTTAGCTTTAAATGACTTTACAGAGCTTATCATTTCAGCTATGCTTTTGTCTTTCCCCTGCAACTCCAAATTTAAAGAATTCAATTTTTCCATGATGTTGTGAGAAATCCCAAATCAATCAGCCAGCGAGAGTCAGCTAGTTCATCATAATTTTCCTTTTTATCGTTTATAAATGTTTTTATTTCTTCAATTAAACTCACAAATCTTGTAAGAACCTTTCCTTTACTGAGCCAACGTACTTCAGTATGCAGAATAAGATCATGTTCTTTATCTTCAGTATCTTCTAACAGGGCCTTGAAAAGTCGGTGTTGCAAAGGAGTTGCTCGAATAGAATTCATTATTTTTGTAACTATTTTCATAACGTGTTCAAATGGCAATATTTTACAACACAGAGCTTCCTGGTGGATAATACAGTGGTAGGACATAAAGTTTGAAAATGATTCATCCTTCTTGCAGAGGGCAATAAATCCTTTGTTTTTACCTACCATTGCTGGTGCCCCATCGGTGGTTATCGCAGACAGCTTGTGCAAAGGCATATTTATTGACTTGGCGTATGTTCTGAATGTATTATAAATATCCTCACCCCTTGTCTGTCCTTTCATAGGTAATATTTGCAACATATCCTCTTTTACTGTGAAGTTACTAAATACCATTCTCACCATAACTGCTAACTGTGCGGTGTCTGATATATCTGTTGACTCGTCAAATTGTAGCGAGAACCAGTCACATATTTCCAAGTCAGTCTTTAACTGAGTTTGAATGTCTGTTGAAATTGCATGTATTCTTCTTGTGACGGTGTTATTTGACAATTGTAAGTCTTGTATTGCTGAGACAATCTCACGTTTGTTAGAAAATCCATCAAACAAACAATCGGCACCAGTCAAAAATAGTTCTTTAAACAACTCACCATCAATGAAAGGTTTCTTCTTTTTTGCGAGCATGTGAGAAATTTTGATGCATGCGAGCATGTGAAAAATGTTGACAGTTTGGCTGTCGGGGCCATGCTTATTGCTTTCACTGACAGACAGAGCTGTCAGCGTCATGTGTTTTGGCGCCTTCGACGTTCATCGGCTCAGTTCGTGGCGTTCGTTCACTTCGGGTTTTCTGCGTGTACAAGGAGTGATGTGCAAATAGCACTCCCCGTTCCAGGCTAGCGTGAAGAGTGCAGTCTGGCTCGCCGCTAGACAAGTTGCGACAAGTACTGTCAGCAAAGGAACCACTCATACATACAATATCGCAAACATACGAACGTATTTAATAAACCTAGGCACTCAAAAAAATTAAAACTTGAACAAATAAATAAAAATAATTCACATTTTTAATTAATGTTTATGAAAAAATTCTGTCTCTGTCGAATAGTAGCGGGCACATACGAATCGTTCCGCGGGCACGGGGTTGGGAACCTCTGCTCTATGGGGTTAGTAACTCGACACGAAAATATTTTATTTATTTTACACATGACAAGAAATATACATAATTTGCGAAAAAACAACAGGTCATTTAATTCGGACACACAATTATAATGGATCTAGGTTTGTTGCCTTTCATTTGTCGTGTTCCCAGTAAACTAGGATTTTGCCTGTATCTCACTGAGGACATATAGCATGAAAAAATAAATAAATACTAAAACCCTGTTGCACATTCTCATCAACCTAACAAACAGTGACACTCAATTACATATGTATACATAACGCGAAATCAAATTCCTCACACTTCATCACTCCGGACAGATCAAAACATTCATCCCACAATATACCCCACACAATCATAAAGCAAAAAAAAAACATTTATACAACAGTATAAATATAAAACAACAAAAAACACCACACTCAAGAGCTCACTAAAAATTTTTCAAAAAATCATTAATCTTTCAAGCCCAATCACTCAAACTCCTGTCGCAATAACAACCACGCTCCGATCAACTGCCTAAACTGTTTTCCTCCCTTTACCTTTATTGAATTCGGCACGCCATTGTATGTCATGGGAGCTAAATAGGCATATTGTCTTTGGGCAAAAGATGTTTTGACCCTAGGGATGGTGAACATTTGATCAGATGCCATGCATCTATTTCTAGCCATTAGGCCGAGGAAAAGTGCTATATTTTATTTCACCTCCTTTAAATAAGTGCATCTTAAACTAAGGGACGAGTGGAATGCCTTCCATAGAGCCAGAAAATATTTCAGTTTTTGATAAAAAGATATAAATTATTTAGTTCAAAAAATATATTACGGTAAACAAAATTCATACTGTCGTAATTCACAAATTACGCGTGAGTTATTTGTGTGTGGAGATAATGTAAATGCAGGTGTTCAGTTTTAACCATGTCATTCATACATATAATTTAATCAAGTACCTGTTAATACTTGTGTAACTAAATATTAGGTCCTTACATATGAAATTGGCGTTTTGCCGTACTGGCAACTTTGATCTCAAATATCTTCTCTTTGGTTAGGAATTCCAAATTCAAATTTATACAGCTATTTACTCAAGTATTTGTGTTTCGAAAATTATAATTCATTTGTTTTTTCCTCAATTGTTTTTTTTCTTTGCGTCACTCAGTTTACAAAATGGAAAACTTGAAATATCGCGTTATTTACGAGTACGAGTTCCACCGTGGCACCAGTGCTGCAGAAACGGCTCGAAGGATTAATGATGTGTATGGCGACGGTGCCGCAAAAGAAAACACAGTGCGTTTTTGGTTCCAACGTTTTCGTTCTGGAAATTTCGACCTGCAGAACAAGCCCCGTGGACGGCCGGAGTCCAAAGTTGATAATGAAGAATTGAAGGCTATTGTGGAAGCGGATCCATCGCAAACCACGTCCGAGTTAGCTGCAGGCTGCGGTGTTAGTGATAAAACTGTTTTAATCCACTTGAAGCAAATTGGGAAGGTGAAAAAGCTTGAAAGGTGGGTACCTCACGAATTGAGTGAAGCAAATCAACAAACGCGCGTTGACTGCTGCGTTGCATTACTCAACCGGCACAATAATGAAGGGATTTTGAATCGAATCATTACCTGTGATGAAAAGTGGATCCTGTATGATAATTGGAAGCGCTCATCGCAATGGCTGAACCCTGCCGAACCAGCCAAACCATGCCCCAAGCGAAAATTGACTCCAAAAAAGTTACTTGTGAGCGTTTGGTGGACTAGTGCTGGTGTCGTTCACTACAGCTTTCTTAAATCTGGCCAGACGATTACGGCAGATGTCTATTGTCAGCAACTGCAAACCATGATGGAAAAGCTAGCTGCTAAACAACCGAGGCTGGTTAATCGCTCTAGGCCACTGCTGCTTCATGATAACGCTAGACCACACACTGCACAACAGACGGCTACCAAATTAGAAGAGCTTCAATTGGAATGTCTAAGACATCCACCGTACTCTCCGGACCTTGCCCCAACAGATTACTATTTTTTTCGAAATTTGGATAACTTCTTGCAAGGGAAAAAATTCAACTCCGATGGGGCAGTCCAAACCGACTTCAAAGATTTTATTGATTCCCGTCCGAATGGTTTTTTTAGTAAAGGGATCGATGAACTACCTATGAGATGGCAAAAGTGCATAGATAGCAATGGTACATACTTTGATTAAATAAATATATTATATTAAAAAAAAATCAACTTTATGTTCCTCCCAAACAAAACGCCAATTTCATATGTAAGGACCTAATACTATCATTTAATCAAGTACCTGTTAAAACTTGTGTAACTAAATACTGTCTGTAAAAAAAATCATTTGGTAATAAAAAAAACAATTTAGATTTGTGTCTTCTCAAAATTGAACAAAACAGTTCATGGTTAAATTTGTAAGTAAAAGAGAAAGAAAAATCAAGATTTATCTATGAAATAAAATTTCAATATTTACTTTTTTTTCAATATTTAGTTTTCAGCAATTATTCAAGACTTCTTCAGTAGATAAGGACAGTGTTATCTCAAAAAAACTAGGACACTTGTTTTGTATGATGAATTACTTTCAAACATACATGATACCCATTTTTATGTATTGCTATCTTATTTTCATAAAAATAACTGTAAATTTTTTAAAACCAATGAATTATAAAATGGCTGAAATTGAAACATACAAAATCTTATAAAATATATTTATTCGTTTATGATGATTAGCTACATTGATAACACGCTGTGTATAATATTATAAAATGTTTATATTACAAAATATAAATAACAAATAATACAATAGAAAAGATTTACATAAATTACATAATTATATTTTTAATACAAATATATATAAAATTAAATTGTTCACTCACAATTTCACAACACGGTATAGCCCATAATCTTATGGTGAATATGTTGAGGTGCTACAGATAATAGCACTGACAATGCAGGTACAGGCAGAAGTAATGTTAAAAAGAAGACAAAATCCAAAATCCTGATTAACCTTTCCCTTTCTGTGCTAAAAAAAATCCGCGTGTTCCGGTGCTGTGTATTCAATACACATGTAAAAATGAGCGATTTAAAATCGGAAAAATAAGAATATTTATAGCCAAACGCTTAAATTAATTAAATTTGAAGTCAAAAGTGATAATAATTGAAATTTAACTGCTGAAAACGTGAAAAAAAAAACATCGGATGATGTTCACAAAACGGGCAAAGCGACCACCTCAAACGAAAGCCCTCTGGCTACTGAGCAAGAGAAGCGAGCGAACTGAGATTCTATTTCTTGCGTTCCCATATACCGAAGTAGAGTGAGAGTGAGACGTGAATAGCGTCGCTTCCTCACTCATAGCGGTTTTTTAGAATTGAATATACCAACGTCACACACTGGCACACGTTTGATTGTATTCGTGAATTTATTCCTGATTTTCACACAATATTTCTGATGTGGCTGATAATTGCTAATTATTATTAATATAATTTTTTTCATTCAATGCGTAAATGTATTACGGAGGAATACCTAAAATCTGAACCCAGTATTTATTATATTTATAGAGATATTAAAGTTTTTAGAAGCAATGTGTACTAGTTACACATCACAGGACTGGAAGGTTTAACAATTGGTTATCAAACTTTGTTTAAAGTTTTTACCCAATACCACAAAAGAACTCAAAGCACACAATGCTAAATGGCGCCGTGGTCACACATGAAGCCAAATATATTAGGAAGTTTAGTGTATTAAATAGGTTCTTTCCTATTAATATTTAAGCAAGAAGTCTTAATTTTCACAGGGATAAAATTTAAAGTTTAAAAGAATATACAAAAAAGTATTGCCAGAATAATACAATACTTGACTATTAACTGCATCAATCAATTGCCTATAAAGCCATAACAATCTCATAATTATACTAGGATATAGATTTTCCATGAGTAAAAACTGAAGACGAAAATAATAGATTTATCCCACAAAAAATCCAAATGGGGATGCTGACACATTGAAGGACGTTGGCAGGAGACAACATTATCTTTAGTCCCATTAATATAGCTTTTGAGTTTTAGAAGCGCTAAAGTAGACCAGGAACTTGCATGTTTGTAATTGCATGCTTTGGTATTACTGTTGCATATGAGGAGACAAGAACACTGGCACATGTCTAACACGAGCGAGTATTATTAATAGATGAATTATTTTACTTGATTGTGTCACTTTTTAAAGTTATCAGTTAAACTGCTTGAGAAAGCAAAAAATCCTATCCTACACATTTCAAGTAATATGTGTACATAAAATTAAATATTCGTTTGACAGTTCCTCTCCTTTTGATAGTTTTTCTGGATAAATGCTATCCCACACTGTCTACCGCTATGTTGTTTCTCTCCGTTATAAATTTTTCATGCTTCCATAAAAAATAAAAAATTCGGAATGTCTTTAAACAAAGTCCACAGCTGAAGGATTTCTTTCAACTGTGAATCTTTTCATGTTGGTTTAAATAACTTTTCCTCCTAAATGCCTTCGAACAAAGTCCACAGATGTAAGGCTTCTCGCCTCTATGAATCCTTTCATGCTGAATTAAAGAACTTTTGTGTGAAAAACTCTTTTCACAATACTTACAACTGTAGGGCTTCTCTCCACTATGAATTCTTTCATGCTCCTTTAAATAACTCTCCTTACTAAATGCTTTCGTACAATGTCCACAATTATAAGGCGTCCCTTCAGTATGAATTCTTTCGTGTTGATTTACAGCACTTCTTTGTTTGAAACTTTTCTCGCAATATCCACAATTATAGGGCTTCATTCCGCTATGAATTTTTTCATGTTCCTTCAAACTGCTTTTTGTTGAGAATGTTTTCACACAGTGTTCACAACTATATGGCTTCTCTCCACTGTGGAGTCTTATATGGGCATTTAAATGGCTCTTTTGTGCAAACACTTTTTCGCACTGTCCACAGCTATAGGGTTTTTCTCTACTATGAGTCCTTTCATGTTTAATTAAAGTACTTTTTTGTGAGAAACTCTTCCCACAATATCCACAGCTATAGGGCTTCTCTCCACTATGAATCCTTTCATGTCCTTTTAAATGATCTTTTTTTGTGAACATACTTCCACAATATCCACAACTGTAAGGCTTCTTTACATTTTGGTCATGTATATGTTTCTGGTTGCCTTCTGAGAATTTCGGTTGAGAAATGCTACATTTCTTATCGATTTCACTGTTATGGATGTCAAAAGGAACATCTAAAAAATTATAAAAGAAGTCATGATAAATATTATACACAATGGGGTGCGACTCTTGCTATAAAAATTAATTTCAGTAATTTTCAAATTTATAAATTCTTAACTTTTTTCTAAATTAAGAAATTTGTTATTTTTTTAAATAATTTAGCTAAATTGTCTTCCGTGCTCATTGATGCAATGCCTTCCTCGAACAAAAACATTGTCCATCACAATTACTAATATGGCTTCAATAACGGCCCTGATTGATGCCTTCAGCTCGGTCTTGTTGCGTGGCTTGATTTTATAAATCTGTTTGCAATAAGCCCATAAATAGAAATCTGGAGCAGTGAGATCTGATGACCTTGCAGGCCAATGATGCGAACTTTCTGTGAGATTATCTTTTCGCTAAATTTCCTACTCAGAACACCCATTACATGTCTTGTAATGTGGCAAGTGAACCCCATATTTTAATAGTTTCTCTCTCAAATGAATTTTCTGCTATTTATGTGCTTTTGTAATGTATTTGAATATATTATCTACATACTATGTTGCTATCAATAAACCTATATTTATTTATTATCTTGGTGAAAACAAACTTTTTAAATGCAATTCTTTGCCAGTGCAATTCCTGGAATAAAAGTTGCTCCAGCATCTTTAAATAACGCTCACCATTGACTGTTATGGTTGGACTATTTCGTTAAAAATAATATGGACCAATAATGGCTAATAATACCGCATGCACACCTTACATAAGTGTTGCTGCAATTTTTAGGAATTTTCCATAACCCAAAGATGACAAATTTGCTAATTTACATTATGGTTAAGGTCGAAATAGGCCAAGTTCGACATAAATAAACAATTAACCACTTAATAGTTGAATTTGTAACACGAGACGTAACACAATAATGAACTGTGAACGAATAAATTCTATACGACAATATATTCCGTTCGGAGAAAACAAGTTGAAACAAGATCTGCCCAAATGACCTCGGGAGAAACTCTTCCAACAAGCCGAAACAAGATTTGCCCGAATGAGGCTCGGGCTCGTCAGTATAAAAAGAAACTTCGTGCCCGAGTTCTGCTCGTGCAAAACTGTCAAGTGATTAATAAAGTTTGAACCTTCCTCGGCGAATTGTACACAACTTTTGGCTAAATTGTAAGTGAATTGGCAGAGCGGCCAGATTCCTTCCCCATCTTGAATATTATTTAGAAATAATCATTATTAACTTATTTATTCTCTTATTGATTTAATATCTATATTTATACAATATTTGTTTCATTTTTCATTTCCTTTATTGGCAAATACAGTAGTTAGTTCACTACTATATAAATATAGATTCATGCTGCAACACATCATTCAATACATTTCTCCATCTTACCACCAGTCGAAAATACGGAAACATGTTCCCCAGACAGCAAATTCTTTAACTTGCTTTTGTCTTTCACTGTTCTTCGATACATTTCAAACACTCGTATAATCACCCTTTTCGATAATCAATACTTTTAACTTTTTAAATCAATTGTTTTATTATATTCCAAACCCTTTTATACATTTATCAACCAGCACTAAAATATCATTTCTATCCTCTGTTACTATTACTATATTTGATCTTAAATGACATATTTACATTTCTTGATTTACTATATTATTATAGTTAAGGCATTAACATTGTGGAGGTTTAAAGACATTGTCATTTGTTTTATCAAACACTGTTTATTCCACTTTTTGTAACGGTATACTCGTAATCCTAAGGCTTTCACCTTATTATCAAGGGAGCACAAACAAGACTGAATTCTGTTCGAACTGGTACCGAGATACACGGGTTTAACGGTAAACATTTTGATTGGGAACCGGGGGTTGGGGGAGGCATGGGACAACCTCGGTGAGCAGCGGAGAGATTCTTGGGATATATGTGTTTGCCAGATGTTCACCTCGATGCACTGACTTTGAAATTTCTAGGACCTCTAATCTGTCCAATTTATTTCCATTACCACTGATATGTAAGAATTTGGTATCATCGATAGAAAATGTATAGTTTTCACGGTGACAATGATTAGCCATTTCAGAATAAATTAAAGGATTTTATAAGGCGGATTTGTATTCACGAAATCTCTTTTCAAAAGATCTTCCTGTTTTTCCTGTATATAAATTATCACAGTCAGCAAATAAAAGTTACTAAGTATTCCATTTTTGCCTTTCCTGTTAAATAATAGTTTCCGTAGATTAAAAACTAGTGTAAAAAGCTGGCTTCATGTGACTTGGATTTCTTTTTATTATTTCATATATATTTTTTATAAATAGGATTTTGCTCCATTTATAGGTATGTTTCCCCAGTCCCAATTCGAATTTTTACCGTTAGAAGCGTGTATGTTGGTATTAGTTCGAACAGAATTCAGTCTTGTTAGTGTTCCCCTGATGATGAGGTGAAAGCCTTGAAACCGGTAGGGTTGTACCGTTATAAAAAGTGGAATAAACAGTGCTTGATAAAACAAATTATGTCTTGATTTACTCATTATCTCATTTACATACAAATCAACATAAACAATGATCAGCCATGGAGACACCCTTGATTTACACCTTTTTTTATACAAAACCATTCAATCGTCTGTTTAACAACTCTATACTTTATTTACAGAGGGATACAATTGATCTAAGTTTCCCATTCACTCCATATTCTTTCAAAATATCCTCTAGTTGATCCCATCATATACTTTTTCAAGAGCCATAAATTAACTAATTTAAAAAAAAATTCTCAGTCAGTAAAAAGATTTGATATGCAAATACAAGTCTTCCCCTGTACTTTTTTCCATTATTATGAGTACATTCAATCAACAACCTTTCAAACAGATTATGTATCACACTCAATAAACTGAAGGTGTGATAATTTTCACACTCCATCTTAGACCTCTTTAGTTTACATAGGAAATCTATAACTGCCGTTTTTCAGTCTTCTTTCAAACAATCCTAATATCATAGATTGTTTAAAAACACCTTATCCTTCATTTCAAACTGCATTGATCACTTTTTTGCAATACCTAGATTATATATTCTAGAGTTGAGACTACAATGCAATTGTTGGAAGCCAAATTGGTTCTCTCCAAATACTATGTTAAATAATGCCCTTTTACCTCCTGTTACTCTTCTTTCAATATCACAGCCAAATTGTTTCTAAATTAAGAAAAAGATCAGTGCCATGGCTTACTATAGTCTGCAGTGCTATCGCCAACATGTCTGGAATCTGCACTGGTAACTTGTGTACATTCCTGTTTAATGTCTGCTTCACAAATACTTATTTCATACTCAGGGAACATGGCTCCGACATCCTCGTCTTCTACTTTTTCATCTTTTATCATTACCTCCGCAATGCTCTTGTTTCCAGTGAAACTCATCACCTCCCTTTGTCTCCTGTAAACAATGATATATTTTCAACCATACTTAAGAAACTGTAGCACGGTTCCTGTGACAGTTGAAAAATTTGCCCCAATACAACCTTGTAACGACGTTCAATAATTTTAATTATTTTATCAACTTTAATATAAGCCTCAATTCTAATAAATAGCAAGTTATTTAGGTAAATACATTACATAAAACTAACAATAATGACAAATGAATACATCTTGTTGTAAATTAGCCAAAATGTGACAGTTTGTTAAAATCAAATAATATTTGGTGACGTTAATCAAAAGTCACTACGTTAGTCTGATTTTTTTATACCTAAAATTAAATGTTCGTAATTAGTATCAACTCATAGTGGATCTTGGCCTATTTAAAGATTGATACAAATCATACAATACATTAGAAAGTCTATAAAATGATAATTAGGAATTAAAACGTCAGTTTAGAGAAAAACAATTTTTCGATTTATCAAAAAACTATTCGATTTGTAAAAAAATAAATTTTTTACCCCATCCCTTTGAGACATGACGTTTAAAACGTCATAGGGACCATCCTACATTTCCCCAAGTATAAAGTATCTGATCACAGTAAAGTGTTGTGCATTCAACAGCCAGAAACATTAAAATAAAAAGTCTATTACAGTTCCGTTCGATCTCACCATCACCCACACTGTTATGGGGGACAAAATAAGTCCCCATCTAGCGCAATCTACAGTAGAAGATCGAAATCTTATTTTTTTTACAAGCGCGACGTCACAAATCATATAGAACTGGCCAAAAGGACTTCTTCTTCGGTGGCGATACATCTCAGTGTGAAAAGAATAGTAGCGATGTGATGATGATGATGATCATGGGAGAAGGAAAATTACTTGCAGCGCAGTAAATATATTTATGAAGTGGGTTAAAACCTGGAGTACAATATCCTAGTAAGTTGCCAGTATTTTCAAAGATAATTTCGAATGCAGCTAAACTATCCCTTGAAACTACTAAATCAGCTTGTTTTTTTGTCATTTCATCGAATTCCGGACGAAGAGAGAATGAGGTTATCTTGAGAGCAGAAAGTAGATATTGCTTACTAGATAAAATCTTAATGCTAAGTGTGATGTCCTTAATCTGTTATGTTTTTCAACAAGATATATTTAAGAAAACGGTCGAGGTAAGTACATGCTGTTGTCAGCTTAGATCCATAGTAAAATCTTGGTATATATTTTCTTCTTGAATAATGGCTGGGAACTCCTATATATGAAGGAGTATACGCCAGTGTCAATATATTTTTCTTGATCTCTTAAAATATGACATAACTCGAAGAAGTATACATAATGTAAATTTATGATGTTTAATTTTTTTGTCATCGTGGTAGGCAGAGAAGATAGAGTGCCAGACTTTCATATATCAACATACATCCTTAGTCTCTTCTATATTTATACAATTTCTAGGATTTTTCTGACTTTCTAAAAATTCTTCTTTCAAAATAGCATTCACTTTATCCAATCATACTTTCCTTGGTCTTTCTCTCACACGCCTTTCACTATACATTTGTTTTGTTAGTATTCAGTCATTCGTTCTATCTGCTCAAACCATATCAGAATGCTCTTTTTCATCTTACTTAACATATCAACCTTAAGTTCACGTTCATTCTTATTTCCTTCATTCTGTATTCTGTTATATATTATCATAACATTTGCCAGGGCACGTATTTCTACAACATTTATTCATCTCCTCCGTCTTTTTCCACGTCCACGTTTTCTTCCCATTCATCAAAGTTGGCACCGGAATATTATTATGGACTATCTTCTAAGTAAATGTTGATACTGTTCGGTTCAAATATATTTGTTTTAATACCCCATTGACTTTGTTTCCTATCGCCACACGCCGTTCGATGTCTCTCCAAACTCTTCTATTATCTGTGAAAATACTACCTGAATAGCAGAGCTCCTCCAATCTTTTATTTTTCACCTTAAATCGCATTTACTTTTCACATTTTTTTATCACCATGACTTTGGATTTTGCAGCATTCATTCTCAAATATTTCTCTTTACATCTCTCAGATAATTAATTTATCAAATTCTTTTATTGGTCTTCACTCTCCACCAACACTACCATGTCATCTGCATGCTTGCTTCAAGTTACTAAAAAGTATTATGCACATTAATGCCAAACTAACGAGACAAAGATAATATATGATGTAACAAGTGGCGTCTGCACAAGAAAAATAATCATTGTTCCATTGGTCAGCTTCGTCTCCATCTAAACATAGCTCGAAGTTGAATCTGAAACTAAACAACACCCAATTACAATCAAAAGGAAATTATACTTAAGTGGTTGTGAGCACTATTATCATTTTATGGTAATATTCGTAAAAACGCATTTTAAAGAACGTTTTACGTTTGTTTAGTTGTTAAAACCAAATTTTCATACTCGCGATACATTTGTATGCTGATATTTAAATATTGCCTATTTTCAAGCTATGCAGTCAATACAAATATTTTGTATATACATTAAAATTTTACTAATTATTTATTAGTACAAAATAAACAATAAAAAATTAATTCCTATGATTTGCAAAGGTGTTAAAAAAATCGAGCACTTAACAATTTCTTTCTACACTTAATAGCATCATTTATTTTATTAACCAAAATAAGATTTAATTGTAATAAAATATATATGTAGTATATGCACATCGATGGTCACCATTTAAACTGAAATCAGTAGCTCGCTTAATACACATTTAATTCTCATCTTATTGTAAATATTAATTTGGTTGTACACTTTGTAGTTTAGTTGTAAAATAATTTATCTCCATATTATCTTGCAAGATAATAGTAGTTCTGTGCCTAGTTAATTTAGAATACTCAAAATATCAACCACGGACACGGCAACCATGTAAATAGAACTAATGAGATCCTATGAAGGGAACATTACTCTACACTGGCGTATACTGCTTCACTAGAAAAGTTCACACCCATTATTCAATTACTTGACAGTGGTGTATACTCCTTCATATCAAGATTTTCACCACGTTCACAGCTATCATTCCAGAAGAAGAAGATTTATTTCTATGGTAATCTATGGTTGTCGCTTGATTGACGCTCCAGGTGTATCGCCAGGAAACGGCTGCCATTTTTAATGAACATTTTTTCATTTTGTTTTTCACCTAAACTTTTTATGTTTTGCATTATTTAGAATATAAATCATTGACTCCTTCACTTATAGATATCACGCCCATTATTTTAAAGAGTGTTTCTGCAGTAACTTCTATACAGGATTGAACTCTCATAATCAAGATATATGCGTGGACAAATACTTTCAATTTTCTTTGGGATATAGTCAGTTGAAAAATTATAATTGTGTTTGATCCTGAATATTGTGAACTTTCTGGTGAGTCACATCATCTCGGTGTTCTACGTAATGTTTTAAAGACGATCGGGCGGAGTTTCTTAAAATAAATTATGTGTGACTCTTGCAAGACATGCTTGATAAATATATACTATGAGAAGATTATACTCCTACATATATAGGAGTTCACGGCCATTATTCAAAGAGAGAGAGGTATATGGATGCGGAGCGAATATACAGTCAAATCTCGTTATAACGAAACTAGAAAACGAAACGTTTTTATTTCCATATCGTACTTCAGAAAGTCTAGGATGAACCGTGCGACGTTTAAAACGTCATGTCACAAAGGGATGGGGTAAAATCGTTTTTTTTACAAATCGAATCTTTTTTTTATAAATCGAACAATTATTTTTCTCTTAACTGACGTTTTAATTCCTAATTTTTATTATACTGACTTTCTAATGTATTGTATGATTTGTATGTATCTTTAAATAGGCCAAATATCTTTAAATAGTATTAATCCACTGTGGATTAATACTAATTACGATTTATGCATAAAAAAAATCGAAAATCCAATTATCGAATACCCCATCCCTAGCCAATGCAGATGACTAACATAGTGACTTTTGACAAACGTCACCAAATATAATTTGATTTTAACAAACTGCCACATTTTTGCTAATTTGTGACAAGGTGTATTTATTGTCATTATTGTTAGTTTTATGTAATGTATTTACCTAAATAACTTGCTATTTATTAGAATCGAGGCTTATATAAAAGTTGATAAAATAATTAAAATTACTGAACGTCGTTACAAGCTTGTATTGGGGCAAATTTGTGAGCTGTCACAGGACTCGTCCTAGAATTTCCGAACTATAGTAATGTAAATTCTAGGAAACTTTAAGTTATAACAAAGTACACTCTTACTAAACTTTGGAAACATTTTGAATTATACATTACATTAGACAAAAATGGCACTAATATATGGCAGCACCTTTTCGACCGATCCCTAATTATTATCAATCATTACCAAAATTTAAAACAATTTCTTTGCTTGGCCTGAAAGCGGTTTTCCCTTTCCTAATTTCGACATGCTAGTGTTTTTGTTTCTTTCCTAGTTTCTAATCACCGAGTATTTTAACAATACAAACGTGCACTCTGCTCTGCACTAACCAATCATGTGGCATTCTAAAACCAATACCACTACACAAGTTGTGTAATACAGAGAGTGTCACACTATTGCAAAATGACTTTAGGCTAAACGATCTATACGTGGGATGCTGATCTCTAAATAATTAAGAAGTTCTTGTTTGGAGGCCATGTTAAGTAAAGTTTTTTTTTTAAATTCGCTATACAATAATATTTATTTCGCTAAAACAAGATTCTTTTAACACTAAGTTATTTTATTCAGAACTGCGAAAATCGTTATACTTAAAATTTTGGTATTTGTTATAACAAAATTTGACTGTATTAAATTTTGTATTGATATCTCACATAACATGCTGGACTACGATATTTTATTGAATTATACCCACATAATTAAACATTAAAGCAGGGGCTTACAAACTTTTTTTGAATTTTACCATTTTATGAAAGTTCAGTGGTATACCATCAGTAGGAAGCTAGACTTCTCTTCCGCTCCCTGCCCAAACATAATATAGATATCAATACCTGCCCTCTTAACTTATTATGTAATAAATATACAGTACCTGGCGGTAAGTAATACACGTCGGGCTTAAGAAAGAGACTGTCGGCCATAATCGGCTAACTTCGGCTTTGTAGAGCGTCGTCTCTGTCATTCATACATACACGTGTTCCGTTGCAATTTGACAGTTGTTGTCTAGCGGACTGTTAGCGCATCATGCGACAGAGACGACGCTCTACAAAGCCGATCATGGCCGACAGTCTCTTTCTTAAGCCCAATGTGTATTACTTACCGCCGGGTAATGTACTTCGGAATTTGAGTTAAGAAAATTATTGTAAATAATAATAAAAAATACAATTGATGTAGCGCTGTTAAAAGAGCAAACTTTCCTCAACTTTCTTCACTCTTACTTAGGATTCGAACCCAATCGTGAATTTTTATAAGATCTCCCAAAAAGGATTGTCTTTAAGTGCTTTCTAAAGCTGCACACGCCACTCATATTTCAGATTATTCAACACCACAGAACCAGCAACAACAAAAGCTCTATTATAATACATATCATGTATTGAAGCTTCGAAGTGCGTTTTTGTTTTGGTTTATTGGAGTGGACGATTTATACGTAGGCATATTTTTTATTTTATTATTTTCTTAGATAATTTTTTCTTTTTGTATGTTAAGACCTTTGATTACCTGAGCTTTGACCTGTCTGAAGTTTGTTTTTTATGTGTGGTATACATGTCCATACTGCTTTTTGATTTTTTTATACATGATTTATAATAATAATAAAATAACAATTTATGTAGCACTTTTTGAGTGCATACGTTCTTCAAGGGTGTTCTTAACTCAGGATTTGAACTCAGTCATTAATTTGGATTAAGCTCCCAAAAAGGATTGTCTTTAAGTGCTTCCTAAAGCTGCACACGCCACTCATATCTCTGACTCTGGGAGGTAGACCATTCAATGCCACAGGACCAGCAACAGTAAAATATCTATCATAATACTGCCCCCTATTGGATTGATTTAGAACAACCAATTAATTACTCGAAGAAAAAATTGATCTTTAAGTTCTACTTGTCTCCAAAAGAACATCCCTCAGACACAGATTGGAAAGATACAATGGAGACATCTCATTAAGGGACTTGAATATTAAGAGTCAAAGTCTGAAATCAATCTATTTGTGACATTTAAGCCAGTGTAGATTTTTTAAAAGCAGACTAATATGGCAATATTTATGACTACCATATGTTAAACTGGGGTCTAGAAATTTATGAATAGTTACAATAATCCAGATGGGACACAACAAATTAATTAATAACAGATTTTATTTCCCTTGCTAGAAGACATCGATGTGCAAAACTTAACTCTCTAAGACTATAGAAATCATAAAACCAATTTGTCTTCGAAGGAAAACCAGGAAATTCGAAGCTATCTTTTGGAAAGATACTACTACCCATGACTGATAAAGCATCCCCTTCAATAAGATGTCTATGCAGTGAAGACACCCAGAGAAATTCCGTTTTATGTGGATTAAATTTAAGTTTATTTTTTACGTCCAATTTAAGAGTTAGAAGTATCCTGTGTCAGAATATTTTTTCTACTTAGATCGTAAAGTCTAAAAAAGCAAAGTATCATCAGCATAAACTTGAGACTGGAAACCCTCCGTGCCAATGCCAATGAGATCATTGATATGATTAGTATTAAGAAGAAAAATCCGTGGCCCTAGTACCGTCCCTTGTGGTACACCATACTTGACAATATCTTTAGAAGATTCTTCTTTGATATCAACAAAAATTAATACATGCATACCATCACGCTGTCTCCCTATCGAGGTAGGCAGAAAGGAGAAAACTTTAATACTGTGGCGCAAATCTTTCGCCTCTTTTACATTCATATAGCTCTTATGATTCCTTTGACTTTTTACATTTCCTTTCAAAATATTGTATACTTGATCCAGCCACACTTTCTTTGGTCTTCTTCTACCATACACCATTCTGCAAACATTCCCATTCAACATTTAAATGCCACTCATTGACCTCTGTGTTCTTTCACACATGAATCTATGTGAATATTAAATAAGTAAGGTGACAGGACACATCCTTGCTTTACGCCTTTTGACATATTAAACCACTCAGTCAATGCACTGTTCACTCTAATACATGCTCTACTTTCAGCATATAATGACGAATTATGTATTAATTTACAATCAACACCATGTTAGAAAATAATATGCACAGGAAATAATACCTCCTGTAGGTGCAATACACATTATTTACATAATTCAAGGATACAATCTAAAGAAAATAAAGACACTTGTGTAAAATGCAACGCATTTTATTCTTTTGAATTACCTCAGTAAATATTGTTGGCACAAGTCAGTCTTAACACGTAAATTTTGTTTTGTGAAACTTCAGTATTTTGATGCTCGCTTGTTTGCGTACCGTGAATGGGACACGCATACTACTAGTGGAACTCGTACCATAGTTTGTGGAAGGATTATATTCGATTTGATGTTTCTGTATAAGGTTATCACAACAATGTTGATGGCCCTGTTATATTACCACAAATCGGTTTCCACACTTCTGCTAGAAACACACGGACCCTTTTACCATTCACTGTATCAATAGCAATTTGTTTATGACAGTTAAACAATGTAACTCATCAATTGTGAGAATACAACTCCTGTGTCAGGATTGGTGGATATTTTTTTAGTGTTGGTGAGTTCAGAAAGGTCTTCCAGCATTGTTTCAAATCTATTTAGTAGCTATGAGACTGGTTATTCTAAATTTTGTTTATATTTTATCTGAAGTTTTTTTTGTGATTTGTCCCATCATTTTACATTTTCGTTGCCTTTAGAAAGATTTTAATATTTCCTACTCAAGCCATATATATTCTAATTACTTAATTATATTGAGTGGTTTTATATTTCTGTTCATTGGTATTTTCATTGATCAATTTTTTTTGTTGCATGTAAAGAATTAAACAAAAACATGATAAAGCTGTGCTGTTCTGACTTATATCTCACGAAACCTATCATTTAAGGATACTTGTCATTTACGAAATACTGTCTCACGAAATTTATCCTTTACGGATACTTACTCAAAATACTGTCTCATGAAATCTATCCTTTACGGATACTTACACAAAATACTATCTCACGAAACCTATCATTTACGGATACTTACACAAAATACTGTCTCACAAAACCTATCATTTACAGATACACGAAATACTGTCTCACGAAACCTATCATTTACGGATACTTACAAAAAATACTGTCTCACAAAACCTATCATTTACGGATACTTACAAAAAAATACTGTCTCACGAAACCTATCATTTACGGATATATTCATTTGATCTGTCGTGGCTGGATTATTGTAACTATTTATTCTGGTTTGCCTGATTCACAAATTTCTAGACTCCAGTCTGTCTTCATTGCTGCTGCTAGACTGAGATATGGTTATATATATATGTATTACCACAGTGGTTCGCTTCTTAAATTTCTACATTGGCTTAAGTGTCACGAACATATTGATTTAAAACTTTGTTTCTTTATGGTGTATTCAACTCCCTTAATGGGATGTCTCCGTTGTATCTTTTGAATCTGTGTCTGAGGGATGTTCTTTTGGAGAGAAGCAGAGGCAAAGTCTTCTTCATCTAATAAATTGGTTGTGCCAAATCAGTCCAATAGGGTGTAGTATTATAATAGAGCTTTTGCCGTTGCTGCACCTGTTGCGTAGAATTGTCGGCCTTCTAGTGTCAGATATATGTGTGAGATATGCAGTTTTAGGAAACACTTAATTCATGAGTGTTTACTGTTAAAACGGCGCTATATAAATTGTTCTTTTATTATTAGTATTATTACAATCAGTGCTTTATTTGTGTTGGAGCGGCTCCACCACCTTTTTTACGGTATACAAAAAGCTTGACAAGAAGTGAGCTCCGGCACCTTTTTTTTTTTTTAAAAAAAAGCACTGATTACAATACAATATAGTTAGGGTAATTATAAACTCAATTTTGAAATATTGCGATGTTTACAGGTGACAGAAGGAAAGGATGGATATTCAGCCACATAATAGCTCAGAAGTAATGGTGAAGGAAGAAAAGGCAGAAGATGGGGACATAGCAGTAGTTTTCCCCGAGTGTGACATGAGTATACATGAGGCAGACATCAAACAAGAATATGCACAAGATACAGGTGTTGACTCCACATATCTTGATGAAAGTCCCATAGACTCTATAAGTATGTTAATTTATATTGTTAAAATAAATAAATGTGAGAAATATGACTTTCTAACCATTTTTTAAGTGTTCTTAAATTAATGTTTTAAAATCGTACGAAGATAATAAAAGATATTTCTGCTTCTGTGAACCAAACCCTTGACTTTCTTCTTTCAAGGAAACCCCTGAACTATTACAAACAATGACTGCAACATATAACTATCCTTTAAACTATGTTTTAACTAAGATACATCTTATACTATTTGTACATTTTTTTTATAATTACTATATATCCAATATTTCAAGAGATCTTTTCTTATTAAGTGTACTTCTGTTATTTCTTTAGTCATATATAATAATTGTATTATCTAAAAAACTCTGCCTTATCAAAATAACTCTGTGCATGCTGTGTTGACCTTTTTATCATCTCAGACATGTTTGTCAGAGGGTAAAAAGCTAAATATATAATATTTTGTATTGTAGATTCCTTAAATATATAAGATATGTCATCCGTATATTTTAAAACTAGAGTAGACGTGATCTTTTCTATTTTTGCAGATATTCAGGCACATTCCTCTGAAATAGTCAAAAAAGAAATTACCATATCCATGAGTTCACAGGAGCAATCCCACAAAGAAGTATTCTTTGATGTTTCTATTAACATTCATGAAGCAGATATCAAAAAGGAATATGCTCAAGTCAGTAACACAAAGACTGTTGATGTTTGTGGCACTCTTGCAATTTCAAGTGAGTATAAATATTCGACAAATAGGTTATACATTTTCTTTCTCAGGTTTCTAAGAGAGTTAAAATTTGTACGCCAATGTCTTCTGACAAGAGAAATAATAACTCGTTTGTTGTGTCGGGTCTGGATTATTGTAATTTTATTTATTCTGGTTTACCTGATTCACAAATTTCTCGACCACAGTCTGTTTTCAATGCAGCTGCTAGACTGATATATGGTAGTTATAAATATTGCCATATTATTCCACTTCTAAAAAGTCTACACTGGCTACAAGTGCTGTGAACAGATTGATTTCAAACTTTGTCTCCTTATACTCAAATTCCTTAATGGGTCTCCATTGTGGCTTTCGAATCTATGTCTTAGAGAAGTTTCTTACGAGAGAAGTAGAACTTTAAGGTCAATATATTCTTCATCTAATAAAATGGTTGTTCCAAATCAATCCAATAGAGTGGGGTATTATGATAGAGCTTTTGCGATTTTTGGTCCTGTAGTATGGAATAGTCTGCTTCTTAATATTATAGATATTGGTGGTATGTACAGCTTTGGGAATCACTTGAAAACAACCCTTTTTAGGAGGTTTATTGAAATTTACGATGTTATATGAACACTACACTAAACCTAAAGTTGAATGTGCTACTACCACATATCGGAAGATTTGCAAAGGTTTATTTGTAGTTCTTTTTCTCTTCGTGAGTTTTCTGCTTTTTTCTTTCTAAATATGTTTTTATGAACATATGGAGATGTTAAGAAGTACCTTATTTAATGGCTGCAGCCACTACCTTCCTATACTTACAATCAACTTACGTGTGTTTTTATTTTTTAATATTTTAAATCTGTTATTAATCTGTTCATTGCGTTAAAAATCAAATTCCACGAATCCTGTGCGCGGCACAATTTCGGCGTTTTTTAATTTCTAAGTTTAAACACGTATTTTGTTTAGAACCACTGATATTTGATTACAACACCAAGTAAACATGACACATAAGTAATTTTCTGATAATAAATAATAGTCATTACTCTTAAGGAGACTTATTAAATAAAGGAGATAAACTAAACATTACGTAAAATAAACAAAGGAATGCTACGATCAAAGCAATGATTCATTACACTCACCCAAATCAAATGCATATAGCACTAGTAATGTTTATTTACGTAAGAGAGACTCATCGCAGGACTCGATCCGCGCGACAGGTCGTTACATGTGACGCAATAGCTGGAAATATTGAGAAACCAAAAAAATTTGGCGCTCTGTTCATTCAACAATATCTCATAAACTAACATATTATTTTACAAGGTTTTCAGAGATGTCGCTAGAATAAAGATTATTTTAAATTTTAGTTCCATTTTCATTCCGGTTTTGTGTCATTCTTTTTAAGTATTTGTGATTTGAAACTTGGATTGTCGTCAGATCACAGGCGTTTGTGCTTCCCACGAGGAACACGTTAATAGTGGGTTCAAATCATGAGTTATAACGCCCTTGGAGAAAGTTTGCCCTCTAAAGGGTGCTATATAAATTATAATTTTATCATTATTATTCAGAATTGTATGTTTTTACTTGTCCATTAAATTTTTAATTACATAATAATTTTCAATTTGGTTAATGGACCTTCAGGTCCAATTTTGTTTGCTAAATAAATAGTCCTTTAATTTTTTGGAGCCCCAGTTTATGTTTATTTTTTTATGTATCTGTAAAATTAATTTTCACTTGCACTGCAAGGTAAAACAGTCTCATTAAAAAATATTTTATTAGTTTTTAAGGATGTGTCCAAAATATTGATACAAATTGATGAAAGAATTTGTAAATAAAATCCCTGAGACAGGGTATGTCTGTTTCAAGGTTTATGCCTGTCTGAATGATGAAAGGTAATTATTTTCATCATAACTCGGTGAATTTTTTATGTTTTTTAACTATAATAGGCCATTTTGGAAATAGCTTTATTGTATCTCATTATGATTTTTTTTAAATTTCACATGTTTTAGGTTCAGGTGATACGAATGACAAATTAAAGAAAGATAAATGTATTCCACACAAGCCTCATAGCTGCAAACATTGTGGAAAGGCATTTTCAAAGAAAGATCTTTTAATAACCCATGAAAGGATTCACAGCGGAGAGAAGCCCTACAAATGTGGACATTGTGGGAAAACATTTTCACAAAAAGTTAATCTTAAATCTCATGAAAAGATTCATAGTGGAGAGAAGCCATATAGCTGCGAACAATGTGGGAAGACATTTTCAACAAAAGGTTATTTAAAAACTCATGAAAGGATTCATAGTGGAGATAAACCTTACTGTTGTGGAAATTGCCCGAAGACATTCTCAAGAAAAAGTTTTCTAAAATCTCACGAAAGAATTCATAGTGGAGAGAAACCCTACTACTGCGGAAAATGTGGGCAGATATTCTCGGAAAAGGGTAATTTAAAATCTCATGAAAGGATTCATAGTGGAGAGAAACCCTACAGTTGTGGAAATTGTGGGAAGACATTCTCAAAAAAAATTCACTTAGTATCTCATGAAAGGATTCATAGTGGAGAGAAACCATTCAGCTGTGGAGAATGCGATAAGACATTCACACAAAAGGGTCATTTAAAATCTCACGAAAGGATGCACAGTGGAGAGAAGCCCTTCAGCTGTGGACAATGTGATAAGGCATTCTCGCTGAAATGCAATTTAAAATCTCACGAAGTAATTCACAGTGAAGAGAAGCCCCACAGCTGCGGGAGTTGTGGGAAAACATTCTCACTTAAAGTTAATTTAATATCTCATGAAAGGACTCATAGTGGTGACAAGCCTTATAGCTGCGGACAATGCGATAAGACATTTTCACGAAAAGATAATTTAAAATGTCATGAAATGATTCACAGTGGAGAGAAGCCCTACAGCTGTGGAAGTTGTGGGAAAACATTTTCGGACAATAGAAATTTAACACGCCATTCACGGATTCATAGTGGGAAAAGCTCTACAGTTAATGCCGTTTTCGTATAGATGGCGCTCCTCGGCATCCTCCCCCAATTCATAATTAAAAATGCTAACCCATTCCATTTCGAATTATGTATTTTGCACCGCACAACAAACCACTACAGTTTGCATCTTGCTTTCTTCTCCGGAAAAGAATCTATTAGGTGTTAACATAAGTTGTGTCCATTTTTTTTCCAATTTAAAAGTGAGCACCAAAAGTAAAACAAAACGGTAAAAATTATACGTCATTCGAAAGAAAATTTTCTGCTCTACAAGATATTGTGTTTGCTTTTACGTTACATATTTTATTTTATTTGATTACAAGTCTTCAAAATGGAATGTCAAGTAGACGAAAAGGAGCATTTTCGATACCTCCTTCTATTCACATTCAATGGAGGGAATAAAGCTGCCAAAGCTGCTCGCGATATTTGCGAAGTGTACGGTGAAGATGCTATGAATTAAAGGACGGCTCATCAATGATTTTTGCGTTTCAAAGACGGTAATTTCGACCTGAAAGACATGGAGCGTTGCGGACGACCAGTGAACTTTGATGAGGACCACTTAAACCATATTATTCATGAAGATCCCCTTCAAACATTTTTTATCACCATTTTCAAACCATTTTTCATCATCAGTAATGATGCGGTAAAGGAAACTTTGCTTGTGGCCATGCGTAGCTCAATGACGCGCGCAAACCAGCAAAAATTGTCGAACATTGATTTTAGTTGTTTTCACTCCCAACCCAAGTTGTTTCCACTCTCAACATGTGGAACCCAAGCGCTGAATTTCTGGACTTTTCCCATTGATTTAAGATGGCGGTATAGAGTCATGTGACTATAATTCATCTGCTCAGCCAATTCTACGGTGGTTTGAAGGGGATCTTCATGAATAATATGGTTTAAGCGGTCCTCATCGAAGTCCACTGGAGGTGTCGAAAATGCTCACTTTCGTCTACTTGGCATTCCATTTTGAAGGCTTGTAATCAAATAAAATAATATATGTAACGTAAAAGCAAACATAATATCTTGTAGAGCAGAAATTTTTCTTTCGAATGACGTATAACCTTAACCATTTTGTTTTACTTTTGGTGCTCATTTTTAAATTGGAAAAAAACGGACAAAACTTATGTTAAAACCCAATACAATGTCCATATTCACTGTTATGTCTGTTTCTATTGATAATATGGCCTAATGCGTTTAGTCTGTTCTGTTTTAGTATGGATCTTAATTAAGTTTTTAATTGTTTCAATAATGAATAACTCCATTCCGTGGAACAGTTTCTCAATTGTGTGCATAAATAAAATAATGTAAATATTTGGATAAACAGTTATTATATTTTTTGTTAATTATTAGTTTGCTAAGCTGTAGCATTGAACAGTCATAGTTATCATTATGTTTTAAATATAAACTGTATTGAATGCATTAATTTAAATTGCTGTTATACATAATTTTACAACCTAACACATTGATCAATAAGTCCCGGGACTATCCAACAGATGACGCCTCTAATAACAAATCCATACCATTCTCAGTTAGTACCAACCTTTAGAAGTTACGTGTCAAATTTTCATAACATTCCGACATTGAGTTACAGTGGTTTTAGTGATGCTATTTTTGCTATTTTCAAAACAATGGAAAAAACCGAATTTCGTGTGTTAATAAAACATTGCTTTTTAATGGGAAAAAATATCGTTTAAACTCAGCGATGGCTTGAAAAGTGTTGTCCGGGCTCTACTCCGTCGAAAACAACCATTTGTCGGTGGTATGCTGATTTCAAACGTTGTCGTACAGACACAAATGATGCTGAACGCTCTGGTCATCTAAATGAGGCTTTTACACCAGAAAATATAAAAAAAACCCTCAAAATCGTGATGGAAAATCGCAAAGTAAAGTTGCGTGAGATAGCTGACATCCTGAAGAGATCATTTGGTAGTGTTTACACTATTTTGCATGAACATTTGGTCATGAAAAAGCTTTTTTCGAAATGTGTGCCGCGTTTGCTCACAATGGAACGGAAACAACAACGCATCGATGATTTAGAGCGCTGTTTGGCACTGTTTGCGCGAAATAAACAGGACTTTTTGCGTCGGTATGTGACAATGGATAAAACTTGGATCCACCACTTTACTCCGGAATCAAATTGACGTCAGCTGAGTGGAGAGCAGCCGGTGAAAGTTGTCCGAAGCGACTAAAAACTCGACAGTCGGCCGGGAAGGTTATGGCCTCCGTATTTTGGGATGCGCATGGTATAATATTCATCGATCACCTTGAAATGGGAAAAATCATCAATAGCGAATATTACATAGCGTTATTGGAGCGTTTGAAGGCAGGAATTGCAAAAAAACGGCCCCATATGAAGAAGAAAAAAGTTCTCTTTCATCAGGACAATGCATTGTGTCACAAGTCGATGGTTACGATAGCCAAATCACATGAGTTGAACTTCGAATTGCTTCCGCACCCACCGTATTCTCCAGATTTGGCCCCCAGCGACTATTGGCTGTTCGCAGACCTCAAAAAGATGTTCCAGGGAAAGAGATTTGGCTCCAATGAAGAAGTGATTGCCGAAACTAACGCCTATTTTGAAACCAAAGATAAATCGTTCTACACGGCTGGCATAGAAAAGTTAGGAAAGCATTGGAATGAATGTATCGCTCTTGAAGGAGACTATGTTGATGAATAAAGAAGAATTTTGGCAAACGAATGTTGTTTTAGTAGTAAGTCCCGGGACTTATTGATCGATGTGTTATTTATGAATCTATGGATGCCTAGGTTAACCTGTTAGCAAACATGATTTTGCCTACAGCTGTGTAAATTGTGGGCAAACATTCTCAGGAATAGTTTGATATTTTATCAAAGGGTTTATAGTGGAGGGAAGCCGTACAGCTGTGGCCAATGGGATTAAACATTATACTAGTTATAATTAAGGCATCAACACTGGAGGTTAAAAGACATTGTAATTTGTGTAGTCAATTTAAATTCTCATGAAAGGATTAATATCGAAGAGAAACAGTTTAGCTGTGAAATTAGTGCGTCATTTTCAAACAATTTAGTTAACAATTCATAAAAGGATTCACTCTAGAAAAATGATCTACAGTTCAGGGTAGTTGTGGGAATTAATAGACCGTGTAAATGATATTTTATACATCATGCAAGAGAAAAGTTAATGTAAGACTGAAATATATTGTGTAAGGATTCAAAGTAAAAAGCCCTGCAGGTACGTAAGCTGTGGAATTACAATCTCATATAAAAGTAGTTTGTCAAGGTATATAAAAACTAGTGGAATGAACAGTGTTTGATAAAACAAATTACAACATATAAAAACTAATTTACAAAAAAAACAATTGGAAAAAACAAAAGTTTTTACAATTTGTAATTTTTTTAGTATATTTTTCCACACTTTTTTATTATAATCAATATTGTTGTTTATGGGTTATACTCCATATATTTTTATACTATGATTAATATATTTATAAAAAACTTAATTTGCTACAGAAGCAATGACATTTTTATAGGATTGTGTATTTACTTTTTATTTTCTTTTAAAATATTTTATTGTTTTTGTAGTTTTACATTATAATCAATGTTGTTTTTTATGTGTTATACTCACATTTTTTTTTATTATACAATGCAGAAATATATACACGTGCACCTGTGTTGTATTGCAGTTGTCTGCTAAAATTATTATTATTGAATCAGTGTGAATTATTGGTCGAGTCCATGCGGCGTAAGCAAAGAATCTGTGACTGTATTGTACTATAGCGTAGGTACACAGAGCGTGTGATTGTGTTAGTCAACTCATGTGTGCTGATTGGTCAGTTTCTAATATTAGTGTGTCATCGTGTCAAAAAAATAGTGTCACCATGATTTCTAGTAATAATTCAAACTCTTGTGACATTACAAAGCTGACATTACGAAACCGATCGAGAAAATTTGGGCCTCTGTCGAAGGGTATGTTGGTTCTAGAAATGTACAGTTTACATTGAGTACAGTGGATCAATTAGTAATAGAAAAAGTTTCTTTGATAAACTCTGAAGAGTGAAGCGGAATATTTAGCCACGTGAAAGACATAGAGTCGGAATATTGGGAAAGAGAAATCATGTTTGATTGACCATACGAGTATAAGTGAAAACCACAATTTCATAATAAGTTTAAGTGAACCGAGTGATAGTGATTCATCATCAGACTGTGAATAATTTTATTTGTGAAATAAATTGAGACTGTTTCTTTCCTAAATTTATTTATGTATAATAAATTAAGTTCTTTTTGTATTTTTATGTTGTATTGTTATTTTTGATAAAATGTCTATACTGTGTTTCTTAACCAATAGTTTCTAAAAAAACAAATCAACATTTATATTTCTTTAAAATTTTCCATTGTGTATTTGTAAATAAAATATAAGGTTTGTTAGAAATAAATAAAACTTCCTGTTTCTTTCAAACTTTCGTTTTCTGTATCAATAAAAAAATATTTGTTCTAAACAAAAAAATCCACTTCTGTATTTTTAAATGAATAATAAATAAATAATCTGAATATATAATAAATAAAAAAATCATGGTCACCCTTCTACACTATTCTTTCCTTACGGCGCGTGGACTCTATATATACTGTAATTATATTATAAATATTACTGTAATCATTTTCTTGTCTTATTTTTGAATATTTTCATAAAGAATTAATATTCAGAATGTATTAGGTGTTCACATAAGTTGTGTCCGTTTTTTTTCAAATTTAAAAATGAGCACCAAAAGTAAAACAAAATGGTAAAGGTATACGTCATTCGAAAGAAAATTTTCTGCTCTACAAGATATTGTGTTTGCTTTTACGGTACATATATTATTTTATTTGATTACAAGCCTACAAAATGGAATGTCAAGTAAACGAAAGTGAGCATTTTTGACACCTTCTGTTCACGTTCTATCGAGGGAATAAAGCTGCTCGCGATATTTGCGAAGTGTACGGTGAAGATGCTTCGCAAATATCGCGAAAATATATATAAAGCCCAAGTACTCAAAATAAAAAAAAAATATAAAGCCCAAGTACTCAAAATCCTGTCGCAATAACAACCACACTCCGATCGACTGTCTAAATGGTTTTCCTACCTTTACCTTTATTGAAGTCGGCACGCCATTGTATGTAATGGGAGCCAAAAAAGCATATTGCCTTTGGGCAAAAGAGGTTTTAACTCGGGGGATGGTGAACATTTCATTAGTTGCCATGCGTGTCATGTGTCTCTGCTCAGTCTGCATCTTCCCTTCCTCTCGATGGTAGTGCCAGAGAATGGATTTGAGATGTAAATTGGCTATGTTCAGGACCTGATACTCTCTGAAAAGCTCTGCCGTGGGATAACGAGCAGGAAGTTTATTAATTATTTTCACAATCAATTTTTGGGAAACCTGCAATATGTGTTTTTGGGTTAAAGTGCATCCCCCCCAAACTGATATACCGTAAGAAAGTGCTGACTGACATAAGGCGAAGTATATACTTTTAAGGATATTTTCACTGATAATATCCTTAAAAGTTCATTAATCATTTTCATGATTTTACTTCTGAATGAGTTGTGCAGTTTTGAAATATTTGTTTTTTTTTTAAAGAAAATAAGACTTAAAGAACAAGACAAAACAATTAAGTATTAGAAATAATTAAAAAAATATTTTTATCAGCACTGTCACATACATATGTCAGCCAATCCTTGATTTTCACAGATTGAAGTATAAGTTTTTCATATGCCATATCACCATGTAAGGCGTGACAGACCGGTGATTAACGATTATCACTCCTTTTTTTATTCACAAAGAAACCATGGCAAACGATTTGTCCAATTATATCAAAACTTTAGATGATATTGCTTCTTCACAAAGAAACCATGGCTAACGATTTGTCCAATTATATAAAAACTAGATGCTATTGCTTCTTCACAAAGAAACCATGGCTAATGATTTGTCCAATTATATCAAAACTTTAGATGCTATTGCTTCTTCACAAAGAAACCATGGCTAACGATTTGTCCAATTATATAAAAACTAGATGCTATTGCTTCTTCACAAAGAAACCATGGCTAATGATTTGTCCAATTATATCAAAACTTTAGATGCTATTGCTTCTTCACAAAGAAACCATGGCTAATGATTTGTCTAATTATATCCAAATTTTAGATGATATTGCTTCATTCTCTATAATGAAAATCAGAGCACATGGTGGATTCATCCTTTAAGATTGATGTATCCAAAGAGGCCCAAACAAAAATTGTATGACTGTACATAACTAGCCATGAAAGTCATTCTTCGAGATGTGAACAAATAAATTGAAGGCTTTTTGTTTACCAAGGTCCGAATAAATAGGTGTGGAAAATGAAACTTCCATGATCCAACATTTTTAAAAACTCATTAGTGTTTATTGCTTGAATGTGACAGATTTAAAAATTAAACCATTACTATATATTTTATTAGTAGCTTTAATTTACTTGGAAATACTGAATCACAGATGAGTAACTAACCCAGTGATATATGTACAGTTATGTGATGATAGGTTCACAGATATTAGCAGACTTCTCACATTTAGCGACTTTTGAAGAGGTTCACAGATATTTGCAGACTTCTCACATTTAGTGACTTGTGAATAAATGACAGTTGTACAATGCTATAGTTTTGGAGTCGACAGAAAGAACAGCAGATCTCCACTTATTTTTTTCCTGGCTTCCATATTTGTATCCTGCCACCTTCATACATCTTGTAACACATAAAAATGTATAAGACTTATATTTGTCATGTTTATTTATATCAAAACTTGTATTTGAGAAAACACAACCAATTGTCGGATGTTGAAAAGGTAAAGAGTTAAAAGATCTTTGATTTCATATACGCATCATTATTTTTTATTTATATGAATATTCATGTATCACATTTTGATTTATATGAATTCATGTATCATTCATTTTGATTTTTATGAATATTCATGTATCATTCATTTTGATTTATATGAATATTCATGTATCATTCGTTTTGATTTATATGAATATTCATGTTTGATTTATATGAATATTCATGTATCACTCATTTTGACTTATATGAATTTTCAGGTTTTATAAATATTATTAAAATAGAGAAAACAATAAATATTAGAAATCATATATAGTATTTTTATTACAACAAATTAGTGATTTGCATGTTATTCTCCTCATCCCCATACCATGTCACTATTGTGATTGGCATAGAGTATGGATCTTCGCTTTATTCTATCCTTGCACACATCTCACATGTGCACAGTTACAACAGGACCTACACTCCCTAGTCTCCTGGAGTAAGCAAAATCATCTTCTGTTCAACATTAATAAATGTGTCTGTGTATCTTATAGTCGATCCTTTTCACCAATCTACCATCAGTATACATACAGGGAGTGGCACTAAACATAGTTTCTGAATTCAAGGATTTGGGCGTAACCTTTGATGTCGGACTCACGTTCGTTAACCATGACTCACGTTTGATATCGGACTGTTACAAACTACTCGGTTTTATAATGAGAATATCAAGAGAATTTAACAGTACCGATATCCTCGGAAACTTATATAATTATCTAATTAGAACCAAATTAGAATATGCATCTATAGTTTGGGCTCCTCATCAGCTCAAATATAAAAACAATATAGAACAAATACGAAAAAAATTCCTCAGATACCTATGGTACAGAACAAAGGGGGATTACCCAAAACATGCTCACCATGCCAAACTTCTCACGGTGTGTAACTATAGAAGCCTCGAAACAAGAAGGCAAGAATCCATTGTGATATTCCTAATAAAGGTTTTCCAAGGTTCCTTTAACTGTCCCGCGATTCTAGAAGCACTAAGTTTATATGTACCCAATAAATATAGCCGTGCAAGGAATCACCCTCTGTTCTACATACCAACTTACAGGACGAATATCATGGCTAAACACTCGGTCACGCGTGGTATAGAGATATTGAACCAACTGAATGACACGGTTGATATATTCTCGGCACCGCCTAGCAGTATGAGAAGAATCCTGGCTGATATTATTTCTTACGAATAAGCTAACGCTAGAAGCAGACCCTCTTTGTGTGACAGGAGAAATCCGTGCAAAGTGAAATAAAAAAAAAATTTTAAAAATCTGTCTTCCACTTTTATGGACTTCGTAATATAAAGCAATATTTTTGACAAATTTATTATATCACAGCGTCGAAACAGTGTTTTATGCTGTGTGCACAAGAATCGGGTGTAAAAAAGGTCAGTGACATATCTTTGATTTTGTTTAAACATAATTAAGAGGTGGCCTATACGAGTATATCAAAGCTTAAGAATAAAAAAGTATATGTTTTTATTGACAATAAGAATTGATATAAGAATGAGTTATTTTAAACACTGACTTTATCTTCAAAATTCTGTTAAGTCTATTACAAATAATATTCACTTCAGAGAGCAAATTATGGGATGTATTTGGAAGTGCGGAGAGTTTCTATACAAAGTCTATAACCAATACCTTTCAATTAATATTTAACTCGAGAAATAGACGTCAAACTGGTAGAACATGAGAAATAGACACCAAATTCACATACTATCTATTGTGTACTGTCTATTTCTAGTCAGTTATATAAAGAGTATCATTCCTGATTTTTCTATCCTCTCCACCATCCCTTCCTATTCCTTTGATGATATTTCACTTTTACTCTTATTATGTTATTATTTACTTTTATCTGGTTTGTTGGAAGATATTGCCGCCTGACAATAAGCCCGTCAGATCGTTTTTTTTACAATGAAGTGTTAATAAATAAATAACTCAAAAGTGCCATTGAAGTGAGCTGGCTCACTAAATGGTGCTTTATATATTAACTTTACAATAGCATTCCATGATTGAAATAAATTAAGGCATCTATGGAATGATCTTTGGTCATTAAGTCGCTTCAGAACATAAATATCGTGAGTAGATGAATGAATGGTTAGCATTATAAATGTGTCATATGTAGTGGAGTAACGCACTTCCGTGCGGAAGGTCGCTGGTTCGAACCCTGCGCTGTGCTACTCCCATCGAATGACAGACATTTTTCCCACTTAGTATTTAGGGGTATAAGGATACTTACGACTTCGGTCATGTTTATTTAAAAAAAAACATGCCAGTGTGCTATGATCGTCTCACTTCAGTGTGCCATCGGATCCAGTACAGCGGTTTGACCAGTGAGTTTGCTGGTGTGTAACGCCTCACTCATTTAAAAAAAATCAAACTCCACGGCTTTGCTTTCTAACAGAATTGACGTTGGAATGGTGAGGGGATCCTCAACTACGACAAGGATTTATGATGTCTTGAGTCTGTTGAATATTTACATTGTCTTATGTGTACTTAGTGAGACGAGAGGCATTTAAATTGTATATTTGGTAGTCAATAGTTTATTGTATGGAAATGATATGGTGATAATATCATACACGAATATTAATATGATTTCGCAATATTTGTTGAAAGGTATTATGTGTACTTAAGAGTGAGACGAGAGGCATTTTAATTGTAGATTTGGTAGTCAATAGTTTATTGTATGGAAATGATATGGTGACAATATCATACACGAATATTAATATGACTTCGCAATATTTGTTGAAAGGTCTTATGTGTACTTAAGAGTGAGACGAGAGGCATTTAAATTGTAGATTTGGTAGTCAATAGTTTATTGTATGGAAATGATATGGTGATAATATCATACACGAATATTAATATGATTTCGCAATATTTGTTGAAAGAATTTGTATTAAGTATTTAAAAAATATTCTAACAATATTCTTTAGTCATGGTTATTGAAAAGGGTGATTCTTTGAATGTTTTTAATGTATGTAATGTATGGATGAAACAATGAAAGTTTAAAGCAAGTTGAGTAATTTTGCTATCTTAGAAATCATATTTTTCAGAAAATGGAAGATATTAACGTGTTCCTCGCGGGAAGCACAAACGTTTGTGATCTGATGACAATCCAAGTTTCAAATCTCCTTAAGAGTAATGACTATTATTTATTATCATAAAATTACTTGAATGTCATGTTTACTTGGTGGTGTAATCAAATATCAGTGGTTCTAAACAAAATACGCGTTTAAACTTAGAAATTAAAAAACGCCGAAATTGTGCCGCGCACAGGATTCGTGGAATTTGATTTTTAACGCGGTGTACAGGTTAAAAGATGTCTAGCTGCAGAAAACAAGACTAACGTATTCTTAGAATTATTTTAACCAATAAATTGCTTGCAAAGGTTTTTAAAGTGATTGTCGAATAGTGGCGTCCTAGTAAGGGATACTGTATCTTGAACATTAGAAAAGAGGGCACCTAACATGGTTGAAATCAGGTTAGGTTTTTAAGCTAAAACATAAATACTTGAAAGTAATTTATATAATTTTTTGTAACACTATCATATTTATGGTATGCAATGGGGAACCACATTCATTAGGAAGGTTTGTGTTTGGGTGCCATGAGAGACTTTTAATCTCCATCCTCATTAATGGAGTGATATAAGGGTGAAAAGTTTGCATCTGAGGATTTGGTGGAATTAAAAACATTTGGTTTCCAGGTTTTGGAAGGATGGCAGAGTGGATGAGAGGTTTGCTCGCCATATGACAACTCCGACAGATTATTTGGCAGATGTTGGAGAAGTTTTAGAAGCTTCCTGGTAAGACATGATCTGGTCAGCGTGATCTGCCTGACAAATTCCAGGTAAAACCAGTCAACTCTACAGCCCCCACCGAGGTGGGATTGGCCACATTTGAAAAACATGCAAATGATTTACATTCCTGCTTTGAGTGTCCAAACCTGCAACTTTAGAAGGTCAAGAATAGTACTTTTTGATAACTAAAAAGTTATAGAAAACCTGTACCCTTTGAGGCTGTATCTGCTCATCAAAGATAAGTACTAGTTTGTGTGGGGACCCATGTCACACCATCTGGGTTCGTAACCTGACAGTTTAATCCTACTTTTTAGACTCTTCCACAGCCGTCAGGTACTTCTAGATTTTCGAAAATTTCATTCTTCCACTCAACCGGAGTACCTCTAATGTGGCCTATTCTAGTAAAAGAGGAGATCAATTATTTAAAACCGTGCTTAGTAAGGGCTCCGTTTTGTAAGAAATATTTTGCCTAATTTGACCTATCAGCCTGACACCATTCCTCGAAAATATGTCAAGAATGTCGTTGCTCCTGAAAAACTTATCGAAGATGGTTGCAATAACAGATGTTCCTGGTGTTTTATTTATTGATCGTGATCGACATAGGACGATCCATCTTGATTGTTATATTTCATAACCTGAGGGAGGGAAGGGGGTATAAGGTAGAGGATGTGGTAGAAGTTATGACTGTTTAGGGTGTATCAGTGGATGTTAAAATGGGAAACTTTTCTTTGGAGCGACCCTTGACGTCACTCTGCCCTTAGGTTCCTTGTTCTATTTCGTCTTGTCTTGTGTTTTACTAAAATGAAAGAAGATATAAGAAATTCTTCTTCAGTTACCAGTTCATTTTCAGAAATAATATCTGGAGGTTTAAGATCAGGGGATTTGAGTTAAATAAAAAAAATTTAAAACTAAATAACAAATGAGGAAAAAACTTACCTATCTAGTAATAATATGAAAAAAAAAAAAACAATGAAATAATGTGACATACTCGTATATAAATAAACTAATAGGATGAAAAAATATAATTCTAAATGATTTTAAATAAACTCAATTAAGGGGCAAAATTAAAAGTAATTTTTTCCACTAAAAATGACAATTTTTCCCAGACCGAGAATCATAGATCAAATGCAAATAATCCTCGAATAATTGCTACGAACTCTTATGTATGAAAGAGTGTTGCTACCTTATGGAAGTAATTACAGAAACAAATTTAGTTCTCAGAAATGGAATACGTTTCCAAACCATAGTTTACATAGAAATGCACCTATTGTTTCTAATGTTTTTATCACCCATGAATGATTTATAAAATTTTACCAATTTTTAGTTTGAGAGCATGATAAAATAAAGAATGATCGAAAAAAGATACAATTTGCTGGAGATGGATATTAAAAGTTGAGTTTCGAAAAAGATCTTGAAAGAATGAGCTCTAAAAGATATGCAAAACAAAAAGATTCAACGTTGAAGGATTAAATAAATTATTTTTACCCACCAATTCACAGTTTTATTATGAATAGTAATTTTATTTTGGTCAGTGTGCAGAATGGTGCAATGCCACAAAGGTGATACCAAAATATAACAAAGACAATATTACAATACGGAGTGTTACATCTTAAAAACATTTATTAATATAGTACAAAGACAAAAAATCTTATTTAGAAAGCAAATTTAAAAAAAATGTCAACTTGTAAAAAAATTGAATTTCGCCTATTGCTTCTCTGGCAGAATGAATTGTTCTATGCCTTATTAAACTCCTTTTATATGAGAATATAGAAGTAGTAGGGCTTGTCTCTACTATTAAGGTGGAGACAAGCCCTACTACAGCTGAGGGCATCACTCATGAGTGAACCCTTTCACAAAATTTTAATTGTTTTATTTGTGAGAACGTCTTATCGTCTTCTTCACAGCTGTAGGGCTTGGCTTATCCGCCCTATGAATCCTTGAATGGCGTATTAAATTTCTATTCTCTGAGAATGCTCTCCCACATTGTTCACAGCTGTAGGGCTTTTCTCCACTATGAATCCTTTCATGAGAAGTTAAATTACATTTTACTGAGAATAACTTCCCACATTGTCCACAACAATAGGGCATTTCTCCACTATGAGTCCTTTCATGACGGATTAAAATACATTTTCTTGAGAATGTTCTCGCACAATTTCCACACTTGAAGGGTTTCTCTCCATTATGAATCCTTGCATGGCATATTAAAATACTTTTTCTATAAAATGTCATTCCGCACTTTTCACAGCTATAAGGTTTTTCTCCACTATGAATCCTTGAATGACGCATGAAATTTCTATTGTTTGAGAATTTCTTCCCACATTGCTCACAGCTGTAGGGCTTCTCTCCACTGTGAATCTTTTCATGACACGTTAAAATACTTTTCCTATGGAATGCCTTCCCACAAATTCCACAGCTGAAGGGCTTTTCTCCACTATGAATCATTGAATGGCGTATTAAATATCTATTCTCTGAGAATGTCTTCTCGCATTGTCCACAGCTATAAGGCTTCTCTCCACTTTGAATCCTCTCATGAGATTTCACATTACCTTTTTCTAAAAATGTCTTATCACCTTCTTCATAGCTATAGGATATCTCTCCACTATGAATCTTTTCATGGGATGTTAAGTAACATTTTTTTGAAAACATCTTCCCACAATGCCCACACACGTGAGGCTTGTTTCCACTGGTTTTATTTAATTGGTCATTTGTATCGCCCGAATCTAAAAAATGGAAATATAAAAAAAATCTGATTTATAGACTTTTAAAATATTGCATAAAAAAAGTACAGATTATCTGTGTGGAAATTAACATTATTTGATGAAAATACACATCATTTTTTATTACTAAAGCAAAAATTTCACAGTATTATATGATAATTACAGATTTTTATTGAACGCGTTTATGTAGAAGACACAGGTGATTATAACTTGTTTCATAAAACACTTATTTCCACTTAAAAAACAGTATTTTAACCCTGAGAGCGCTACGAGAAAAAAATATAATTGTCTATCTAGTGCTGAGATATATTTACGATTCGGACGTTCGTGATAAATATTTATTTTAAACAACAATAAAAACAAAAAACAAATATTTTTACAACATAAATATATTTTAAAATATGTACCCTTGTATTCTAAATGAATGATATTCATTTTGAATACAAGGGTAGAACAAATTTCTTCCACTGCTATAGCAGTGCGCCGATCTCTCAGGGTTAAGTGGAAAAATAGTGTTTTATTAAACAAATTAAGATGTATTTTAACATCTACACTGTTAATGCCTTAACTATAAATAACATATAAAATACGGTGATATGAATATGCCCCCTCCTCTGTTAAGGAGTGTGGACATATTTAAAAAATAAAGATTCAATTCAGTGAAATTATAGATCAGATTAATTGTATTTATGTAAAAAAAAGTGTAAATTGCTTGATGTTAACAAGCAAAGTTGAAAGAATGCAGAATAAGTTTTTAGAATTTATTAACTTTTAATTGGGTATTCCAAATATTATAGTTTTTTTTTGGTGATTCCTTGTTACTATATATGGTAAGTTATGAAGGAAAATTGAGGAAAAAAAATCACAATTTTCCTTATAGTTTTTTTATATGTAACACCCACGTTACATTGCCAAACAATAAATTTTTATAAAACACAAAAAGCGCTATAAAATGATTCTATAATCTAAAACACGAACAACATTTACATAGCTGAATTATCAACAAATAAAATGGTTTGAATATTTTTTTCTCTACATGTAGTCATTAATAAGACATTTAGATTATTTACTCCAATTTTCAAAATGCACCCACGCTGTCCAGACATGTTGACCCGATGTCGTTTGAAAGGTTGTAGCGTTGTCAATATTTATCACCAGATGATACCATTGCACACAATAGTGCGTGTATAGTATTTGAATGTGTTGCCATATTTGAAATTACATCACAGTTTCTGTTTTTTTTTTAAATCCCTAAATTAGTGTAACACCTGTGTTACAATGCCATGATAAGGGTTAAAGCATCAGCTCTCACTTAAAATGTTCTGAATTGCTAACCATTTACTATATATGAGTTTCTCCAGTACTAGTCATAGGGCCGTTACCCCTAATTATCTACAAAATTTCCATATACACATAATGCAACTTTTGGGAAATCAATTTGCTGAGATAGCCGATACATTTTTTCTGTCTGTTCAGTTATAAAAGGCTAATTGCAGAATTAATGAAATGTTAAATTCGCACTGTACTTTTTTTCCGCACGAATTTAAGTTTTTTCACCATCATTTTTCAAATGTCCCTTCAGTGGACATCACAGGATCTCGCGGATTTTTCTTAATAGTAAGAAAAGGGTTAATGATTCCGTAAAACAAAAGTAAATAGAAACTTGGGCTGCATAGGATCAAAGGATTATTTGGCAAACAGTACTGGATATGTAAGGTGCTTAGCTATATTAAAAATATATTATTAAGAATTTAGTCCGTAAATGAAACTTGAGGATAAGACCAAAATATTTATACTCACTTGAAAAAGTACGTATGCTACAAAGATCAACAGCATCTGTGTTACTGACTTCAGCAAATTCTTCTTTCACGTGCGCTTCCTGTTTCTTAATAGCAGAATCAGAAAATTCTGAGGCCGTATCCTCTTGTATAGTATTTTCTCCTTTTATGGATAAATCCATAGAGATCTTAAATTTTAAGAGGTGGGATTGCTCCTGTGAACTCGTGTCTGTGGTTATATCTTTGAGTTTTTCAAAAGATGACTGGGCCTGAATACCTGCAAAAACACAAAATATCAAATCTATTTAAGCAATAAAACAAATAGATCATATCTAATATATTAAATGGAATATTAAATGCGAAACATTTTTTTTTTTTTTGGGTTTTACTCTCTACCTAACATGACTGAGCTAGTAATAATGCCAACATAGCATACTCAGAGCTATCTTAATATGACAGGGCATAGAAGCTGGTGCGATCTTCACACTTCTTCTTCCCAGTGTCATGCCGTTTCCCCCCAACGTTGAATATCACTTGAGAGTAGACATCTTTGTCCCCGGCAGCTCGAAAAAGATCCCCAACGCTCCTTATACCAGTCCAATCACGTTTATTGCAGAGCCAGAAGATTTGCCTCCTGCCAAAACCTCTTCGGCCTTCTATTTTGCCTTGGATGATCAGGTGCAGTAATTTGTACTTTGCTCCTCTAAGTAGATGACCCAAGTAGGACACCTTTCCGATTTTAATATAAGTCAGCAACTCTCTATCAACTTTGGCTCTTTGAAGAACCCTTGTGTTGCTGACCATATCTGTCCAGGGTATCTGTGGCATTCTCCGATGTATCCACATTTCTAATGCTTCCAGTCGGTTCATACTACTAACTTTGAGGGTCCATGATTCCACTCTATGCAATAACACTGAGCAAACGTAGCATTTGACTGATCTTCACACTGAGCTAGTAATAATGCCAACACAGCATACTCAGAGCTATCTTAATATGACAGGGCATTGAAGCTGGTGTAATCTTCATACTGAGCTAGTAATAATGCCAACACAGCATATTCAGAGCTATCTTAATATGACAGGGCATTGAAGCTGGTGTAATCTTCATACTGAGCTAGTAATAATGCCAACACAGCATATTCAGAGCTATCTTAATATGACAGGGCATTGAAGCTGGTGTAATCTTCATACTGAGCTAGTAATAATGCCAACACAGCATATTCAGAGCTATCTGAATATGACAGGGCACTGAAACTGGTGTGATCTTCATATGTGACATCAGAAAACAATAACACAGTTATTAAATACTGGATTTAATTGGAAACTCTGAATGTATGAAAAAGTCTATTAAAAAAAGGTTGTGAAAAACTGACATTGTGGAATATAGGAAGATTGTTGGGTGCGTGAATATCTCGAGAATTAGCGGTGCAGTTATTGTCAGCAATAGCTCAGGGGGTAGGAGCTGCTTCCTGGAATGAAGAAAGTCAAGGGTTTGGTTCTCACTACCCGGAATATCTATTTTTTTACTGACTTGATACATTCACGGAACAAACCCTCATAAATCATAATAAAAGAAAACTTATATTTCACATTTTATCACTGAAAATTTTGTAAATATGAATCTGATACCAATATTTTAGATTCTCTTCTCAACTTATATGATATCTCCTCGTTTGTATCCAAATAGTATATTCTACCGTAATCTATTAATGGGAACTTACTCGAGTACGTGGGATTATCATCAACATGTCTGGAATCTACGCTGGTATCTCCTGCACACTCCTGTTTGATATCTGTCTCAAGTATATTCAAATCATACTCGGGGAATACTGCTGCAGTATCCCCATCTTCTGCATTTTCTTCCTTCACCGCCACCTCTGCAGTTCCCTTGCATTCTTGAGTACTCATCCTCTCTCACCTGTAGACATTAACATATTATACTTGAGAAAATGTAGCATGGTCCCTGTGACAGTTCACAAATTTGCCCCAATACAACCTTGTAATGACGTTCAATAATTTTAATTATTTTATTAACTTTAATATAAGCCTCGATTCTAATAAATAGCAAGTTATTTAGATAAATACATTACATAAAACTAACAATAATGACAAATTAATACATCTTGTTACAAATTAGCAAAAATATGTCAGTTTGTTAAAATCAAATAATATTTGGCGACGTTTGTCAAAAGTCACTACGTTAGTCTGCATTGGCTAGGGATGGGGTATACGATAATTGGATTTTCGATTTATTTATACATAAAATTAAATGTTCGTAATTAGTATTAATTCATAGTGGATCTTGGCCTATTTAAAGATAGATATAAACTATACAATACATTAGAAAGTCAGTATAATGAAAATTAGGAATAAAAACGTCAGTTTAGAGAAAAACAATTTTTCGATTTATAAAAAAACGATTCGATTTGTAAAAAAACGATTTTACCCCATCCCTTTGAGATATGACATTTCAAATGTCACAGGAATCATCCTACATTTTCTCAAGTATAGTAATACAAAAATTTGTTTAAAATCATGCTTGGCTCTTTGATATGTTTAAGCATAAAACTGCATTTTGTTTAAGATATTCGTAAATGACAGTTTTCATGAGATATAATTCAAGACAGCGATGCTTTTCAATATTGCAAGAGAGCCACACATTTTACTGTGAAACTATAACTCAATCGTCCAGCACATTCACATGTTGTGTAGAATGAGGTAATATGGCTAGCCAGAAAGTTTACATTTAGTTGGTTTAATGCACGGAACCTTATCTTCTTCTTGAATAATGGCCGTGAACTGCACGGAATCAGAAACAGTTGTCGCAATCAGAAACTTTTAATTTAGAAATTTTGACAGTTCAATTCCATAGAAAAGTTACACGTCAGAATCTTGTGATCAAGATTAGCCAAAGAAAAAAGAACCAAGAACAATTGATAGAATAAGTCCAATATTTTCAATAAACCCTTCGTATCCAAACTTGTATCTATTTACTAGAGTCCAATGTGTCTTATAGTGCATCAAACGGTTTACAACAATTCATTGTAAAATAACATTCCTTATCAGAGGGTTTATTCATATATAGTTTGATATCCCAAATCATAGACATTTGTCACAAATGAAAATACCTAAATATAAACTGAAGCTTTCTTTTCTTCTCGAATAATGGCCGCGAATTCGTGTACATGCAGGAGAGTGGGAAGGCGTGTCGATGTATAAAATTGTAATTAATCGATAACCTTGACTGACAGTTCAGATTCATAGAAATAGCCATAGATATTCTCTCTCTCTCTCTCTCTTTCTTTGAATAATGGCCGTGAACTCCTAAAGTGAAGCCATAGATACAAACTCTTTAGATGCTGAAACAAGACCGCGATAGGTATCATAATGAAGACTCTCACAGTCAAATGGGAATCTGCCTTTAGATTACGTGGCGTTGATACTTAGAGTTCGATTTGAATTGTTTTTAATCAAAGGTGTATATGCTATATAATTAAATTTTGAATCTAAATATGGGACGTATCAATATTTACATAAAAAATATACTTTGTATAAAGTAGTGAGTTAGTAATTACTTTTTTTAAGTTATGTCGTTTATTAGATACTAGATGTAAACATATCAATTGAAAGAAAAATTAGATTAAAATATAAAAATAGATAAATATAAGGAAAAAATGATAAACAAAACAACACTTTTCAAGCGGATTTACTAAAAAATTTACTTCCAAATACAGGATTAATGGAAAAGGTAAGAGATTTTTTAAAATTATAAAGTAAAAGATCGGTGATGTCTACAAATTTAATAAATAGATTGGCGATGTCTTAAGTCCTACTAGACTGCATTTATGTCGGGTCGAATTGTATTTAGGGCCCTCAAAATATCAATTACGATCTTGATAGGACATGATTGCCACGACACGTCACCCATGTACAGTAACCGGCGGTAAGTAATACATATCGGGCTTAAGAAAGAGACTTCGGCTTTGTAGAGCGTCGTCTCTGTCATTCATACATGTGTTCCATCGCGATTTGTCGTGCGACAGAGATGACGCTCTACAAAGTCGAAGTCTCTTTCTTAAGCCAGATGTGCATTACTTTCCGCCGGTTACTGTATATCAATACTAAAGTGCTGCTACGAAGTGGACACTACTCGATATTGACATTATATACATATTCTTTCATATACTTCTTTTCTTTAATCACCGTGAACTCATATATGAGTTTACGTTAATGTCAAGTGATGTCTACTTCATAGAATTTCGTTAATTTTGCTCACATGGGCGATGTTACGGCACACTTTGTCGAAGTTACTCTGTCCGCCGTAGTTGATATTTTGAGTATACTATAGTAAAAGAAACTTTATCTGAGATTACTGTTATGAAATATTACGGAGTTAAATTATTTTCCAATTAAAATACACGATTTACATCTAAATAAATATTTACAATAATGTAAAGCTTAGATATGCATTAATCAAGCGAATGATTTCAATTTAAAATAAACATCGATTTGGATATACATATTTTATTGCAAATTAATTTTATTTTGATTTCTTAACGTACTACGAGTACTTCTTGAATAATGACGGTGAACTCATGTGTACGAGTATGAAGGAATATCCGCTAGTGTCAAGTGATGTTCTTATCGGTCATATTTAGATGTACACGGACATTATTAGAAGTGTGGCATATACTCCTTCATATGTAAAAATACACGATATTTCTTCTTGAATAATGGCCGTTATCTATATTATTCAAGAAGAGAGGCATCACTTGACACTGACGTATACTCTTTCATATATAGGAGTTCGCGGCCATTATTCAAATAGAGAAAGAGTGTTTCTATAGAATTTTACTGTGCGATAGTATATTCACAGATTACCTTAAAATATTTCACTCGACTTATTTATTATCTCTGACTTCATCACTTGACACTGTCGTATACTCCTTCATATATAGAAGTTCACGGCCATTATTCAAAGAGAGAGGGAGACAAATCTCTGACTGGAGGAGTGGACAAATTACTGGAATGCCTCGAACCGCACTAGGAGAAAAAGATATACATCAATTCAACCCTACATTCCAATCAAACCCTGGTTTTCCAATTATAGAAGCACTCGGAGAGAAGCGACAACTATAAGCCGAATACGCTTTGGACATTGCTATTCCCCTGTCCACCTGGCCAGACTACATATAAGGAACTCTTCTTTGTGTGAGTGTGGCCAGGAGGAGGTAGATCTTGAACATATCTTCTGTTCTCTGAATACTTTCTCTTTGACCTTTAAAAAACAAACAAAAATATTACTCACTTACTTCCCCATCTGTTGAGCCTCAATAAAATTTTCATATTGAATAGCATCACTCATTTTATTAACAAAAACAAAATAACCTGTAATAAAATATATGTATAATATATATGATAAATATCGATAGGAAATTAAATCATTCGCTCGCTCACATACATTTAACTATCATCTTATTGTAAATATTCATTTAGTTGTAAACTATGTAGTTCAGTTGTAAAATAGTTTAACTCCATAGTATCTCACTAGATAACAGTAGTCCTGGGCTGAGTTGCTTGATGTGCCGTGTCGCCCATATGAATAGAACTACCTAGATACTATGAAGCTGACATCACTCGACACTGGCGTATACTCCTTCATATATAGGAGTTCACGGCCATTATTCAAAGAGAGAGACTTGACACTTGTGTATACTCCATAGCTCCGAAAACGAAACATTCAATCATCATCAGGTGGAAAATTCCATTATCATTTTCTGTAATACATTTTACTTCATATATAATTCCCAGATCTTAAGTGCTGTAATGTACATAAGATAGGTGAAGTGTTCATATAAGCGTATATGTCAGGTGGGATACTGAGGAGAAAACTTATACAGGCTAAATTTCATCATAACGAATACTGAAGTAACGTAAATTTGGTTTTTGTCTCTAGAAAACTATCATTTACGAATATCTCTAACACAATTAACTAATATACTTCTCTACGTCAAAGAGTTTAGCATAATTATACTCTTAATTTCAAAATATTGTAAATGTTCACAGGTAATAAGGAGACAATGAATTCTCAGGAACATAAAATAACTGCAGAGGTGACGGTGAAAGAAGAAAAGGCAGAAGACGGGGACACTGAAGCAGTGTTCTCCGAGTATGACATGACTATACATGAGCCAGATATCAAACAGGAATGTGTACGCGATTCCAGCGCAAATTCCAGATATATGGATTGTATCCCCACAGACACAAGTACGCTTACTGAATAACTATTGTTTGATTAAAGGAAAACTGTTGGAATCTTTATTATATGAAAAACTGTAAAAATTATTTTGATTATGTTTTATGACAGCTGTTTAATAGAGGTGTCGAATTGATTTGAAGACTTGTATATATCATCAAAATGTGTCCCTTGCAGGGTACAAATTTATCCATGTACATAATTTTCGCCTCCTATACATATTAGGGGGACGGAAAAGAAATAAAAAAATTCATTCAATTACAAAAAAAAGTTTATTTAAACAATACTTAAAAACTAATCTACAAAATAATGCCTAATTGTTGACAGTAACATATATGTCGGCAGTAATTGTTTCGCCTGGTTTCAGTAGTTCAAAGTAAATAACTCCGGCGCTATCCCACCACACACAAAGAAGTACCTTTCTTACCGTTAGAGACGGTTTTGGAGTAGGAATAGCTACCTGACCCGGTGAAAGCCATTGTCTTTTTCGTGTATAATTATTGTATAGAACCCATTTTGCGTCACAGATAACAATTCGCCGCGAAAAGGGTTCAGATTCAAGCCTGGATAACAGAGATGCATTTATAGTACGTCGCTGCTTTAGTGCATTTAACGTGTTCCTCGCGGGAAGCACAAACACCTGTGATCTGATCTGTAGCATTCCTTTGTGTATTTTACGTAATGTTTAGTTTATCTCCTTTATTTAATGAGTCTCCTTAAGAGTAATGACTATTATTTATTATCATAAAATTACTTGAATGTCATGTTTACTTGGTGGTGTAATCAAATATCAGTGGTTCTAAACAAAATACGCGTTTAAACTTAGAAATTAAAAAACACCGAAATTGTGCCACGCACAGGATTCGTGGAATTTGATTTTTAACGCGGTGTACAGGTTAATGATAATTCATGAGGAACCCAAATTCCTTGTCTGTACCTTTTTCCTACGCGATGAAGGTGGTCCTGTATAGTTGACCATGGGCAGCTAAACTTGCTTAATAATTCTGAGATGGATTGTTGAGGATCAGACTCCACTAAAGACTTTAGATCATCATCTTTTTTTAAAGCTCTTCCCGTTTTAGGAGCATCTTTGAGATTCCTGTCACCATTTTTATCCACCTATGGCACTTATCAAGTGACGATACATCTCCATAAGTTTCGTTAATTTTCTGTGTCACTTCTTTTGCTTTCACTTTTTGATCAAACAAAAATATCATACAATGACACAAATTTTCTTCATCAATTGTTGGTCTCGACATTGTTTATTTAAATAACGGTAAAAAAAATAACATAAAAACAATGAATTGACAACAGTCTTAATTCACTAGCAACAAAAAATACATGTTCACTGCACTGCACTGCACTGTGTCTCAACATAAACTAACTGTAAAATAGGGTGTCAAAATATTTTGATCTCTTTTCGGTCCCCCTAAATACATACATCTTGATCTGCACAATCGTCTATTATTTACACTTCTAACTTTACCTTTTAAAATCTATTCCATTTAATCCAACCATGTTTTCCTCAGTTGACCTCTTCCGTGCTTACCTTGCATATCTGACTTGTATACTCGCTTAGTCGTTTATTCTCGTTACATGTCTTAACCGTCTCACAGCTTCTTTCCTCATCTTACTCAAAACATCAACATTATCCATGCATTAATTTCTCATAATAATAAAAGGATAATTTTTATAGTGCTGTTTAGAGAGCTAACTCTCATTGGCATTCTAACTCAAGATTTGAACTCATAAATTTTGATAAGATCTTCCAAAAAAAGGATTGCGTTTAAGTGCTTCCTAAAACTGAACACTCCACCCATATATCTAACACTAGGAGGCAGATCATTCCACACCATAGAACCAGCAATGGCAAAAGCTCTCATAATATCTCGCCTTATTGGATTGATTTGGAACAACCAATTTATTAGATGAAAAACAAATCGATCTTAAAGATCTACTTCTCTTAGAAGGAACATCCCTCAGATACAGATTTGAATACAATGGAGACATCCCATTAAGGGACTTGAGTACAAAGAAATAAAGTTTGAAATCAATCTGTTCGTAACACTAAATGTTTAGTTTTTTATCGTAAATTGTAATTTTTTTATTTTTACAAAATTTTCTTAGTGCGTGTATCTCTATAGCATTAATCTTACTTTTATTCTTCTGCCAAATCCAAGTTTTACTTTCATACATCTAGGTGCAGAACAAAACACTATTATATATTTTCATTTTTGCTACTTAGCGCTGTTGTATATTACATTGAGAGCTCCGTTTCCGATCTTCATCGCTGCCCTTTTTTCATTCTCAACTCACCCATCACACAAAAACGTACTGCCTCATATAACAGAATTCATTAACTATAAATTTAATTTTAGACAGAGTAATAATAGATAGTTCTGTTAATGGTAACAAAACCAAACAAATTTAGTTCTTTTGAAGAATTTGTTCCTACCTCTGAGCTATTGCAGACATTACCTGCAGGTGGTAACTCTAGAGTTATTCGTTTGACCCAACAATCTTACATCCCACGATATCATCTTTTCTCAACCTTCTTTTCTATTTTTTCATACACTAAAAACTACATTTTATATTTTTATTTATTTTACTCATGACAAGAAATATACATATACACAATTTGCGAAAAAACAACAGGTAATTTAATTTGGACACAATTTTTATGGATCTGGGTTTGTTGCCTTTCATTTGCCGTGTCCCCAGTAAACTAGGCTTTTGTCTGTATCTGTCTGAGGACATATAGCATGAAAAAATAAATTGATACTTCTTTCCGATTTTGGATTATATGAAATCCTGTTGCACATTGTCATCAGCATGACTAACAGTGACACTCAATTACAACTGGAAACATCGCGCAAGATCAAACTCCTCACACTTCATCACTCCAGACATATATACATACCATCATCCCGTTTCCTTGTTGGGGAAGGCAGAGAGGACAGAGTGCTAGACTTTTTTATTGACACGCATCTTTCTCCTCGTCTACATCCATATACCTCATACAAAATAATTTGATCCCACTGTATTTGCCATGTCCACGTTTTTGTCTTACCATTTCCAAGTTTTACTCCTATACATCAAAGTTGGAACTTAAATACCGTTTTAACTATCATCTTAGCAAATTTTAATACTGTCTGGTTCGAGTATATATGTTTTAGTACCCCATTTACATACCTTTATGTAACGTGATTATCACTGCACTCCTCTAGTATTTCGGTATAAAGTCAAATTTCCAACATTCGTCGGAAAACTGTCTCAGCCACTCAATCATTCGTTACGTCTCTACTATACAGTTTTACTGTTTCTAATTATATTTATTATTTCATAATTATATGTACTTGTTATTTTTTAGTCATTGTATTAGCTACTAAGCCATGGCATATTAAAGCTGAGTGTATTAATTGGCATTATTATCAGTTCAAACAACTAAAACTCGAAAATATTTCAGATTCCATAAAATATATAAGAAATACGAGTATGTTTGTTTTAGTACTTAAATAGGTTTGGCTTTTTGTTTTTATTCTTCAGATATTCAGGCCCAGTCATCGTATGAAACATTCAATAAAGAAACGTTCTCAGTCATGAGTTCACAAGAGCAATCCCTACATGTGGAATTTAAGATCTCTACAGATTTTTCTATAAAAGGAGAAAAAGTTCTACGTGAGGATACTCCACCAGTATTCTCTGATTTTCCTATCGACATACAGGAAGCTGATGTAAAAAAAGAATGTGCTGGAGTCAGTAACACGGATACTGTTGATGCTTGTGAAATACTTGCAATTCCAAGTGAGTGTGAATTATAATTTTCTATTGATACTAGGGGAGTCAATAAATTCACAAAGTGGACAAACGGTGTGCTGCTTTTGCATGACAATGCATCTGTGCACAAAATCATTCTTCATTGGCTGCTCTTCACAACTGGCTTCCAAAAATTAAATCACCTTCCCTACAGCCCAGACTTGGCTCCGTCTGACTATTATTTGTTTCCATATATGAAAATAAAACATCGAGGGAAGAAATTTATGGATAACGACGAAGTTAAAAGTCCGATTTCAGCTAATTTTAAGAGAAAAAGCTTTTTTTTTTCATGGGTAGAAATAAGCTTATTGAAAGATTTGAAAAATTGGTTAGTGTTAATGGTGAATATATTGAAAAGAAATAATAAAAATTCGTTATTTCCCCTTCATTCTGCGAATTTATTGACCTCCCCTCGTACATAAAATGTTTAATAGTATAATTGTTTTTAATTTTTTGTAAATAAATCTTAAAAAGCTAATATTTATTTTGGAATAATCTCTTTGTCCTTTGCAGCCGCACTTTCTAATTTTAATTTAATTTTAATAAGTTAGAAATGCTTACTTAGTGCTATAAGTTGAGCCAACTTAGTGCTATAAGTTGAGCCATAAACAAGTATATGATATACATTCAACATTTTCTATCACACTACAAGATGAATTAATCTCACTCAAAAAAATTCAAAAGGATTAAACATTTTTAAGGAGTTCAAAAAGTATGCGGAAAATATTTAAAATAATTTATAAATACAATTTCCGAGATAAATTATTTAGTCATCGAGATTGATGCCTTTTTATATTATGATAAATGTAATTGTTATCATCATAACACTGTGAAATTTTTACGTAATTATCAATTAAACATAAAACTCATTTCTTAAATCGTTTGTTTCATTTTATGGTGTCATATTTATACATTTTTAATAAAATAAATTAAGCACTTTTTTTTATTGACCACTGTTTTATTTGAGTTCATTACCGGTTTCGAACACTTCTGTCTTCCTTGTCAGGTGAAGATGAACTAAATTGTCTAAAATATATTTTTTCTAATTTTAATATGATACAGAAGAGGGGAGTACTGGTTTGTAAGAGCGGGGGAGTAGGTAGGCATCAAAAGGATGACTTTTTAACGGGAAAAAATACTAAATTATGTCAATATGTGAAGATGAGCTAAATTATGTCTAAAAATTTTTTTTTTATTATTGTAATAGGCATAGAAGAGGGGGATGGGAGTAGTGGCTAATAAGGCCGGGGGAGATGGCTTTTGAATGGGGAAAAAACGGGTCTTTTTGATGCCTACCTACTCTCCCGCCCTTATTAGCCATTACTCCCGTCCCCATAATTTTGTTTAACTTCACCAGAGAAGGAAGACAAAGGTCTTCGAAACCGGTGAACTCAATTAAAACAATGGAGAAAACAAAATTTTGAAAATTGTTTTATATTTATTTTATTAAAAATTTATAAGAATCATTCATTGGCATATTAATCAAATCAAATAACGCAATGCTGGAAATAGTTTTCTTGCAGAAAATTTCTACCCTTTTTTATTTCGTAGCTTTATGACATTTCAATATTTTAAAATAATAAAACTCTGTTTTGTATTAATTTTCACATGTTTTAGGTTCAGGTGAAATGAACGATCAAATAAATATTGAAAAATGCAGTAAAAACAAACCACATGGCTGTGAACTTTGTGGGAAGACATTCTTAAAAAAAGGTCATTTAATATCTCATGAACTGATTCACAGTGGAGAAAAGCCATACAGCTGTAGAAATTGTGAGAAGACATTCTCACAAAAAGGCAATTTAATTTCTCATGAAAGGATTCACAGTGGCGAAAAACCCTACAGCTGTAGAAGTTGTGGGAAGACATTTTCAGAGAAAGGTAATTTAAAATCTCATGAATGGGTTCATAGAGGAGAGAAGCCCTACAGCTGCGGCTATTGTGAGAAGACATTTTCAAAAAAAGTTCATTTAATATGTCATGAAAGGATTCATAGTGGACAAAAGCCCTACAGTTGTGGGCAATGTGGGAAGACATTCTCAGAAAGAGGTCATTTAAAATTACACGAAAGGATTCATAGTGGAGAGAAGCCCTACAGATGTGGAAATTGCGCAAAGACATTTTCACAAAAGGTTAATTTAATAATTCATGAAATGACCCACAGTGGAGAAAAGCCCTATAGCTGTGGAAGTTGTGGGAAGACATTCTCAAGAAAAAGTCGTTTAAAATCTCATGAAAGTGTTCATAGTGGAGAGAAACCTTATAGCTGTGAACAATGTGATAAGACATTCTCAGACAAAAGTTCTTTAATACGCCATTCAAGTATTCATGTCGGAAAAAAGCCATAGAGCTGTGGTTTTAGTAAGAAGACATTTTCAGTAAAAAGTTATTTAACATCTCATGAAAGAATTCTTAGTGAAGAGAAGTCCTACAGATATGGACGTTGTAGGAAGATACAGTCTGAAACTCAGCTGTGGACAATGTGAGAAAAGCCACTTTTGATTGAATACATCACGCAACGATTCATAGTGAAGAGAAGCCCTACAGCTGTGGGTGTTGTAGACAAATACTCATAGACACTCAGCTGTGGGCAATGTGGGAAGATATTCTTAAGCAAAAGATTCAATACGTCATGCAACATTTCATAGTGAAGAGAAGTCCTACAGCTGTGGACGTTGTAGGAAGATACTCATAGACATTCAGCTGTGGATATTTAAGATATTCCCTAGCAAAAGTCATTTACGATTCAATACATCATGCAACAATTCATAGTGAAGAGAAACCCTATAGCTGCGTAAATTGTGAAATCATATTCGCATACAAAGACAGTTTGACTAATCATAGAAAAAATTATAGACCAGAAAAGCAATAATGCTGTGAATTGTTCGCAAAAATAATTAATTTTTTCTGTTATATAAGTATCTAATTATTATATACTCAAACGAACATCCAATTAAACCACATTTTTCCTTGAATGGCTTAATGTTGTTTTATTTCAAAAATAATAATTCTTGTAATTATTTTATATTATCATTATATGCTTTCAAAACTTGACTCAAATGATAGCCCACATTTCTTATGCTATAATTACTTACTTAAAGAATAATATTGAATGTGTTAAAAGCTTGTAACACAAAATAAGTTTATTTTTTAAAATTGTAATAAAAAGTATTGAATATAAAGCTTGATCAAACATTATATAGAAATCTAGAATTTATTAAATAAGTTTTATGAGAGATGCGAAGAGAAAGATCTGAGAATGATGTTGCAAAATCGAATGTAATGGTGATAGAAAAGTATGAAAGGAACAGTAAATGCGACATATAGGTAAATAATGAAAGATTGGAGCAAGTTGAGGAATTAGGTAGTACGAGGCGTATCCAGAAAGTAATTGTACTGCGGCTCTCACGGCCGGATGGATTTTATTTTCGACATGTTGGCTACACTTCCGTGTAGCCTGACCCTTCCCCTCCGCAACGAAACCGGTTCGAGGTCAGTACGTTGAGAAGTGTCGACGCGACAACACGTTTCGTGAAATATGTCAATCCAATCTCCCGCCAAGTGCGAAATACGCGGCGTCATCCTTTATCTCGTTTGGAAGGGAAAACCTCCGGTTCAGGTTTATAATGAGGTGAAAACTGCATATGGTGATAAAGCTATGAATCGTTCGAGTGCGTACAAGTGGTGTCGCGAGTTTAAAAACGGTCGTACGTCTGTGCATGATGATCAAAGGAGCGGAAGACCTTCAATTGTGACTCACGAAATTGTGGAAAAAATCGAAATGCGCTCTGTGACGATTGCAGATTGACTGTGGATGAACTTTCTGCGATGTTTCCGCAAATCTCCAGATCTCTACTACACGAAACCATCACAGAAACCCTTGGATATCGGAAACTGTCCGCGAGGTGGGTCCCAAAACAGCTGACAGACCAACACAAGTTGAATCGAGTGGAGGCCGGGCAAGAGTTTTTGAGGCGCTGCAAACTCCATGGAGATGAATTTCTCCACTCCATCGTTACTGCAGATGAAACTTGGGTTGCACACTACACGCCTGAAACCAAAAGGCAGTCTCAACAGTGGCGTCACACCTCTTCACCCTCCGCCAAAAAGTTCAAAACCACAATTTCAGCCAAGGAAATCATGGCATCCGTGTTTTGGGACTGTCAAGGCATAATTTTAATTGAATATATGCCTCAAGGGGAGATCATCAACTCTGCAAGATACTGTGAGACCCTAAAAAAATTGCGGAGGGCGATTCAGAACAAGAGGAGAGGCATGCTGACAAAGGGAGTCTGCCTGCTGCACGACAATGCCAGACCACACACGGCCAACGCCACGAAGGAACTGCTCACCTCGTTTAAATGGGATGTCCTGAACCATCCCGCGCATTCCCCTGACGTAGCACCTTCAGATTACTATCTCTTTACCACCCTGAAGCTGCACATGGGTGGAAAAAGGTTTTCAACCAAGGAGGAGGTGGAGAAGTGGACGGAGGGGTTGGCGGGAAACTAATCCGAGGAAGGCATCAAAAAGTTGATACCCCGCTTCACCACCTGCATTGAGAGGAATGGCGACTATGTCGAAAAATAGCTTACATATGTACTACGGTAACCACGTAATTTTTTTGTTTAAATAAAATAAATTGTAACCTACAAAAATTCAGTACACTTACTTTCTGGATATGCCTCGTATTTTCAGATGATGGAAGAGTTAAGAAGGATATTGAACTTGGTGTAAAATTGGTGTGTACTGATAGGAAACCAAGTTAATGGGGAACATAGAAAGTCAGAAATCGTAGTTGTGTAGATATAGAAAAGGCTTAGGATGTGTCGAGTTAGGAAATTATGGTGCTCTATCTACTCCCGACAGGGAAACGGCATGATGGTATATTTATGTAGAAAAAGTAGTTGTTCTCTGCCCCTGGTTGCTCTGCGGCCCAACCTTGTATTGGTACTATGTGCTCTCTTGTAAATGACAATGTTACCTTGTAGTATCTAGTAAGATACAGGTAAAAGCCTAGTTTACTTGGGACGACAAATGAAAGGCAACAAGCCCAGATCTATTAAAATCGTGTGTCTACATTAAATTACCTGTTGGTTTTTCATAAATTACGTTTTTATAAAATTTCTTATAGGAGTACATAAAAATTTTAAAAAATCCTGTGGCCAGTTACTGTTACATCACTTAACTGACACACAATTACATGAAGCGATGTGTATTGTCATGGGAACTCGCAAGTCTACACCTACATTATGGCTTCCAGTGCTATTAAATATTCCTCAAAAATGAAGACAAGTTGATATAAAAAGGCCCTTGCTGATGGTTTATATATATATTATGCCTTAATTATTAGATTTATTATTGAAATTCAATCTTGGATTCAATATTCATTTGAATTGAACCTTATTTGATTTCAATTGCCATTAAGGTGAGTTTACTCACTTAATGATGTTACATTTAGTGAGCGCTTCTATGGAAAGGTTTGGTTTTATTTGCACAGGAGTACAACACCGATAGAGGAACCAACACAGGCTTTAACAAGAACGGATAGACAATGTATTAATTATAGTTTCATATTTTATTTATTACAGGATAAAAGGCAAATGAAACATGATATAATGTATTTTTTCTTCTTCTGCGTTTGGCTCTTACATGCAGTGTGGCACTAACCAAGTCACAGCGTCCAGTGTTAAGTTATGTAACTCCTGCATGCCACCAGGAAACGCATACAGTGGGTAACTGTCTATGATATGGTCCATGATCTGGATCTCTGCAATCACAAAAATTACTGCTAGGTCCCATTTATGTATATTATGTGCAGTGCAGCCAACTCCATAACTGATCCTATTTAGAGTACAATACTCCTTCGAAAGTAAGGAAAACCCAAGCAATGTCACTTTCAGGTCGCCCACAAAATGCCTGATTTTTACATCACATTCCATCCAACAGGACTACCATTTGTCGGCAATTGACTTGTTATTATTTTTCTCTTCCAGATTGGTCGACAGGAGGCAAGTGGGCTTTTTTATGAGAACAGACTCTCCGTTTGTGAGAAAAAGTATGATACAGGTGCTATATCATAAATTGAAAAACATGTTATAGCCATTATTGTATGACGTAAAAAAGGGTGATTGGTTTGCAGCTCAATTTAAAAATATCTTGATCAGCCAGTCATAATTGGTTAGGAATTGGATGAGTTATTGATTAACAGTTTTTAAGAATGTTTTTGTTCAATTTTCGCTGCTGAAAGAATTTAACTCGACCGTGGATCCTTACATAGCGTAATAATTAACTTTTGTTTAATAAGAATGTCTTTCCACAATTTTCACAGTCGTTTTTCTCAACTATGAATTCTTTCATGAGATATAAATTGACATTTTTGTGAAAATGTTTTTGCACAACTTCTACAGCTGTAAGGTTTTTCTCTACTATGAATCCTTTCATGAGATATTAATTGACTTTTTTGTGAGAATGTCTTCCCACAATGACCACAGCTGTAGGGCTTTTCGCCACTGTGGATCCTTTCATGAGTTATTAATTGACGTTTTTGTGAGAATGTCTTCCCACAATTTCCACAGCTGTAGGGCTTTTCTCCACTATGAATGCTTGAATGGCGTATTAAAGAAATTTTGTATGGGAATGTTTTCTCACAAATTCCACAGCTGTAACGTTTTTCTCCACTATGAATCGTTTCATGACAAATTAAATTTCTTTTGTCTGAGAATGTCTTTCCACAATTTTCACAGCTATAGGGCTTTTCTCCACTATGAATCCTTGCATGACGAATTGAAGAGCTTTTATCTGAGAATCTCTTCCCACAATCTTCACAGCTGTAGGGTTTTTCTCCACTATGAATCCTTTGATGATATGTTAAATTACATTTTTTTGAGAACATCTTCCCACAATATCCACAACCATGAGGCTTGTTTCCTTTGCAGTTCCTTGAGCCTAGAACGTTGGAAAATAAAGAAAAATTAGATTTATTATATTCCTGAATAGTACGAAGAATGCATTAAAAGTGAATGATAAATAAAGCATCATAGCATTAGAAGTTTAAATACCTTAGAAAACTTTTGTAATATACCTTTTTTGTCGACTTGCTCTATCGGTTGCCTGGTCAGTTACATAGATACATCGCTATGAAACTATCGACTCAAGAACATGAGCTTTGTTTTTATAACATATGAAAAAAGTCAAAAGAGTTGATTGAAATTGAGAATCTAACATAATATTCATACTCACTTGAAATAGCAAGCGTACCATAAACATGGACAGTCTCTGTGTTACTGACTATAGCACATTCCTTTTTGATATCCGCTTCCTGTATGTCGATAGCAAAATTAGAGCATATTGGATCAAATGTTTCATTAGATGAATGGGCCTGAGTATCTGCAAAAAGACAAAAGTATTAATCTATTCGAGAAATGTTGGCTCAACTAAGTGAAAGTATGAGCAAAACGTTTGACTGTCCTTACATTTTTCTTATATTGACATCTACAGTCTTGCACAAATTTTCTAAATATGTGGTTTGATTCAATTTCAATTCTTAAGTATATTTGCATGCAGGATTACTTTCAACTCCACCCATAGACGGAGCTGGCAGCGAGCCCGTTGAGGCTAAACTTACTGCGTAAAGTATTAGTTATAAGGTTGTAAGAGAACGACTTCAAAGTTACAGAAACTGGGCTATGAAATATTACAAGGCTATTTGGCAAACAATAATGAATCTGTAAAGTTCTTAAACCAAAATAATAAAGATTATATTATTAAACAACTTAATACACAAGTGAAACAACTATTCAGAATAAAATAAATATTCATACTCACTTAAAATTGCAATTGAGCCACAAACATCAACAGTATCTGTGTTACTGACTAGTGCACATTCTGTTTTTATACCTGCTTCTTTATAATATGGCGCTGTAGTCTCTTCTATAACAATTTCTTCTTTTACGTGAAAATCTGAACAGATCTTAAATTTCGAGTCTTTGGATTGTTCCTGTGAACTTTCGACTGTGGTCAATTTATTATTGAATATTTTACAAGATGAATGGGTCTGAATATCTGCAAAAAATATCAAATATATTCTAGTAATCCAACAAACGTATTTTATATATTTAATATAATCTATTATACAACATGAAACGTTATTTCTTTAGCTTTTGATCCCTAACAAACATGTCTCCGCTGATAATAAGACCAACACATCACTCAGATCTATATTAACGCGACAGTAGAATCTTCATATGTGACTAAAGAAATAACAAAACTACACATAATTAGAAAAGAAGAGCACAGAATCATTAAATGTTGGATATATTTGAAAACAATAAAATTGAACACTTGAAATGTAAATCACAGTTTACAAAAAATATTATATTTTTTAAAGTAAGACATTTGTTGGGTCGAATGAATTTGAGAATTGGAAGTGCAGCTCTTGTCTGCAGTAGCTTACGGGTAGAAGATGCTTCCTCAAAATAACAAAATCTATTTTATTTCATTTTCCTCTCATGATTTTGATACATTCATTAAGCAGTACTCACCAAAACTAATTAGCAGTTATATTTATCATAATTTTTTATACATGAAAAAAAATTGTTGTAATTTGTTTAGTCCAACACTGTTCATTCCACTTTATATAACGGTATAACCCTAGCGATTTCAAGGTTTTCACCTCATCACCAGGAGAGCACAAACAAGGCATTGTTATACCGTTATATAAAGTGGAATAAACAGTGTTGGACTAACATAAATGTCTTTAAACCTCCACAGTGTTAATGCCTTAACTTTAAATAACATAAAAAACTAGTTCCATAAACGTACTTATGTCTGTTCGGTTATTACTAACATATCTGAAATCTGTACTGGTATCTTGTACGAATTCTTTTTTGAAATCTGCATCATGTATATTCATGTCGTAGGGGAACACTGACGCAATATCCCCATCTTCTACCTTTTCTTGTTTCACCATCACCTCTGCAGTATCCTTATGTTCCTGAGTAGTCATTCTCTTCCTATCTGTAAATATAACAGTTAATAATATAATATAATAAACCTTTTGTCTTAGAGAAGCATAAAACTATATTCTGTTAGAGATATTCTTAAATAATACAAAACTTATGAAAGCACAGCAAAGTATATTTTATTTATTTATCACAGTTACATTAAAACAAATGGCAAAATATTTATTTACAATATAAAATATGAATTCCAAACATATAATTGAACCATTCAAAACAAAGGATAAAACTCTCAAAAACATCCTTCTTCAAAAAATGTAATACATATGTAATTTAAAATGTACGGTATGATAAACAAAATGTGTAAAACAACGTAGAAAGTAAAATAAAAAATACCACAGAATAAGGAAAAGCTATGGTTATATTTTAAGTTTCAGCCCGCGATGCCCACTCCTTATCGGATAATTGATTGCCGATAAGGAGTGAGCGATGTTTTTTAACTTTAAAAAATACAAAGATGTTGGTTTTTGTCAAATGGGGGCAAACAAATAATTTTAAATACAAAATGTTTTGTTTGATCTGAACTCAATATTAAGTAATTTGTTATCAAATGTGGAGTTAGACGGCAATGATTTATTTAACTAGTATAAAAGATCTATGATAATATAGTTTGTGGTACATGAAGATGGCATGATGAACCCTTACAGAGAGACCCTGAAATTATTCTGAGAGACTGAACTCGAATCACCCTTAACCTTCACATGTTGCGCGGAACACCGAGACGATCACTCACCAGAAATTTTACTTCTACTCAGTTCAATATTTTGACTTATAGTTCGGAAATTCTAGGATGAGTCCTGTGACAGCTCACAAATTTGCCCCGATACAACCTTATGTAATGTATTTACCTAAATAAGTTGCTATTTATTAGAATTGAGTTTTATATTAAAGTTGATAAAATTATTAAAATTACTGAACATCGTTACAAGGTTGTATTGGGGCAAATTTGTGAGCTGTCACAGGACTCATCCTAGAATTTCCGAACTATAGACAAAATTATAGATTATCAAATGTCGATATACTAAATATCTCTCATCTCGTCTTGAATGAGGGCAGTGAACTCCTTTATACGAAGAGGTATATGACAGGGTCAAGTGATGAATATCCTAAAGTTTTTTGAAAGGTGTGTTTACTTGCTGTAAAGTTAAAATCCATAGAAACCAAATGTTCCCTTCTTTTTGAAAAATGGCCGTGAACTCCTATTTATGAAGAAGTATACGCCAGTGTTAAGTACTTAAAAGTTGGTTACATGTATCATGTCAGAGTACTAGAGGTATAATCCATATATAAGTGTACACAGCCATTATTCAAAAATATGTGTTTCCATATCATAGATTTCACACAACGAGTCATTTTCGGTTATTTTATACGCCCCTTTGAACAGTTTATAAAATTTACAATTTTTCTACTTTTTTTAATCATTTTTGCACGGATTTCTTCTGTTTCACAAAAAAGGTATGCGTCTAGTTAGCTTATTCCTTAGGAAGAATATCAGCCAGGATTCCTGTCATACTGCAAGGCGGTACCGAGACTATATCCACAGTGTTATTCAGTTGGTTTAATATCTCTATACCACGCGTGACTGAGTGTTTAGCCACGATATTCCTTCTGGAAGTTGATATATATCAACGAACAGAGGGTGATTCCTTGCACGGCTATATTAATTAGGTACATATAAATTTAGTGCTTCTAGAATCGCGGGACAGTAAAAACAACCTTGAAAACCCTTAAGCAGGAATATCGCAATGGATTCTTGTCTTCTTGTTTCGAGGCTTCTATGGTTACACACCGTGAGAAGTTTGACGTAAGTCATTATTTTAGTCGATGAAATGTACGATGCTGTTAATTTAGAAAACTTTATTGAACCTCAACAGAAAAAGATTTTCGGAGGGGAATATTTTTGTTTGTGTCTTAATATTTTGAGAACTCACATGGAATAATCACTACTTTGGAACCCAGTCAAATTAACGTACGAATAACATCGTCCAAACATGGAATAGACGCCAGCGTCAAGTAATAGTTCTCCATAGAAACATAATTTTACGGCTCAGATTTTATTTGAACCTTCTGGGACATAGATTTCGTAAGAATGAATCTTCCATCGCTGATTTTATACTATTAGGTGTTAACATAAGTTGTGTCCGTTTTTTTTTTTCAATTTAAAAATGAGCACCAAAAGTAAAACAAAATGGTAAATGTTATACGTCATTCAAAAGAAAATTTTCTGCTCTACAAGATATTGTGTTTGCTTTTACGTTACATATATTATTTTATTTGATTACAAGCCTTCAAAATGGAATGTCAAGTAGACGAAAGTAAGCATTTTCGACACCTCTTTCTGTTCGCGTTCAATCGAGGGAATAAAGCTGCTCGCGATATTTGCGAAGTGCACGGTGAAGATGATAAGTTAGAATGAATTTTAATAAGTTAGAAATGCTTACTTTTAACCTTATTATCAAAACTTAGTGCTATAAGTTGAGCCATAAACAAGTATATAATATAAATTCAACATTTTCTATCGCACAACAAGATGAATTAATCTCACTCCAAAAAATTCAAAAGGATTAAACATTTTTAAGGAGTTCAAAAAGTATGCTGAAAATATTTATAAATACAATTTCCGAGATAAATTATTTAGTCATCGAGATTGGTGCCTTTTTATATTATGATAAAATGTAATTGTTATCATCGTAACACTGAAATTTTTACTTTATTATCAATTAAACATAAAACTCATTTCTTAAATCGTTTGTTTCATTTTATGGTGTCATATTTATACATTTTTAATAAAATAAATAAAGCACTTTTTTTATTGACCACTGTTTTATTTGAAAACATTACCGGTTTCGAAGACTTCTGTCTTCCTTGTCAGGTGAAGATGAACTAAATTGTCAAAAATATATTTTTTCTAATTGTAATATGGTACAGAAGAGGGGAGTCGTGGTTTGTAAGGGCGGGAAATTATGTCTAATATGTGAAGATGAGCTAAATTATGTCTAATAATTTACTTTTTCTTATTTTAATAGGTATAGAAGAGGGAGATGAGAGTAGTGGCTAATAAGGCCGGGGGAGATGGCTTTTGAATGAAAAAAAACGGGTCCTTTTGATGCCTACCTACTCTCCCGCCCTTATTAGCCACTACTCCCGTCCCCCTCTTCTTTACCTATTATAATTAGAAAAAATATATTGAAGACATTATTTAGTTCAACTTCACCAGAGAAGGAAGACAAAGGTCTTCGAAACCGGTGAACTCAATTAAAACAATGGAGAAAACAAAATTTTGAAAATTGTTTTATATTTATTTTATTAAAAATTTATAAGAATCATCCATTGGCATATTAATCAAATCAAATAACGCAATGCTGGAAATAGTTTTCTTGCAGAAAATTTCTACCCTTTTTTATTTCGTAGCTTTATGACATTTCAATATTTTCAAATAATAAAACTCTGTTGTGTATTAATTTTACATGTTTTAGGTTCAGGTGAAATGAACGACCAATTAAATATAGAAAAATGCAGTAAAAACAAACCACATGGCTGTGAACTTTGTGGGAAGACATTCTTAAAAAAATGTCATTTAATATCTCATGAACTGATTCACAGTGGAGAAAAGCCATACAGCTGTAGAAATTGTGAGAAGACATTCTCACAAAAAGGCAATTTAATTTCTCATGAAAGGATTCACAGTGGAGAAAAACCCTACAGCTGTAGAAGTTGTGGGAAGACGTTTTCAGAGAAAGGTTATTTAAAATCTCATGAATGGGTTCATAGAGGAGAGAAGCCCTACAGCTGCGGCTATTGTGAGAAGACATTTTCAAAAAAAGTTCATTTAATATGTCATGAAAGGATTCATAGTGGAGAAAAGCCCTACAGTTGTGGGCAATGTGTGAAGACATTCTCAGAAAGAGGTCATTTAAAATTACATGAAAGGATTCATAGTGGAGAGAAGCCCTACAGATGTGGAAATTGCGCAAAGACATTTTCACAAAAGGTTAATTTAATAATTCATGAAATGACACTGACACAACAATGAAGTTGTGGGAAAACATTCTCAAGAAAAAGTCGTTTAAAATCTCATGAAAGTGTTCATGGTGGAGAGAAACTTTATAGCTGTGAACAATGTGATAAGACATTCTCAGACAAAAGTTCTTTAATACGCCATTCAAGTATTCATGTTGGAAAAAATCCATAGAGCTGTGGTTTTAGTAAGAAGACATTTTCAGTAAAAAGTTATTTAACACCTCATGAAAGAATTCTAATCTAATCTGTAGGACTTCTTTTCACAAGAAAAGAAGTCCTACAGATATGGACGTTGTATGAAGATACTGTTTGAAACTCAGCTGTGGACAATGTGAGAAGACATTTTCGAGCAAAAGCCACTTTTGATTCAATATGTCACACAACGATTCATAATGAAGAGAAGCCCTACAGCTGTGGGTGTTGTAGACAAATACTCATAGACCCTCAGCTGTGGGCAATGTGGGAAGATATTCTAAAGCAAGAGCAATTTATGATTCAATACGTCATGCAACATTTCATAGTGAAGAGAAGTCCTACAGCTGTGGACGTTGTAGGAGAATACTCATAGACATTCAGCTGTGGGAAGATATTCCCTAGCAAAAGTCATTTACGATTCAATACATCATGCAACGATTCATAGTGAAGAGAAACCCTATAGCTGCGTAAATTGTGAAATCATATTCGCATACAATGACAGTTTGACTAATCATAGAAAAAATTATAGACCCGAAAAGCAATAATGCTGTTTTAGGGACTTGTGTTTCGCATAGAAGGATGAGGGTTGTTTGAATAAAAGTCGTCGAGATCGGAATAAGTTAAGAGAAAGTTTATTGTAAGCGTCTGTATTTATAATGTATAGAACGGCGCAGAACATGTCGCTGTCTCGCTTCCGCTGGACACATGTTTATTGTTGCACTTTCTATATACATTTCATACTACGGTCTGCAGGAGAGGCAAGAGATATATCAGTGTCTCGCTCTTCGCTACTAGTGAGTTCAATGACCGCGCGGGCGACCTTCGCTCGGCGCCGCCTCGCACTCGCCACTTGCGAGTTCAATGACCGCGCGGGCGACCTTCGCTCGGCGCCGCCTCGCACTCGCCGCTTGCGAGTTCAATGACCGCGCGGGCAAGGGTCGCTCAATGGGTTCAGTGACCGCACGCACGGTCGCTACACTGTGAATTGTTCGCAAAAATAATTAATTTTTGTGTTATATAAGTATCTAATTATTATAGACTCAAACGAGCATCCAATTAAACCACATTTTTCCTTGAATGACTTCATGTTGTTTTATTTCAAAAATAATAATTCTTGTAATTATTTTATATTATCATTATATGCTTTCAAAACTTGGCTCAAATGATAGCCCACATTTCTTATGCTATAATTATTTACTTGAAAAATAATATTGAATGTGTCAAAAGCTTGTAACACAAAATAAGTTTATTTTTTAAAATTGTAACAAAAGGTATTGAATATAAAGATTGATCAAACATTATATAGAAATCTAGAATTTATTAAATAAGTTTTATGAGAGATGCGAAGAGAAAGATCTGAGAATGATGTTGCAAAATCTAATGTAATAGTGATAGAAAAGTATGAAAGGAAAAGTAAATGCGACATATAGGTAAATAATGAAAGATTGGAGCAAGTTGAGGAATTAAGTAGTATTTTCATATGATGGAAGAGTTAAGAAGGATATTGAACTTGGTGTAAAATTGGTGTGTACCGATAGGAAACCAAGTTAATGGGGAACATAGAAAGTCAGAAATCGTAGTTGTGTAGATATAGAAAAGGTTTAGGACGTGTCGAGATATGAAATTATTGCGCTCTGTCTACTCCCGACAGGGAAACAGCGTGATGGTATATATATGTAGAAAAAGTAGATGTTCTCTGCCCCTGGTTGCTCTGCGGCCCAACCTTGTATTGGTACTATGTGCTCTCTTGTAAATGACAATGTTACCTTGTAGTATCTAGTAAGATACAGGTAAAAGCCAAGTTTACTTGGGACAACAAATGAAGGGCAACAAGCCCAGATCTATTAAAATCATGTGTCTACATTAAATTACCTGTTGGTTTTTCATAAATTACGTTTTTATAAAATTTCTTATACATATAAATAAAAAAAAATCCTGTAGCCAGTTACTGTTACATAACTTAACTGACACACAATTACATGAAGCTATGTGTATTGTCATGGGAACTTGTGGCTTCCAGTGCTATTAAATATTCCTCAAAAATGAAGAAAAGTTGATATAAAAAGGCCCTTGCTGATGGTTTAAATATATAATATGCATTAATTATTAGATTTATCATTGAAATACAATCCTGGATTCAATATTCATTTGAATTGAACCTTATTTGATTTCAAGTGCCATTAAGGTGAGTTTACTCACTAAATGATGTTACATTTAGTGAGCGCTTCCATGGAAAGGTTTGGTTTTATTTTCACAGGGGTACGACACAGATAGAGGAACCAGCACAGGCTTTAACAAGAACAGATAGAAAATGTACTAATTATAGTTTCATATTTTATTTATTACAGGATAAAAGGCAAATGAAACATGATATAATGTATTTTTTCTTCTTCTGCGTTTGGCTCTTACATGCAGTGTGGCACTAACCAAGTCACAGCGTCCAGTGTTAAGTTATGTAACTCCTGCATGCCACCAGGAAACGCATACAGTGGGTAACTGTCTATGATATGGTCCATGATCTAGATCTCTGCAATCACAAAAATGACTGCTAGGTCCCATTTATGTATATTATGTGCAGTGCAGCCAACTCCACAACTGATCCTATTTAGAGTACAATACTCCTTCGAAAGTAAGGTAAACCCAAGCCATGTCACTTTCAGGTCGCCCACAAAATGCCTGATTTTTACATCACATTCCATCCAACAGGACTACCATTTGTCGGCAATTGACTTGTTATTATTTTTCTTTTCCAGATTGGTCGACAGGAGGCAAGTGGGCTTTTTTATGAGAACAGACTCTCCGTTTGTGAGAAAAAGTATGATACAGATGCTTTATCATAAATTGAAAAACATGTAATAGCCATTATTGTATGACGTAAAAAAGGGAGATTGGTTTGCAGCTCAATTTAAAAATATCTTGATCAGCCAGTCATAATTGGTTAGGAATTGGATGAGTTATTGATTAACATTTTTTAAGAATGTTTTCATTAAATTTTCGCTGCTGAAAGAACTAAACACGACCGTGGATCCTTACATAGCGTAATAATTAACTTTTGTTTAATAAGAATGTCTTTCCACAATTTTCACAGTCGTTTTTCTCAACTATGAATTCTTTCATGAGATATAAATTGACATTTTTGTGAAAATGTTTTTGCACAACTTCTACAGCTGTAAGGTTTTTCTCTACTATGAATCCTTTCATGAGATATTAATTGACTTTTTTGTGAGAATGTCTTCCCACAATGACCACAGCTGTAGGGCTTTTCGCCACTGTGGATCCTTTCATGAGTTATTAATTGACGTTTTTGTGAGAATGTCTTCCCACAATTTCCACAGCTGTAGGGCTTTTCTCCACTATGAATGCTTGAATGGCGTATTAAAGAAATTTTGTATGGGAATGTTTTCTCACAAATTCCACAGCTGTAACGTTTTTCTCCACTATGAATCGTTTCATGACATATTAAATTTCTTTTGTCTGAGAATGTCTTTCCACAATTTTCACAGCTATAGGGCTTTTCTCCACTATGAATCCTTGCATGACGAATTGAAGAGCTTTTATCTGAGAATGTCTTCCCACAATCTTCACAGCTGTAGGGTTTTTCTCCACTATGAATCCTTTGATGATATGTTAAATTACATTTTTTTGAGAACATCTTCCCACAATATCCACAACCATGAGGCTTGTTTCCTTTGCAGTTCCTTGAGCCTAGAACGTTGGAAAATAAAGAAAAATTAGATTTATTATATTCCTGAATAGTACGAAGAATGCATTAAAAGTGAATGATAAATAAAGCATCATAGCATTAGAAGTTTAAATACCTTCGAACACTTTTGTAATATACCTTTTTTGTCGACTTGCTCTATCGGTTGCCTGGTCAGTTACAGAGATACAGCGCTATGAGACTGTCGACTCAAGAACATGAGCTTTGTTTTTATAACATATGAAAAAAGTCAAAAGAGTTGATTGAAATTGAGAATCTAACATAATATTCATACTCACTTGAAATAGCAAGCGTACCATAAACATGGACGGCCTCTGTGTTACTGACTATAGCACATTCCTTTTTGATATCCGCTTCCTGTATGTCGATATCAAAATCAGAGCAAATTGGATCAAACGTTTCATTAGATGAATGGGCCCGAGTATCTGCAAAAAGACAAAAGTATTAATCTATTCGAGAAATGTTGGCTCAACTAAGTGAAAGTATGAGCAAAACGTTTGACTGTCCTTACATTTTTCTTATATTGACATCTACAGTCTTGCACAAATTTTCTAAATATGTGGTTTGATTCAATTTCAATTCTTAAGTATATTTGCATGCAGGATTACTTTCAACTCCACCCATAGACGGAGCTGGCAGCGAGCCCGTTGAGGCTAAACTTACTGCGTAAAGTATTAGTTATAAGGTTGTAAGAGAACGACTTCAAAGTTACAGAAACTGGGCTATGAAATATTACAAGGCTATTTGGCAAACAATAATGAATCTGTAAAGTTCTTAAACCAAAATAATAAAGATTATATTATTAAACAACTTAATACACAAGTGAAACAACTATTCAGAATAAAATAAATATTCATACTCACTTAAAATTGCAATTGAGCCACAAACATCAACAGTATCTGTGTTACTGACTAGTGCACATTCTGTTTTTATACCTGCTTCTTTATAATATGGCGCTGTAGTCTCTTCTATAACAATTTCTTCTTTTACGTGAAAATCTGAACAGATCTTAAATTTCGAGTCTTTGGATTGTTCCTGTGAACTTTCGACTGTGGTCAATTTATTATTGAATATTTTACAAGATGAATGGGTCTGAATATCTGCAAAAAATATCAAATATATTCTAGTAATCCAACAAACGTATTTTATATATTTAATATAATCTATTATACAACATGAAACGTTATTTCTTTAGCTTTTGATCCCTAACAAACATGTCTCCGCTGATAATAAGACCAACACATCACTCAGATCTATATTAACGCGACAGTAGAATCTTCATATGTGACTAAAGAAATAACAAAACTACACATAATTAGAAAAGAAGAGCACAGAATCATTAAATGTTGGATATATTTGAAAACAATAAAATTGAACACTTGAAATGTAAATCACAGTTTACAAAAAATATTATATTTTTTAAAGTAAGACATTTGTTGGGTCGAATGAATTTGAGAATTGGAAGTGCAGCTCTTGTCTGCAGTAGCTTACGGGTAGAAGATGCTTCCTCAAAATAACAAAATCTATTTTATTTCATTTTCCTCTCATGATTTTGATACATTCATTAAGCAGTACTCACCAAAACTAATTAGCAGTTATATTTATCATAATTTTTTATACATGAAAAAAAATTGTTGTAATTTGTTTAGTCCAACACTGTTCATTCCACTTTATATAACGGTATAACCCTAGCGATTTCAAGGTTTTCACCTCATCACCAGGAGAGCACAAACAAGGCATTGTTATACCGTTATATAAAGTGGAATAAACAGTGTTGGACTAACATAAATGTCTTTAAACCTCCACAGTGTTAATGCCTTAACTTTAAATAACATAAAAAACTAGTTCCATAAACGTACTTATGTCTGTTCGGTTATTACTAACATATCTGAAATCTGTACTGGTATCTTGTACGAATTCTTTTTTGAAATCTGCATCATGTATATTCATGTCGTAGGGGAACACTGACGCAATATCCCCATCTTCTACCTTTTCTTGTTTCACCATCACCTCTGCAGTATCCTTATGTTCCTGAGTAGTCATTCTCTTCCTATCTGTAAATATAACAGTTAATAATATAATATAATAAACCTTTTGTCTTAGAGAAGCATAAAACTATATTCTGTTAGAGATATTCTTAAATAATACAAAACTTATGAAAGCACAGCAAAGTATATTTTATTTATTTATCACAGTTACATTAAAACAAATGGCAAAATATTTATTTACAATATAAAATATGAATTCCAAACATATAATTGAACCATTCAAAACAAAGGATAAAACTCTCAAAAACATCCTTCTTCAAAAAATGTAATACATATGTAATTTAAAATGTACGGTATGATAAACAAAATGTGTAAAACAACGTAGAAAGTAAAATAAAAAATACCACAGAATAAGGAAAAGCTATGGTTATATTTTAAGTTTCAGCCCGCGATGCCCACTCCTTATCGGATAATTGATTGCCGATAAGGAGTGAGCGATGTTTTTTAACTTTAAAAAATACAAAGATGTTGGTTTTTGTCAAATGGGGGCAAACAAATAATTTTAAATACAAAATGTTTTGTTTGATCTGAACTCAATATTAAGTAATTTGTTATCAAATGTGGAGTTAGACGGCAATGATTTATTTAACTAGTATAAAAGATCTATGATAATATAGTTTGTGGTACATGAAGATGGCATGATGAACCCTTACAGAGAGACCCTGAAATTATTCTGAGAGACTGAACTCGAATCACCCTTAACCTTCACATGTTGCGCGGAACACCGAGACGATCACTCACCAGAAATTTTACTTCTACTCAGTTCAATATTTTGACTTATAGTTCGGAAATTCTAGGATGAGTCCTGTGACAGCTCACAAATTTGCCCCGATACAACCTTATGTAATGTATTTACCTAAATAAGTTGCTATTTATTAGAATTGAGTTTTATATTAAAGTTGATAAAATTATTAAAATTACTGAACATCGTTACAAGGTTGTATTGGGGCAAATTTGTGAGCTGTCACAGGACTCATCCTAGAATTTCCGAACTATAGACAAAATTATAGATTATCAAATGTCGATATACTAAATATCTCTCATCTCGTCTTGAATGAGGGCAGTGAACTCCTTTATACGAAGAGGTATATGACAGGGTCAAGTGATGAATATCCTAAAGTTTTTTGAAAGGTGTGTTTACTTGCTGTAAAGTTAAAATCCATAGAAACCAAATGTTCCCTTCTTTTTGAAAAATGGCCGTGAACTCCTATTTATGAAGAAGTATACGCCAGTGTTAAGTACTTAAAAGTTGGTTACATGTATCATGTCAGAGTACTAGAGGTATAATCCATATATAAGTGTACACAGCCATTATTCAAAAATATGTGTTTCCATATCATAGATTTCACACAACGAGTCATTTTCGGTTATTTTATACGCCCCTTTGAACAGTTTATAAAATTTACAATTTTTCTACTTTTTTTAATCATTTTTGCACGGATTTCTTCTGTTTCACAAAAAAGGTATGCGTCTAGTTAGCTTATTCCTTAGGAAGAATATCAGCCAGGATTCCTGTCATACTGCAAGGCGGTACCGAGACTATATCCACAGTGTTATTCAGTTGGTTTAATATCTCTATACCACGCGTGACTGAGTGTTTAGCCACGATATTCCTTCTGGAAGTTGATATATATCAACGAACAGAGGGTGATTCCTTGCACGGCTATATTAATTAGGTACATATAAATTTAGTGCTTCTAGAATCGCGGGACAGTAAAAACAACCTTGAAAACCCTTAAGCAGGAATATCGCAATGGATTCTTGTCTTCTTGTTTCGAGGCTTCTATGGTTACACACCGTGAGAAGTTTGACGTAAGTCATTATTTTAGTCGATGAAATGTACGATGCTGTTAATTTAGAAAACTTTATTGAACCTCAACAGAAAAAGATTTTCGGAGGGGAATATTTTTGTTTGTGTCTTAATATTTTGAGAACTCACATGGAATAATCACTACTTTGGAACCCAGTCAAATTAACGTACGAATAACATCGTCCAAACATGGAATAGACGCCAGCGTCAAGTAATAGTTCTCCATAGAAACATAATTTTACGGCTCAGATTTTATTTGAACCTTCTGGGACATAGATTTCGTAAGAATGAATCTTCCATCGCTGATTTTATACTATTAGGTGTTAACATAAGTTGTGTCCGTTTTTTTTTTTCAATTTAAAAATGAGCACCAAAAGTAAAACAAAATGGTAAATGTTATACGTCATTCAAAAGAAAATTTTCTGCTCTACAAGATATTGTGTTTGCTTTTACGTTACATATATTATTTTATTTGATTACAAGCCTTCAAAATGGAATGTCAAGTAGACGAAAGTAAGCATTTTCGACACCTCTTTCTGTTCGCGTTCAATCGAGGGAATAAAGCTGCTCGCGATATTTGCGAAGTGCACGGTGAAGATGATAAGTTAGAATGAATTTTAATAAGTTAGAAATGCTTACTTTTAACCTTATTATCAAAACTTAGTGCTATAAGTTGAGCCATAAACAAGTATATAATATAAATTCAACATTTTCTATCGCACAACAAGATGAATTAATCTCACTCCAAAAAATTCAAAAGGATTAAACATTTTTAAGGAGTTCAAAAAGTATGCTGAAAATATTTATAAATACAATTTCCGAGATAAATTATTTAGTCATCGAGATTGGTGCCTTTTTATATTATGATAAAATGTAATTGTTATCATCGTAACACTGAAATTTTTACTTTATTATCAATTAAACATAAAACTCATTTCTTAAATCGTTTGTTTCATTTTATGGTGTCATATTTATACATTTTTAATAAAATAAATAAAGCACTTTTTTTATTGACCACTGTTTTATTTGAAAACATTACCGGTTTCGAAGACTTCTGTCTTCCTTGTCAGGTGAAGATGAACTAAATTGTCAAAAATATATTTTTTCTAATTGTAATATGGTACAGAAGAGGGGAGTCGTGGTTTGTAAGGGCGGGAAATTATGTCTAATATGTGAAGATGAGCTAAATTATGTCTAATAATTTACTTTTTCTTATTTTAATAGGTATAGAAGAGGGAGATGAGAGTAGTGGCTAATAAGGCCGGGGGAGATGGCTTTTGAATGAAAAAAAACGGGTCCTTTTGATGCCTACCTACTCTCCCGCCCTTATTAGCCACTACTCCCGTCCCCCTCTTCTTTACCTATTATAATTAGAAAAAATATATTGAAGACATTATTTAGTTCAACTTCACCAGAGAAGGAAGACAAAGGTCTTCGAAACCGGTGAACTCAATTAAAACAATGGAGAAAACAAAATTTTGAAAATTGTTTTATATTTATTTTATTAAAAATTTATAAGAATCATCCATTGGCATATTAATCAAATCAAATAACGCAATGCTGGAAATAGTTTTCTTGCAGAAAATTTCTACCCTTTTTTATTTCGTAGCTTTATGACATTTCAATATTTTCAAATAATAAAACTCTGTTGTGTATTAATTTTACATGTTTTAGGTTCAGGTGAAATGAACGACCAATTAAATATAGAAAAATGCAGTAAAAACAAACCACATGGCTGTGAACTTTGTGGGAAGACATTCTTAAAAAAATGTCATTTAATATCTCATGAACTGATTCACAGTGGAGAAAAGCCATACAGCTGTAGAAATTGTGAGAAGACATTCTCACAAAAAGGCAATTTAATTTCTCATGAAAGGATTCACAGTGGAGAAAAACCCTACAGCTGTAGAAGTTGTGGGAAGACGTTTTCAGAGAAAGGTTATTTAAAATCTCATGAATGGGTTCATAGAGGAGAGAAGCCCTACAGCTGCGGCTATTGTGAGAAGACATTTTCAAAAAAAGTTCATTTAATATGTCATGAAAGGATTCATAGTGGAGAAAAGCCCTACAGTTGTGGGCAATGTGTGAAGACATTCTCAGAAAGAGGTCATTTAAAATTACATGAAAGGATTCATAGTGGAGAGAAGCCCTACAGATGTGGAAATTGCGCAAAGACATTTTCACAAAAGGTTAATTTAATAATTCATGAAATGACACTGACACAACAATGAAGTTGTGGGAAAACATTCTCAAGAAAAAGTCGTTTAAAATCTCATGAAAGTGTTCATGGTGGAGAGAAACTTTATAGCTGTGAACAATGTGATAAGACATTCTCAGACAAAAGTTCTTTAATACGCCATTCAAGTATTCATGTTGGAAAAAATCCATAGAGCTGTGGTTTTAGTAAGAAGACATTTTCAGTAAAAAGTTATTTAACACCTCATGAAAGAATTCTAATCTAATCTGTAGGACTTCTTTTCACAAGAAAAGAAGTCCTACAGATATGGACGTTGTATGAAGATACTGTTTGAAACTCAGCTGTGGACAATGTGAGAAGACATTTTCGAGCAAAAGCCACTTTTGATTCAATATGTCACACAACGATTCATAATGAAGAGAAGCCCTACAGCTGTGGGTGTTGTAGACAAATACTCATAGACCCTCAGCTGTGGGCAATGTGGGAAGATATTCTAAAGCAAGAGCAATTTATGATTCAATACGTCATGCAACATTTCATAGTGAAGAGAAGTCCTACAGCTGTGGACGTTGTAGGAGAATACTCATAGACATTCAGCTGTGGGAAGATATTCCCTAGCAAAAGTCATTTACGATTCAATACATCATGCAACGATTCATAGTGAAGAGAAACCCTATAGCTGCGTAAATTGTGAAATCATATTCGCATACAATGACAGTTTGACTAATCATAGAAAAAATTATAGACCCGAAAAGCAATAATGCTGTTTTAGGGACTTGTGTTTCGCATAGAAGGATGAGGGTTGTTTGAATAAAAGTCGTCGAGATCGGAATAAGTTAAGAGAAAGTTTATTGTAAGCGTCTGTATTTATAATGTATAGAACGGCGCAGAACATGTCGCTGTCTCGCTTCCGCTGGACACATGTTTATTGTTGCACTTTCTATATACATTTCATACTACGGTCTGCAGGAGAGGCAAGAGATATATCAGTGTCTCGCTCTTCGCTACTAGTGAGTTCAATGACCGCGCGGGCGACCTTCGCTCGGCGCCGCCTCGCACTCGCCACTTGCGAGTTCAATGACCGCGCGGGCGACCTTCGCTCGGCGCCGCCTCGCACTCGCCGCTTGCGAGTTCAATGACCGCGCGGGCAAGGGTCGCTCAATGGGTTCAGTGACCGCACGCACGGTCGCTACACTGTGAATTGTTCGCAAAAATAATTAATTTTTGTGTTATATAAGTATCTAATTATTATAGACTCAAACGAGCATCCAATTAAACCACATTTTTCCTTGAATGACTTCATGTTGTTTTATTTCAAAAATAATAATTCTTGTAATTATTTTATATTATCATTATATGCTTTCAAAACTTGGCTCAAATGATAGCCCACATTTCTTATGCTATAATTATTTACTTGAAAAATAATATTGAATGTGTCAAAAGCTTGTAACACAAAATAAGTTTATTTTTTAAAATTGTAACAAAAGGTATTGAATATAAAGATTGATCAAACATTATATAGAAATCTAGAATTTATTAAATAAGTTTTATGAGAGATGCGAAGAGAAAGATCTGAGAATGATGTTGCAAAATCTAATGTAATAGTGATAGAAAAGTATGAAAGGAAAAGTAAATGCGACATATAGGTAAATAATGAAAGATTGGAGCAAGTTGAGGAATTAAGTAGTATTTTCATATGATGGAAGAGTTAAGAAGGATATTGAACTTGGTGTAAAATTGGTGTGTACCGATAGGAAACCAAGTTAATGGGGAACATAGAAAGTCAGAAATCGTAGTTGTGTAGATATAGAAAAGGTTTAGGACGTGTCGAGATATGAAATTATTGCGCTCTGTCTACTCCCGACAGGGAAACAGCGTGATGGTATATATATGTAGAAAAAGTAGATGTTCTCTGCCCCTGGTTGCTCTGCGGCCCAACCTTGTATTGGTACTATGTGCTCTCTTGTAAATGACAATGTTACCTTGTAGTATCTAGTAAGATACAGGTAAAAGCCAAGTTTACTTGGGACAACAAATGAAGGGCAACAAGCCCAGATCTATTAAAATCATGTGTCTACATTAAATTACCTGTTGGTTTTTCATAAATTACGTTTTTATAAAATTTCTTATACATATAAATAAAAAAAAATCCTGTAGCCAGTTACTGTTACATAACTTAACTGACACACAATTACATGAAGCTATGTGTATTGTCATGGGAACTTGTGGCTTCCAGTGCTATTAAATATTCCTCAAAAATGAAGAAAAGTTGATATAAAAAGGCCCTTGCTGATGGTTTAAATATATAATATGCATTAATTATTAGATTTATCATTGAAATACAATCCTGGATTCAATATTCATTTGAATTGAACCTTATTTGATTTCAAGTGCCATTAAGGTGAGTTTACTCACTAAATGATGTTACATTTAGTGAGCGCTTCCATGGAAAGGTTTGGTTTTATTTTCACAGGGGTACGACACAGATAGAGGAACCAGCACAGGCTTTAACAAGAACAGATAGAAAATGTACTAATTATAGTTTCATATTTTATTTATTACAGGATAAAAGGCAAATGAAACATGATATAATGTATTTTTTCTTCTTCTGCGTTTGGCTCTTACATGCAGTGTGGCACTAACCAAGTCACAGCGTCCAGTGTTAAGTTATGTAACTCCTGCATGCCACCAGGAAACGCATACAGTGGGTAACTGTCTATGATATGGTCCATGATCTAGATCTCTGCAATCACAAAAATGACTGCTAGGTCCCATTTATGTATATTATGTGCAGTGCAGCCAACTCCACAACTGATCCTATTTAGAGTACAATACTCCTTCGAAAGTAAGGTAAACCCAAGCCATGTCACTTTCAGGTCGCCCACAAAATGCCTGATTTTTACATCACATTCCATCCAACAGGACTACCATTTGTCGGCAATTGACTTGTTATTATTTTTCTTTTCCAGATTGGTCGACAGGAGGCAAGTGGGCTTTTTTATGAGAACAGACTCTCCGTTTGTGAGAAAAAGTATGATACAGATGCTTTATCATAAATTGAAAAACATGTAATAGCCATTATTGTATGACGTAAAAAAGGGAGATTGGTTTGCAGCTCAATTTAAAAATATCTTGATCAGCCAGTCATAATTGGTTAGGAATTGGATGAGTTATTGATTAACATTTTTTAAGAATGTTTTCATTAAATTTTCGCTGCTGAAAGAACTAAACACGACCGTGGATCCTTACATAGCGTAATAATTAACTTTTGTTTAATAAGAATGTCTTTCCACAATTTTCACAGTCGTTTTTCTCAACTATGAATTCTTTCATGAGATATAAATTGACATTTTTGTGAAAATGTTTTTGCACAACTTCTACAGCTGTAAGGTTTTTCTCTACTATGAATCCTTTCATGAGATATTAATTGACTTTTTTGTGAGAATGTCTTCCCACAATGACCACAGCTGTAGGGCTTTTCGCCACTGTGGATCCTTTCATGAGTTATTAATTGACGTTTTTGTGAGAATGTCTTCCCACAATTTCCACAGCTGTAGGGCTTTTCTCCACTATGAATGCTTGAATGGCGTATTAAAGAAATTTTGTATGGGAATGTTTTCTCACAAATTCCACAGCTGTAACGTTTTTCTCCACTATGAATCGTTTCATGACATATTAAATTTCTTTTGTCTGAGAATGTCTTTCCACAATTTTCACAGCTATAGGGCTTTTCTCCACTATGAATCCTTGCATGACGAATTGAAGAGCTTTTATCTGAGAATGTCTTCCCACAATCTTCACAGCTGTAGGGTTTTTCTCCACTATGAATCCTTTGATGATATGTTAAATTACATTTTTTTGAGAACATCTTCCCACAATATCCACAACCATGAGGCTTGTTTCCTTTGCAGTTCCTTGAGCCTAGAACGTTGGAAAATAAAGAAAAATTAGATTTATTATATTCCTGAATAGTACGAAGAATGCATTAAAAGTGAATGATAAATAAAGCATCATAGCATTAGAAGTTTAAATACCTTCGAACACTTTTGTAATATACCTTTTTTGTCGACTTGCTCTATCGGTTGCCTGGTCAGTTACAGAGATACAGCGCTATGAGACTGTCGACTCAAGAACATGAGCTTTGTTTTTATAACATATGAAAAAAGTCAAAAGAGTTGATTGAAATTGAGAATCTAACATAATATTCATACTCACTTGAAATAGCAAGCGTACCATAAACATGGACGGCCTCTGTGTTACTGACTATAGCACATTCCTTTTTGATATCCGCTTCCTGTATGTCGATATCAAAATCAGAGCAAATTGGATCAAACGTTTCATTAGATGAATGGGCCCGAGTATCTGCAAAAAGACAAAAGTATTAATCTATTCGAGAAATGTTGGCTCAACTAAGTGAAAGTATGAGCAAAACGTTTGACTGTCCTTACATTTTTCTTATATTGACATCTACAGTCTTGCACAAATTTTCTAAATATGTGGTTTGATTCAATTTCAATTCTTAAGTATATTTGCATGCAGGATTACTTTCAACTCCACCCATAGACGGAGCTGGCAGCGAGCCCGTTGAGGCTAAACTTACTGCGTAAAGTATTAGTTATAAGGTTGTAAGAGAACGACTTCAAAGTTACAGAAACTGGGCTATGAAATATTACAAGGCTATTTGGCAAACAATAATGAATCTGTAAAGTTCTTAAACCAAAATAATAAAGATTATATTATTAAACAACTTAATACACAAGTGAAACAACTATTCAGAATAAAATAAATATTCATACTCACTTAAAATTGCAATTGAGCCACAAACATCAACAGTATCTGTGTTACTGACTAGTGCACATTCTGTTTTTATACCTGCTTCTTTATAATATGGCGCTGTAGTCTCTTCTATAACAATTTCTTCTTTTACGTGAAAATCTGAACAGATCTTAAATTTCGAGTCTTTGGATTGTTCCTGTGAACTTTCGACTGTGGTCAATTTATTATTGAATATTTTACAAGATGAATGGGTCTGAATATCTGCAAAAAATATCAAATATATTCTAGTAATCCAACAAACGTATTTTATATATTTAATATAATCTATTATACAACATGAAACGTTATTTCTTTAGCTTTTGATCCCTAACAAACATGTCTCCGCTGATAATAAGACCAACACATCACTCAGATCTATATTAACGCGACAGTAGAATCTTCATATGTGACTAAAGAAATAACAAAACTACACATAATTAGAAAAGAAGAGCACAGAATCATTAAATGTTGGATATATTTGAAAACAATAAAATTGAACACTTGAAATGTAAATCACAGTTTACAAAAAATATTATATTTTTTAAAGTAAGACATTTGTTGGGTCGAATGAATTTGAGAATTGGAAGTGCAGCTCTTGTCTGCAGTAGCTTACGGGTAGAAGATGCTTCCTCAAAATAACAAAATCTATTTTATTTCATTTTCCTCTCATGATTTTGATACATTCATTAAGCAGTACTCACCAAAACTAATTAGCAGTTATATTTATCATAATTTTTTATACATGAAAAAAAATTGTTGTAATTTGTTTAGTCCAACACTGTTCATTCCACTTTATATAACGGTATAACCCTAGCGATTTCAAGGTTTTCACCTCATCACCAGGAGAGCACAAACAAGGCATTGTTATACCGTTATATAAAGTGGAATAAACAGTGTTGGACTAACATAAATGTCTTTAAACCTCCACAGTGTTAATGCCTTAACTTTAAATAACATAAAAAACTAGTTCCATAAACGTACTTATGTCTGTTCGGTTATTACTAACATATCTGAAATCTGTACTGGTATCTTGTACGAATTCTTTTTTGAAATCTGCATCATGTATATTCATGTCGTAGGGGAACACTGACGCAATATCCCCATCTTCTACCTTTTCTTGTTTCACCATCACCTCTGCAGTATCCTTATGTTCCTGAGTAGTCATTCTCTTCCTATCTGTAAATATAACAGTTAATAATATAATATAATAAACCTTTTGTCTTAGAGAAGCATAAAACTATATTCTGTTAGAGATATTCTTAAATAATACAAAACTTATGAAAGCACAGCAAAGTATATTTTATTTATTTATCACAGTTACATTAAAACAAATGGCAAAATATTTATTTACAATATAAAATATGAATTCCAAACATATAATTGAACCATTCAAAACAAAGGATAAAACTCTCAAAAACATCCTTCTTCAAAAAATGTAATACATATGTAATTTAAAATGTACGGTATGATAAACAAAATGTGTAAAACAACGTAGAAAGTAAAATAAAAAATACCACAGAATAAGGAAAAGCTATGGTTATATTTTAAGTTTCAGCCCGCGATGCCCACTCCTTATCGGATAATTGATTGCCGATAAGGAGTGAGCGATGTTTTTTAACTTTAAAAAATACAAAGATGTTGGTTTTTGTCAAATGGGGGCAAACAAATAATTTTAAATACAAAATGTTTTGTTTGATCTGAACTCAATATTAAGTAATTTGTTATCAAATGTGGAGTTAGACGGCAATGATTTATTTAACTAGTATAAAAGATCTATGATAATATAGTTTGTGGTACATGAAGATGGCATGATGAACCCTTACAGAGAGACCCTGAAATTATTCTGAGAGACTGAACTCGAATCACCCTTAACCTTCACATGTTGCGCGGAACACCGAGACGATCACTCACCAGAAATTTTACTTCTACTCAGTTCAATATTTTGACTTATAGTTCGGAAATTCTAGGATGAGTCCTGTGACAGCTCACAAATTTGCCCCGATACAACCTTATGTAATGTATTTACCTAAATAAGTTGCTATTTATTAGAATTGAGTTTTATATTAAAGTTGATAAAATTATTAAAATTACTGAACATCGTTACAAGGTTGTATTGGGGCAAATTTGTGAGCTGTCACAGGACTCATCCTAGAATTTCCGAACTATAGACAAAATTATAGATTATCAAATGTCGATATACTAAATATCTCTCATCTCGTCTTGAATGAGGGCAGTGAACTCCTTTATACGAAGAGGTATATGACAGGGTCAAGTGATGAATATCCTAAAGTTTTTTGAAAGGTGTGTTTACTTGCTGTAAAGTTAAAATCCATAGAAACCAAATGTTCCCTTCTTTTTGAAAAATGGCCGTGAACTCCTATTTATGAAGAAGTATACGCCAGTGTTAAGTACTTAAAAGTTGGTTACATGTATCATGTCAGAGTACTAGAGGTATAATCCATATATAAGTGTACACAGCCATTATTCAAAAATATGTGTTTCCATATCATAGATTTCACACAACGAGTCATTTTCGGTTATTTTATACGCCCCTTTGAACAGTTTATAAAATTTACAATTTTTCTACTTTTTTTAATCATTTTTGCACGGATTTCTTCTGTTTCACAAAAAAGGTATGCGTCTAGTTAGCTTATTCCTTAGGAAGAATATCAGCCAGGATTCCTGTCATACTGCAAGGCGGTACCGAGACTATATCCACAGTGTTATTCAGTTGGTTTAATATCTCTATACCACGCGTGACTGAGTGTTTAGCCACGATATTCCTTCTGGAAGTTGATATATATCAACGAACAGAGGGTGATTCCTTGCACGGCTATATTAATTAGGTACATATAAATTTAGTGCTTCTAGAATCGCGGGACAGTAAAAACAACCTTGAAAACCCTTAAGCAGGAATATCGCAATGGATTCTTGTCTTCTTGTTTCGAGGCTTCTATGGTTACACACCGTGAGAAGTTTGACGTAAGTCATTATTTTAGTCGATGAAATGTACGATGCTGTTAATTTAGAAAACTTTATTGAACCTCAACAGAAAAAGATTTTCGGAGGGGAATATTTTTGTTTGTGTCTTAATATTTTGAGAACTCACATGGAATAATCACTACTTTGGAACCCAGTCAAATTAACGTACGAATAACATCGTCCAAACATGGAATAGACGCCAGCGTCAAGTAATAGTTCTCCATAGAAACATAATTTTACGGCTCAGATTTTATTTGAACCTTCTGGGACATAGATTTCGTAAGAATGAATCTTCCATCGCTGATTTTATACTATTAGGTGTTAACATAAGTTGTGTCCGTTTTTTTTTTTCAATTTAAAAATGAGCACCAAAAGTAAAACAAAATGGTAAATGTTATACGTCATTCAAAAGAAAATTTTCTGCTCTACAAGATATTGTGTTTGCTTTTACGTTACATATATTATTTTATTTGATTACAAGCCTTCAAAATGGAATGTCAAGTAGACGAAAGTAAGCATTTTCGACACCTCTTTCTGTTCGCGTTCAATCGAGGGAATAAAGCTGCTCGCGATATTTGCGAAGTGCACGGTGAAGATGATAAGTTAGAATGAATTTTAATAAGTTAGAAATGCTTACTTTTAACCTTATTATCAAAACTTAGTGCTATAAGTTGAGCCATAAACAAGTATATAATATAAATTCAACATTTTCTATCGCACAACAAGATGAATTAATCTCACTCCAAAAAATTCAAAAGGATTAAACATTTTTAAGGAGTTCAAAAAGTATGCTGAAAATATTTATAAATACAATTTCCGAGATAAATTATTTAGTCATCGAGATTGGTGCCTTTTTATATTATGATAAAATGTAATTGTTATCATCGTAACACTGAAATTTTTACTTTATTATCAATTAAACATAAAACTCATTTCTTAAATCGTTTGTTTCATTTTATGGTGTCATATTTATACATTTTTAATAAAATAAATAAAGCACTTTTTTTATTGACCACTGTTTTATTTGAAAACATTACCGGTTTCGAAGACTTCTGTCTTCCTTGTCAGGTGAAGATGAACTAAATTGTCAAAAATATATTTTTTCTAATTGTAATATGGTACAGAAGAGGGGAGTCGTGGTTTGTAAGGGCGGGAAATTATGTCTAATATGTGAAGATGAGCTAAATTATGTCTAATAATTTACTTTTTCTTATTTTAATAGGTATAGAAGAGGGAGATGAGAGTAGTGGCTAATAAGGCCGGGGGAGATGGCTTTTGAATGAAAAAAAACGGGTCCTTTTGATGCCTACCTACTCTCCCGCCCTTATTAGCCACTACTCCCGTCCCCCTCTTCTTTACCTATTATAATTAGAAAAAATATATTGAAGACATTATTTAGTTCAACTTCACCAGAGAAGGAAGACAAAGGTCTTCGAAACCGGTGAACTCAATTAAAACAATGGAGAAAACAAAATTTTGAAAATTGTTTTATATTTATTTTATTAAAAATTTATAAGAATCATCCATTGGCATATTAATCAAATCAAATAACGCAATGCTGGAAATAGTTTTCTTGCAGAAAATTTCTACCCTTTTTTATTTCGTAGCTTTATGACATTTCAATATTTTCAAATAATAAAACTCTGTTGTGTATTAATTTTACATGTTTTAGGTTCAGGTGAAATGAACGACCAATTAAATATAGAAAAATGCAGTAAAAACAAACCACATGGCTGTGAACTTTGTGGGAAGACATTCTTAAAAAAATGTCATTTAATATCTCATGAACTGATTCACAGTGGAGAAAAGCCATACAGCTGTAGAAATTGTGAGAAGACATTCTCACAAAAAGGCAATTTAATTTCTCATGAAAGGATTCACAGTGGAGAAAAACCCTACAGCTGTAGAAGTTGTGGGAAGACGTTTTCAGAGAAAGGTTATTTAAAATCTCATGAATGGGTTCATAGAGGAGAGAAGCCCTACAGCTGCGGCTATTGTGAGAAGACATTTTCAAAAAAAGTTCATTTAATATGTCATGAAAGGATTCATAGTGGAGAAAAGCCCTACAGTTGTGGGCAATGTGTGAAGACATTCTCAGAAAGAGGTCATTTAAAATTACATGAAAGGATTCATAGTGGAGAGAAGCCCTACAGATGTGGAAATTGCGCAAAGACATTTTCACAAAAGGTTAATTTAATAATTCATGAAATGACACTGACACAACAATGAAGTTGTGGGAAAACATTCTCAAGAAAAAGTCGTTTAAAATCTCATGAAAGTGTTCATGGTGGAGAGAAACTTTATAGCTGTGAACAATGTGATAAGACATTCTCAGACAAAAGTTCTTTAATACGCCATTCAAGTATTCATGTTGGAAAAAATCCATAGAGCTGTGGTTTTAGTAAGAAGACATTTTCAGTAAAAAGTTATTTAACACCTCATGAAAGAATTCTAATCTAATCTGTAGGACTTCTTTTCACAAGAAAAGAAGTCCTACAGATATGGACGTTGTATGAAGATACTGTTTGAAACTCAGCTGTGGACAATGTGAGAAGACATTTTCGAGCAAAAGCCACTTTTGATTCAATATGTCACACAACGATTCATAATGAAGAGAAGCCCTACAGCTGTGGGTGTTGTAGACAAATACTCATAGACCCTCAGCTGTGGGCAATGTGGGAAGATATTCTAAAGCAAGAGCAATTTATGATTCAATACGTCATGCAACATTTCATAGTGAAGAGAAGTCCTACAGCTGTGGACGTTGTAGGAGAATACTCATAGACATTCAGCTGTGGGAAGATATTCCCTAGCAAAAGTCATTTACGATTCAATACATCATGCAACGATTCATAGTGAAGAGAAACCCTATAGCTGCGTAAATTGTGAAATCATATTCGCATACAATGACAGTTTGACTAATCATAGAAAAAATTATAGACCCGAAAAGCAATAATGCTGTTTTAGGGACTTGTGTTTCGCATAGAAGGATGAGGGTTGTTTGAATAAAAGTCGTCGAGATCGGAATAAGTTAAGAGAAAGTTTATTGTAAGCGTCTGTATTTATAATGTATAGAACGGCGCAGAACATGTCGCTGTCTCGCTTCCGCTGGACACATGTTTATTGTTGCACTTTCTATATACATTTCATACTACGGTCTGCAGGAGAGGCAAGAGATATATCAGTGTCTCGCTCTTCGCTACTAGTGAGTTCAATGACCGCGCGGGCGACCTTCGCTCGGCGCCGCCTCGCACTCGCCACTTGCGAGTTCAATGACCGCGCGGGCGACCTTCGCTCGGCGCCGCCTCGCACTCGCCGCTTGCGAGTTCAATGACCGCGCGGGCAAGGGTCGCTCAATGGGTTCAGTGACCGCACGCACGGTCGCTACACTGTGAATTGTTCGCAAAAATAATTAATTTTTGTGTTATATAAGTATCTAATTATTATAGACTCAAACGAGCATCCAATTAAACCACATTTTTCCTTGAATGACTTCATGTTGTTTTATTTCAAAAATAATAATTCTTGTAATTATTTTATATTATCATTATATGCTTTCAAAACTTGGCTCAAATGATAGCCCACATTTCTTATGCTATAATTATTTACTTGAAAAATAATATTGAATGTGTCAAAAGCTTGTAACACAAAATAAGTTTATTTTTTAAAATTGTAACAAAAGGTATTGAATATAAAGATTGATCAAACATTATATAGAAATCTAGAATTTATTAAATAAGTTTTATGAGAGATGCGAAGAGAAAGATCTGAGAATGATGTTGCAAAATCTAATGTAATAGTGATAGAAAAGTATGAAAGGAAAAGTAAATGCGACATATAGGTAAATAATGAAAGATTGGAGCAAGTTGAGGAATTAAGTAGTATTTTCATATGATGGAAGAGTTAAGAAGGATATTGAACTTGGTGTAAAATTGGTGTGTACCGATAGGAAACCAAGTTAATGGGGAACATAGAAAGTCAGAAATCGTAGTTGTGTAGATATAGAAAAGGTTTAGGACGTGTCGAGATATGAAATTATTGCGCTCTGTCTACTCCCGACAGGGAAACAGCGTGATGGTATATATATGTAGAAAAAGTAGATGTTCTCTGCCCCTGGTTGCTCTGCGGCCCAACCTTGTATTGGTACTATGTGCTCTCTTGTAAATGACAATGTTACCTTGTAGTATCTAGTAAGATACAGGTAAAAGCCAAGTTTACTTGGGACAACAAATGAAGGGCAACAAGCCCAGATCTATTAAAATCATGTGTCTACATTAAATTACCTGTTGGTTTTTCATAAATTACGTTTTTATAAAATTTCTTATACATATAAATAAAAAAAAATCCTGTAGCCAGTTACTGTTACATAACTTAACTGACACACAATTACATGAAGCTATGTGTATTGTCATGGGAACTTGTGGCTTCCAGTGCTATTAAATATTCCTCAAAAATGAAGAAAAGTTGATATAAAAAGGCCCTTGCTGATGGTTTAAATATATAATATGCATTAATTATTAGATTTATCATTGAAATACAATCCTGGATTCAATATTCATTTGAATTGAACCTTATTTGATTTCAAGTGCCATTAAGGTGAGTTTACTCACTAAATGATGTTACATTTAGTGAGCGCTTCCATGGAAAGGTTTGGTTTTATTTTCACAGGGGTACGACACAGATAGAGGAACCAGCACAGGCTTTAACAAGAACAGATAGAAAATGTACTAATTATAGTTTCATATTTTATTTATTACAGGATAAAAGGCAAATGAAACATGATATAATGTATTTTTTCTTCTTCTGCGTTTGGCTCTTACATGCAGTGTGGCACTAACCAAGTCACAGCGTCCAGTGTTAAGTTATGTAACTCCTGCATGCCACCAGGAAACGCATACAGTGGGTAACTGTCTATGATATGGTCCATGATCTAGATCTCTGCAATCACAAAAATGACTGCTAGGTCCCATTTATGTATATTATGTGCAGTGCAGCCAACTCCACAACTGATCCTATTTAGAGTACAATACTCCTTCGAAAGTAAGGTAAACCCAAGCCATGTCACTTTCAGGTCGCCCACAAAATGCCTGATTTTTACATCACATTCCATCCAACAGGACTACCATTTGTCGGCAATTGACTTGTTATTATTTTTCTTTTCCAGATTGGTCGACAGGAGGCAAGTGGGCTTTTTTATGAGAACAGACTCTCCGTTTGTGAGAAAAAGTATGATACAGATGCTTTATCATAAATTGAAAAACATGTAATAGCCATTATTGTATGACGTAAAAAAGGGAGATTGGTTTGCAGCTCAATTTAAAAATATCTTGATCAGCCAGTCATAATTGGTTAGGAATTGGATGAGTTATTGATTAACATTTTTTAAGAATGTTTTCATTAAATTTTCGCTGCTGAAAGAACTAAACACGACCGTGGATCCTTACATAGCGTAATAATTAACTTTTGTTTAATAAGAATGTCTTTCCACAATTTTCACAGTCGTTTTTCTCAACTATGAATTCTTTCATGAGATATAAATTGACATTTTTGTGAAAATGTTTTTGCACAACTTCTACAGCTGTAAGGTTTTTCTCTACTATGAATCCTTTCATGAGATATTAATTGACTTTTTTGTGAGAATGTCTTCCCACAATGACCACAGCTGTAGGGCTTTTCGCCACTGTGGATCCTTTCATGAGTTATTAATTGACGTTTTTGTGAGAATGTCTTCCCACAATTTCCACAGCTGTAGGGCTTTTCTCCACTATGAATGCTTGAATGGCGTATTAAAGAAATTTTGTATGGGAATGTTTTCTCACAAATTCCACAGCTGTAACGTTTTTCTCCACTATGAATCGTTTCATGACATATTAAATTTCTTTTGTCTGAGAATGTCTTTCCACAATTTTCACAGCTATAGGGCTTTTCTCCACTATGAATCCTTGCATGACGAATTGAAGAGCTTTTATCTGAGAATGTCTTCCCACAATCTTCACAGCTGTAGGGTTTTTCTCCACTATGAATCCTTTGATGATATGTTAAATTACATTTTTTTGAGAACATCTTCCCACAATATCCACAACCATGAGGCTTGTTTCCTTTGCAGTTCCTTGAGCCTAGAACGTTGGAAAATAAAGAAAAATTAGATTTATTATATTCCTGAATAGTACGAAGAATGCATTAAAAGTGAATGATAAATAAAGCATCATAGCATTAGAAGTTTAAATACCTTCGAACACTTTTGTAATATACCTTTTTTGTCGACTTGCTCTATCGGTTGCCTGGTCAGTTACAGAGATACAGCGCTATGAGACTGTCGACTCAAGAACATGAGCTTTGTTTTTATAACATATGAAAAAAGTCAAAAGAGTTGATTGAAATTGAGAATCTAACATAATATTCATACTCACTTGAAATAGCAAGCGTACCATAAACATGGACAGTCTCTGTGTTACTGACTATAGCACATTCCTTTTTGATATCCGCTTCCTGTATGTCGATATCAAAATCAGAGCAAATTGGATCAAACGTTTCATTAGATGAATGGGCCCGAGTATCTGCAAAAAGACAAAAGTATTAATCTATTCGAGAAATGTTGGCTCAACTAAGTGAAAGTATGAGCAAAACGTTTGACTGTCCTTACATTTTTCTTATATTGGCATCTACAGTCTTGCACAAATTTTCTAAATATGTGGTTTGATTCAATTTCAATTCTGAAGTATATTTGCATGCAGGATAACTTTCAACTCCACCCAAAGACGGAGCTGGCAGCGAACCCGTTGAGGCTAAACTTACTGCGTTAAGTATTAGTAATAAGGTTGTAAGAGAACGACTTCAAAGTTACAGAAACTGGGCTATGAAATATTACAAGGCTATTTGGCAAACAATAATGAATCTGTAAAGTTCTTAAACCAAAATAATAAAGATTATATTATTAAACAATTTAATACACAAGTGAAACAACTATTCAGAATAAAATAAATATTCATACTCACTTAAAATTGCAATTGAGCCACAAACATCAACAGTATCTGTGTTACTGACTTGAGCACATTCTGTTTTTATACCTGCTTCTTTATAATATGGCGCTGTATTCTCTTCTACAACAATTTCTTCTTTTATGTGAAAATCTGAACAGGTCTTAAATTTCGAGTCTTTGGATTGTTCCTGTGAATTTTCGACTGTGGTCAATTTATTATCGAATATTTTACAAGATGAATGGGTCTGAATATCTGCAAAAAATATCAAATATATTCTAGTAATCCAACAAACGTATTTTATATATTTAATGTAATCTATTATACAACATGAAACGTAATTTCTTTAGCTTTTGATCCCTAACAAACATGTCTCAGCTGATAATAAGACCAACACATCACTCAGATCTATATTAATGCGACAGTAGGATCTTCATATGTGACTAAAGAAATAACAGAAGTACACATAATCAGAAAAGAAGAGCACAGAATCATTAAATGTTGGATATATTTGAAAACAATAAAATTGAACACTTGAAATGTAAATCACAGTTTACAAAAAAGATTATATCTTTTAAAGTAAGACATTTGTTGGGTCGAATGAATTTGAGAATTGGAAGTGCAGCTATTGTCTGCAGTAGCTTAGGGGTAGAAGCTGCTTCCTCAAAATAACAAAATCTATTTTATTTCATTTTCCTCTCATGATTTTGATACATTCATTAAGCAGTACTCACCAAAACTAATTAGCAGTCATATTTATCATAATTTTTTATAAATGAAAAAAAATAGTTGTAATTTGTTTAGTCCAACACTGTTCATTCCACTTTATATAACGGTATAACCCTACCGGTTTCAAAGTTTTCCCCTCATCATCAGGAGAGCACAAACAAGGCATTGTTATACCGTTATATAAAGTGGAATAAACAGTGTTGGACTAACATAAATGTCTTTAAACCTCCACAGTGTTAATGCCTTAACTTTAAATAACATAAAAAACTAGTTCCATAAACGTACTTATGTCTGAAACATATCTGAAATCTGTACTGGTATCTCGTGCGAATTCTTTTTTGAAATCTGCATCATTTATATTCATGTTGTAGGGGAACACTGACGCAATATCCCCATCTTCTACCTTTTCTTGTTTCACCATCAGCTCTACAGTTTCCTTATGTTCCTGAGTAGTCATTCTCTTCCTATCTGTAAACATAACAGTTAATATTGGGAGTACAAATTAGTTCGGTCCGTTTTTTTGTGTTCAAAAATGCATTTATTTCTAAACAAAATGAATGAACACATCAATTAAAGTATTGTCCATCGCTGGCTACTACTTTTTCCCATCTCTCAGGCAATTTTCGAATTCCATCTCGAAAAAATGACTCGTCTTTTGAGGCGATCCAAGTTTGGAGCCAATTTTCGGTTTCTACGAAAAAAGTGAACCGCTGACCTGCCAAATCGTGCTGCATCCTTCGGAACAACCAGTAATCAGAAGGAGCAATGTCCGGGGAATACGGCGGGTGCGGTAAAACATCCCATTTGAGCGTTTCCAAATATTTTTTTACGACTTTTGCGACATGAGGCCGAGCGTTGTTATGAAGAAGAATAACTTTATCATGTTTTTGCTCGTATTCCGGCCATTTTTCTCGCAATGCACGGCTCAAACGAATTAATTGTAGCCGATACCGATCGCCCGTAATGGAATCGCCAGGTTTCAGCACCTCATAGTAAACAACACCCCTTTGGTCCCACCAGATACAGAGCATGATCTTCGAACCATGTATGTTCGGTTTTGGTGTTGATGTTGAGGTCGATGGCAACGATTGACCGGGCTAAGCTTAGTATTTTTTCTTCTTGGGGTTGTCGTAGAATATCCACTTCTCATCTCCAGTTACAATCCGATGCAAAAAACCTTTTCTTTGTTGCCTTTGAATCAGCTGCTCGTAAGGGAAAAATCGCCTTTCAACGTCTCTCGGTTTCAGTTCATAAGGCACCCAATTTCCTTGTTTTTGAATCATTCCCATGGCTCTCAATCGTACGGAAACGGCTTGTTGAGTCACTCCCAATGATTCTGCAAGCTCCTCTTGCGTTTGACTCTGATCTTCTTCGAGTAATGCCTCTAATTTTTTGTCCTGGATTTTTTTTGGCTGTCCAGAGCGAGGCTTGTCTTCGACGCTGAAATATCCATCCTTGAAACGTCGAAACCATTCCCTACACGATTTATCAGTTGGAGCAGCGTCACCATAAACTTCGACAAGCATTCGATGGGCTTCAGTTGTACCGCTCTTCCAATTAAAGCAGAAAATTAAAACCTCCCGCAAATGCTGCTTGGTTAACACAAAATTCGACATTTTCAACACCGTACAAAACAAGGTCTTTGCATGAAACTCAAAGCGATATAAACTGAATATTATTGGCAGATGTCTAACCTCTCTCAAACCGCCAAAATCGGATGTCACTATGAACCATTCATAACAGCCAGAGCCATCTTTTGGAAACGGACCGAACTAATTTGTACTCCCAATAATATTATAAACCTTTTGTCTTAGTGAAGCATAAAACTATATTCTGTTAGAGATATTTATAAATAATACAAAACTTATGAAAGCACAGCAAAGTTTTTTAAATTTATTTATCACAGTTACAGTTAAACAAATGGCAAAATATTTATTTACAACATAAAATAAGAATTCCAAACATACTCGTATTATTGAACCATTCAAAACAAAGGATAAAACTCAAAAACATCCTTCAAAAAATGTAATACATATATAATTTAAAATGTACGGTGTGATAATTAAAATGTATAAAACAATATGGAAAGTAAAATAAAATATACCACAGAATAAGGAAAAGCTATGGTTATATTTATATTTTTAGTTTCAGCCCGCGATGCCCACTCCTTGTCGGATAATTGATTGCCGATAAGGAGTGGGCGATGTTTTTTAACTTTAAAAAATACAAAGATGTTGGTTTTTATCAAATGGGGGCAAACAAATAATTTGAAATACAAAATGTTTTGTTTGATCTGTACTCAATATTAAGTAATTTGTTATCAAATGTGGAGTTAGACGGCAATGATTTATTTAACTAGTATAAAAGATCTATGATAATATAGTTTGTGGTACATGAAGATGTCATGATGAACCCTTAAAGAGAGACCCTGAAATTATTCTGAGAGACTGAACTCATCGCCCTTAACCTTCACATGTTGCGCGGAACACCGAGACGACCACTCACCAATTTTACTTCTACTCAGTTCGATATTTTGATTAATAGTTCGGAAATTCTAGGATGAGTCCTGTGACAGCTCACAAATTTGCCCCAATACAACCTTATGTAATGTATTTACCTAAATAAGTTGCTATTTATTAGAATCGAAGCTCATATTAAAGTTGACAAAATTATTAAAATTACTGAACATCCTTACAAGGTTGTATTGGGGCAAATTTGTGAGCTGTCACAGGACTCATCCTAGAATTTTCGAACTATAGACAAAATTATAGCTTATCAAATGTCGATATACTAAATATCTCTCATCTCGTCTTGAATGAGGGCAGTGAACTCCTTTATACGAAGAGGTATATGACAGTGTCAAGTGATGAATATCCTAAAGTTTTTTGAAAGGTGTGTTTACTTGCAGTCAAGTTAAAATCCATAGAAACCAGATGTTCCCTTCTTTTTGAAAAATGGCCGTGAACTCCTATATATGAAGTAGTATACGCCAGTGTTTAGTGCTGAAAAGTTGGTTATATGAATCATGTCATACGAGTACTAGAGGTATAATCCATATATAAGTGTACACAGCCATTATTCAAAAATATGTGTTTCCATATCATAGATTTATATAATTTACAAACTTGCACCATTTTTCTACTTTTTTAAATCATTTTTGCACGGATTTCTTCTGTTACGCAAAAAAGGTCTGCTTCTAGTTAGCTTATTCGTTAGGAAGAATATCAGCCAGGATTCCTCTCATACTGCTAGGCGGTACCGAGACTATATCCAGTGTTATTCAGTTGGTTTAATATCTCTATACCACGCCTGAGTGTTTAGCCATGATATTCCTTCTGGAAGTTGATATGTATCATAGAACAGAGGGTGATTCCTTGCACGGCTATATTTATTAGGTACATATAAATTAAGTGTTTCTAGAATCGCGGGACAGTAAAAACCATCTTGAAAACCCTTAAGTAGGAATATCGCAATGGATTCTTGTCTTCTTGTTTGGAGGTTTCTATTGTTACACACCGTGAGAAGTTTGACGTAAGTCATTATTTTAGTCGATGAAATGAACGATGCTGTTAATTTAGAAAACTTTATTGAACCTCAACAGAAAAAGATTTTCGGAGGGGAATATTTATATTTGTGCCATAATATTTTGAGAACTCACATGGAATAATCTCTACTTTGGAGCCTAGTCAAATTAACGAAGGAATAACATCGTCCAAACATGGAATATACGCCAGCGTCAAGTAATAGTTCTCCATAGAAACATAATTTTACGGCTCAGATCTTATTTGAACTTTCCTAGGACATAGATTACGTAAGAATGAATCTTCCATCGCTGATTTTATACTATTAGGTGTTAACATAAGTTGTGTCCGTTTTTTTTTTCAGTTTAAAAATGAGCACCAAAAGTAAAACAAAATGATAAATGTTATACGTCATTCGAAAGAAAATTTTCTGCTCTACAAGAGATTGTGTTTGCTTTTACGTTACATATATTATTTTATTTGATTACAAGCCTTCAAAATGGAATGTGAAGTAGACGAAAGTGAACATTTTCGACACTTCCTTCTGTTCGCGTTCAATCGAGGGAATAAAGCTGCTCGCGATATTTGCGAAGTGTACGGTGAAGATGCTATGAATGAAAGGACAGTTCGTCGATGATTTTTGCGTTTCAAAGACGGTAATTTCGATCTGAAAGACATGGAGCGTTCCGGACGACCGGTGGACTTCAATGAGGACCGCTTAAACCGTATTATTCATGAAAATCCCCTTCAAACCACCGTAGAATTGGCTGAGCAAATGAATTGTATGCCGCAGATGAATTGTATATAGCAGATGAATTGTATATAGCAGATGAATTGTATCTTAAATCAATGGGAAAAGTCCAAAAGTTCGATGCTTGGGTTCCACATGTTTTGAGTGAAAACAACAAAAATCAATGTTCGACAATTTCTGCTGGTTTTCTCGCGCGTCATCGGGCTACGCATAGCCACAAGCAAAAGCTCCTTTACCACATCATTACTGGTGATGAAAAATGGTTTGAAAATGGTGATGAAAAGTGTTTGAAGGGGATTTTCATGAATAATGAGGTTTAAGCGGTCTTCATCGAAGTCCACTGATCGTCCGGAACGCTCCATGTCTTTCAGGTCGAAATTACCGTCTTTGAAACGCAAAAACCATCGACGAGCTGTCCTTTCATTCACAGCATCTTCATCGTACACTTCGCAAATATCGCGAGCAGCTTTATTCCCTCGATTGAACACGAACAGGTGGTGTCGAAAATGCTCACTTTCGTCTACTTGACATTCCATTTTGAAGGCTTGTAATCAAATAAAATAATATATGTAAGGTAAAACTGAACACAATACCTTGTAGAGCGGAAATTTTGGCGCCTTTTTCTTTTACATTTGACATTTTGCGCCTTTTTCTTTTACAGTTAAAAGACTTTTAACTCACAACAATACAAGTTTAATACAACTACATATGTTTTCATAGCCTTGAACATGTCTGTTTTGTGCCTGAAAACTATGATTCGCGGACAGCATTGATTTTCCGTTACCATTTGAAGAAAACTGCTGCAGAATCGCATTGAATGCTTGTCCAAGCTTACGGTGAGCATGCTTTTGGTAAATCGGTGCTTTGAGTGGTTTAAATAATTCAAAAGTGGGGATTTTGATGTGAGAAATGAAGAACGTGGAAGACCACCGAGTAAGTTTGAAGACAAACGCAACAACAACTCGCGGATCAATTAAATTTTACACGAGAAGCCGTCTCCATACGTTTGAAAGCCATTGGAAAGATCCAGAAAGTTGGAAAATGGGTTCCACATGAACTTAATGAAAGATAGCAAGAAAACCGAAAAAACCACTTGCGAAATGCTGCTCGCCAGGTACAAAAGAAAATAATTTCTCCATCGAATTGTGACTGGCGATGAAAAATAGATTATTTCGAGAATCCTAAGCATAAAAGATCATGGGTAACTCCAAGCAAATCAGCAACATCGATTGCAAGGGCAAATCACTATGGACGGAAGACAATGCTCTGTGTTTGGTGGGATCAGAAGGGTGTTATCTATTTTGAGCTGCTAAAACCTGGCAAAACCGTTAATACTGAACGCTACCGACAACAAATGATGGATTTGAACAAAGCATTGCGTGAAAAACGACCAGAATATGAAAATAGGCAACACAAAGTGATTTTGCTTCATGATAATGCACCATCGCACACAGCAAAACCGGTCAAGGAAACGATTGAGGCGTTTAGTTGGCAAATACTTTCGCATGCAGCTTACTCACCAGACTTGGCTCCATCCGATTACTACTTATTTGCATCGATGGGACACGCACTTGCTGAGCAGTGCTTCACTTCTAACGAAAATGGCTCGATGATTGGTTTGCCTCAAAAGAGCAACAGTTTTTTTGGTGTGGCATCCACAAATTGCCAGAGAGATGGGAAAAATGTGTAGGTTGCGATGGGCAATACTTGGAAAAAAATATTTTTTATCATTTTCATACAATAAATGTGTATTTTTTATTAAAAAAAATCGGTTTCATATTTACAGACCTGATATGTACTATCATTGTGACATTCACATTTACATTTTTTAAATTCAGGTTGTATAATTTTCTTTCTTATAACAAATTACATCTATAAAAAGTCACATTTTGTTTGGCGGTCCGTTTTTATATTTATATTCCCAATGCAGCTCTTCAGCCAAAATATTTGTTTAAGCCTACTCTAAATTAACCGAAAACTCTAAAATAGCGACAAGTCCTCCAAAGCTCATTATTGTAATGAACCAAGAGTCCTTGTTTGAAAAATGCTAAATCCTCTCATCCATAAAGCTTATCTTGTTTCCGATTATTACTCCGGAAGATCCAGTGGACTTTTTAAAACTTGAAGACAGTTTTTAAAACTTATAATTTTGTAAAATATTCATTGAAAATTATAAGCTGTTAACTTTACACATAAACTTCTCTGCACTTGCAAATACATGCTATAATTTTTTTTAAATATTGCAGGAGAAATTGGAAAAACAATGTTCATAATTCACTTTAATATTATTTATAAAAGATGTCACAGACTTTTCAAACAAATTTTATTACAAATATAAGTAGAAAATTAAGGAATACCATTTAAAATATGCTTAAGATAACATAATTTTCCATTAATTCATATTGCGAATAATTAATATCATTTTTAGTCAAAAAGTTCTGTCAAATAAATTGCAAAATCTTCAAAAATACTTGTATATAGTGCAACATGCCAATATTCACTCTTGGAAAGTAGGAACTAACTGAAATATTGAAATTAATCCTTATCAAGTACAAAGTAGAACAGTGCTACTCAAATGAATCCTGTCATGAGATATTAATTGACCTTTTTTTCATATTGTCCATCGCTGAAAGGTTTTCCACTATTATGAATCGTATCAAGACTTCTAATTAGAGTTTTTAGAAAGTCTTCCCACAATGCTTTCATGAGATGTTAAATAACATCTTACTGAGAATGTCTTCCTTCAAGGTATATTGCTTTTCTCCACCAGAAATACTTGCATAGTGTATTGAAGAAGGTTTGTCTGAGGATATCTTCGCAAAATTATCATGGCTGAAGGGCTTCTATTTCCAAGGAATTTTCTCGAAGAATCTATAAGAAAGATTTTAAATGATTTTTTTCTGAGAATGTTTTACCACATTGTCCACTTCTGTAATGCTTCTCTTAACTGTGAATTCTTTCATGAGATATTAAATTACCTTTAAGTGCGAATGATTTATCACATTGCCCACAGTTATAGGGCTTCTCTCCACTGTGAATCCTTTTATGATTTTTTAAGTTACCTTTGAGTGAGAATGTCTTCCCACATTGGTCACAGTTATAAGGTTTCTCTCCACTATGAATCATTTCATGAGATTTTAAATACTTTTTTCTTGAAAATGTGTTACCACATTGGCCACAGCTAAAGGACTTTTCTCCACTATGAATCCTTTCATGAGATTTTAAATCACTATTTTGTGAAAAAGTCTTATCACATTGTTTACACGTGTAGAGCTTCTCTCCACTATGAACTCTTCCATGATATAACAAATGACTTTTGCGTGAGAATTTCTTCCCACAACTCCCACAACTGTAGGGCTTCTCGCCGCTGTGAATCATTTCATGAGATTTTAAATAACCTTTTTCTGAGAATGTCTTCCCACATTGTACACAGCTGTAAGGCTTCTCTCCACTGTGAAGCCTTTTATGAATTTTTAAGTTACCTTTGAGTGAGAATGTCTTACCACATTGGTCACATTTATAAGGTTTCTCTCCTCTATGAATCATTAAATGACATTTTAAATAATTTTTTTGGGAGAATGTTTTATTACATTGCTCACAGCTATAGGGCATCTCTCCATTATGCATCCTTTCATGAGATATAAAATAGACTTTTTTTGAGAATGTCTTTCCACAATGTCCACACCTATAGGGCTTCTCTCCACTGTGAATCCTTTCATGTGATTTTAAATCACTGTTTTGTGAGAATGTCTTATCACATTGTCCACAGCTGTAGGGCTTCTCTCCACTATGAACTCTTTCATGACGGTTAAAATGACTTTTGCGTGAGAATTTTTTCCCACAACTTTCACACCTGTAGGGCTTCTCACCACTGTGAATCTTTTCATGAGATTTTAAGTCACCTTTTCTTGAAAATGTTTTCAAACAATGCCTACAATTGTGGCTCTTCTCTCTTCTATGAATACTTTCATGAGACGTCAAAAAACCATTTTGTGGTAATGTTTCCCCACATCGTCCACTGCCATGGGGCTTGTTTTCACCGTGTTTTTCTAAATTTAAATGATCATTTGTATCATTGGAACCTGAAATGTGAAAATACATTTTTTTTAATTATCTCCTAGCATGTACGAGTATGTATGACTCAACATTTAAAAAAAATTATTACATTTGAAAATAAAGGGTCAAAAAGCTAGGAAATTGTAGAAATTTTTTACAGTATTTTTTTCATCGAAATCGTCTTATTTAATTAATACTGTTGTGGTTATTTTTACTGGCTTAAAATGGTATAGTTTTTATAAGAATTCACAAATGGATTATATCCTAGCACCACTAAAATAACTATTTAAAAAGACCATTGTTAAAAAAGGGTATGATGGATTTTCGTCAGAACAGCATACAAATATTTCTAGAAAAAACTCTTTATTCTAAAGAAAGTTTACGAAAGTGTTCCTATACATGAGGTTCTCCAGTCTGTTGGTTCTCAACAAGTGTTGATTTAATGGCTTTCAAACAAACTGTGAAATGCTATACATGGAGAAGCGAGAAGCTTGCCACCATTCAGCTGGGACCTGCTTCAGAGACGCATGTTCCTTGTATGCCTGCAACACAGCCTCAAGATGTGGGAACTTTTGCAAATTTCTCTGGCATGCTGGCATCATCATGGAGCGCGCAGCCATGACGCCAATTATAAAAAGGGTCTGTGCCGGGGAATGGAGCTATACCCAACACGAAGTTCTCCAATCCGCCACACTACTGGAGCTGGGAACATGTTCGGTTACTAGCCCACTGCATCAGTGGAACTAGCTTTAGAGGGTAATACAACAGTTTCCTGTTGCTCTAATCGACTCAGCTCTTATAAGTGGACGAGCCTATGTAAAACCAAGTGGAACTTGTTTATTTTAATTTGTAAATTCCTTCTTTAAATTGTCTTTTTCTTTCACATATACACTTGGGTCTCTTTTTATGCGATAGATACGTTCCACGGGGAGTCGCATAAAAAAAGACTTGAACTACTTACAAAACTGGGGGATAGGTTCCATTATTTTTAAAAACCGCATAACTTCAAATCATTATGATAGAATGTACCAAAAATCGCATAAAAAAAGTTTATAAAAAAATCATAAAAATAAAAACACAATATTTATTTATCTTAATCGTACAATTTATTGTTATCAGTCAGCATACACATATTTATGAACATATTATATAGCAGAACTTCTATCACTAAAAGATAATAATCGGCATGATTTATGAACTTGGCCCAGATCACTTTCATCACTGGATGAAATAACCAGTTCATTACATACGGATGTTGAAGGCAAGGGCAAGGGTTCCTTACATTAAGAATTGTTCTTAATTTCGTCATCCTTCTGTGATGAAATCGTCTTATTAGAAATATAATCGGTGATTAAGCTTTGCGACGATTTAACCATTAATTTTTTACGCAATTCGTGATATGGGGACATGCTATTCTTAAGCTCGCGTTGAAATTTGAAAGCTCGTTCAGAATTTGAGTCATGTACAATAAATAGATTTTCTAATTTATTGCAAAGTTGACTAGCCTCTTGTATAATCTTTAGAGTAAGGGGGGCAGGAGGTTCTTCCATTTCAATTTCGTCTTCTATTTCTACGCTGCCATGTAAAATCAAACCAAGAATATCATCGTCATTCAATGGAGTATCCTCAAGCAATTCATCGACATCATCTTGAGAAAAAGTATCAAAGCCTTCTCCACCAAGTTGATTTGCCAAATTAATGATTTCAGATGACAATGTCGAAGTATTTATTATTTCGCCATCTGTAACACATTCGGGCCAAACTGCTTTCCAACAAAAATTTAAAGTGTGTGGAGTTATCTGAGATATCGCACATGAAACATTATTTATACAGTCCAAAATTGAAAACTTTTTCCAAACTTTAGGTACAGTTAATGTCTCATTCTCTAGTTTATCCAGTATATGTCGATAAGTGTTCTTAATATAATATTTTTTAAAAGTGGAAATGATGCCCTGATCTAGTGGCTGAATTAAGCATGTCGTGTTGGGTGGAAGAAACACTATTTTCACATTTGGATGTTCTAAATATGGATGACCCGGTGCATTATCTATTATTAATAGAGCCTTGAAATCGAGATTTTTCTGCCTCAAGTACGTTTCAACTTCAGGTACAAAGCAATCATTAAACCATTCGGTAAATACAGCAGTTGTTACCCAAGCCTTTGCATTGGCCATCCAATGAACTGGCAGCTGCTTTAAATTTTTGCCTTTTAAAGCACGTGGTCTTAGTGATCGATTTATCATAAGGGGCTTCAACATTCGATCACCCGATGCATTGCTACAAAATAGCATTGATACTCGATCTTTACATGCTTTAAATCCGCTTGCTTTTTTTTCGGCCATTGCGATATATGTTCGACTAGGCATTTTTTTCCAGAATAATGCTGTTTCGTCTGCGTTGAAAACTTGATCGGGGCTATAGCCACCATCTTCAATAATTTTGATAAACTTCTCCGAATAAATAGAGGCTGCTCCTTCATCGGCTGATGCAGTTTCACCTTTAATCTTAATGTTATGGAATGAATATCGTTTCAAAAATCCAGTCAGCCATCCTTTGCTAGCAGTAAATACTTTAGCATTATAAGGTGAAGTGAATTCTGCTTGCTGCTTTATTTGTTCATGAAACAGAAGAGCTTTTTCCTTAATTAAATATCCACATATGGGAAATCGTTTTTGAGATAAATCTTCAATCCAAATAACAAGTGCTTTTTCTGTTTTTTCCAATAAAGTATCTCGTGAATACGATGTAAGATTTGAGCTTAACTTTGTGCCATTGATGACTGATTTTCTGATGGCAGCCTCATTTTTTTTAATTGCTCTTATAGTCGATTCCCCCAGATTGAGAGATTTGCTTATCTGGGTAGTATTTTGTCCATTCGCCAAGTAATCCAAAATTGTCAATTTCTTATCAAGAGAAATTGCTTTCCGTTTACGTTTATTTTTCTTCTCCATTGGGGTAAATGAATCTGAATAAATAAACAATAAAATAAAATAAAGTAAAGATTAACAATCGTGGCCAATCTTCCTTAGAACTTTATAATACAATATAAGAGACGAAAATTTCCCCGCAGAACAGTGACTACATTCCCCGGCTACAATCTGAATTTCGCGCCGTCGCGCTGCCAGAACACACGTGAAAGGGCGATATGTATCTCTCGCGCGGTGACCAAACTAAACGCACAGTGACGTACAAAACGTATATTGACACATACGCGCATGTGGACAACAAGGAACATAATTCAAGAACAGTCAAATAATAAAGAATTCAAAATTATACACACATGATTTGTTTTGCAACGTACTCCTGCGGTGCCGACAAACACTCGTCAACTGTCAAACGTGATATAAACAATAAGGCACGTGACCAATAAGCGCTAGGTGGTGGGGATGAGTTGCCAGAGTTAAAAGCAATTCCGATCGCCCATCGCCCTATACACAATCACACTTTAACGGTTGTAACCTGCACTAGTCTAAATTTTAGATTTTTTTATGCGAATTCGCATAAAAAAAGATTTAAACTACATACAAAAATAAGGGATAGGTTCCATTACATTTGAAAATCGCATAACTTCAAAATCGCATAAAAAAGATCCGCAAAAAAACAGAGCCAAGTGTATTTCAATTCTTGATTTTGTTGATGAACACTTTCACCCTTTGCACGGCACATCACGACATTATGAATAAACACTTGTCTAATTTCGATTGGTCTTTTATAAATATTAACGACATGAACTGGATTGTGGACACTTTTTATGAGAAAATTAATGAACTTATAGAGATTTACTTCTAAAGTCCAAATTCAGTATGATGGCTTTCCATATTATTGACTTAAACTCTTGACTTATCAATATTATTGACGTATTTTTTTAATCTTGATAAATTATTTCAATGACAAAGGTGCCAAATAAAAAAAAAAATTTTTTTGATCATTATTATTTATCAAGTACTTTTCTTTTTCTGGCTTTTGAACAAATACGGCATACTTTTCTTTTTATTCGTCCGTCTTTATTTTTCTCTTCGATTTTAGAATTTCTAAGCACAGAACTAGAAAAAGCACTCACACTAGTTTAGCGGGATGCTTAATTTGATACGTCGTGATGATTTTGATTTGTTTGTATTTAAAATAAAATACGTCGATTCAGGAATGCGAAAAAGTGAGAGTGAATAATCGATAAATAGTAAACAGCGATGAATGGTCAAGTGAATAATAACAAGTGCCTTTATTCATCGATAAGTAGGTATATATAGAATTTCAGAACGGGACGCGTGACTGCGTCCGCGGTATATCTCGATCTCACTCCTGCGCGTGCTGAAGTGGTCGCAAGCGCTGCGGATACTACAGTGGGTAGGATATTTATTGTCGAAACGGCGTGATATGTTCTCTTTCTACCTTGGAATGCGATGTAAATATTATTTGCATGTAAACAGTGTTGACGTTTCTGGTATGTGACAATTGTACATATCCAGAGGTTGATTCATCGGTCGTTGACCCTGCATGTTGACAATATTTTAGGGACGTGGGTACCCTACACTAGGCCTTTTATTTGGAGATTTCTCAGACAATAATTCATTAATAATAGATAATTGATAGTCATATAGACATTTTTTTACCGGAATATCTATTATATAAATTGTACGAACTCATCAAAAACAGTTAAGTAAGGTATGAACAAATAACTTCTTGTACCAACGAACAGTTTTTAATTCACATGGATTATACAAAAGTGACATTTTCAAGCAACATTTCAGCACGACCTTTTCCCGAAACATCTATATCACTAGATCCAGTATATCCATGGAAATTCAAAACAAAGTCGTCTGGTTCAGTAAGCATATATAATTTTATACCGTACATATGCAGGTCAATTCTAATAACTTTTCCAAAAATGCTCCGCCGTGGTGGAGACGACATTACAGGATAACTTTCAACTCCACCCATAGACGGAGCTGGTAGTGAACCTGCTGAGGCTCAACTTACTGCGTAAAGTATTAGTAAGTGAAAGTGAAAAAACAATTCGGAATAAAATTAAATATTCATACTCACTTAAAATTGCAATTGAGCCACAAACATCAACACTATCTGTGTTACTGACTTGTGCACATTCTGTTTTTATATCTGCTTCTTGAATATCAATAGCAAAATCAGAGATTTCTGGCGCAGTATCCTCTTCTACAACAATTTCTTCTTTTACATGAAAATTTGAACAGATCTTAAATTTCGAGTCATTGGATTGTTCCTGTGAATTTTCGACTGTGGTCAATTTATTATTGAATATTTTACAAGATGAATGGGTCTGAATATCTGCAAAAAATATCAAATATATTCTAGTAATTCAACAAACGTATTTCATATATTTAATGTAATCTATTATACAACATGAAACGTAATTTCTTTAGCTTTTGATCTCTAACAAACATGTCTCAGCTGATAATAAGACCAACACATCACTCAGATCTATATTAATGCGACAGTAGGATCTTCATATGTGACTAAAGAAATAACAGAAGTGCACATAATCAGAAAAGAAGAGCACAGAATCATTAAATGTTGGATATATTTGGAAACAATAAAATTGAACGCTTGAGATGTAACTCACAGTTTACAAAAAATATTATATTTTTTAAAGTAAGACATTTGTTGGGTCGAATGAATTTGAGAATTGGAAGTGCAGCTATTGTCTGCAGTAGCTTAGGGGTAGAAGCTGCTTCCTCAAAAGAACAAAATCAAGGGATTGGTTTTCACCTGCAGAGATATATTTTATTTCATTATCCTCTCATGATTTTGATACATTCATTAAGCAGTACTCATAATAACTAATTAAAAGTCATGTTTCTCATAATTTTTTATATACAAAAAATAGTTGTAATTTTTTAGTTCAACACTGTTTATTCCACTTTATATAACGTTATAACCCTGCCGATTTCAAGGTTTTCACCTCATCACCAGGAGAGCACAAACAAGGTATGGTTATACCGTTATATAAAGTGGAATTAAAAGTGTTGGACTAAATGTCTTTAAACCTCAACAGTGTTATACTCAAGAAAATGCAGCATGATCCCTGTGATATTTGAAATGTCACGTCTCAAAGGGCTGGGGTAAAAGTCGATTTTGTTTATAAATCGAATCTTATTCGAATTGAATCGAATAGTAGTATAAATTTTGTTCAATTAATCAAATAAAAATAATCAAAACATACGAAAATAATGATTGGAGAAAAGTGGTGGAAAAACAAAAAGAGAAAGTTTTACAGATTGGTTCGCGATGTGCGCTTCGACAATTTATATGAGCACAACTTCATTATAAATGCCGGTAAAAGTTGTAGTTCTGATTCTGATAATCACGATGTAAATTTGGAATGTGCTCTTTTATCAGATTCTGACTAAAATGTATGTTGTATGATTAAATAAAATTATTTTTCTCTAAACTGATGTTTTAATTCCTAATTTTCATTATACTAACTTTCTAATGCATCGTATGATTTGTATGTATCTTTAAATAGGCCAAGATCCATCAGACGCCCTCCGTGGCCTGGTGGTAAGACACTTGTTTGCCGATCCGGAGGTTGCGGGTTCGATCCCCGATGGAACCCAGATTTTTTTAAATAGGAGGCCAGCCTGGTTAACACTTAGGGCCTATAAAAACATCTTTCTGGTTGGGTGAAAGAGATTGCCACACGGCAATAAACTCGCCAGGTAAAAAAAAAAAGTTCCACTATGAATTATGAACACTAAAATCGAAAATCCAACTATCGTATACCCCATCCCTAGCCAATGCAGACTAACGTAGTGACTTTTGAAGATGGTCCCCAAATATTATTTGATTTAAAAAAACTGACATATTTTTGCTAATTTGTAACAAGATGTATTCATTTGTCATTATTGTTAGTTTTATCTAATGTATTTACTTAAATAACAATTACGTATTTACCGAAAGAATCGAGGCTTATATTAAAGTTGATAAAATAATTAAAATTACTGAACGTCGTTATAAGGTTGTATTGGGGCAAATTTGTGAAATGTTACAGGGATCATGCTACATTTTCTTTAGTATAATGCCTTAACTTAAAATAACATAAAAAAACTAGTTCCATAAACGTACTTGTGTCTGTTGGGTTATTACTAACATATCTGAAATCTGTACTGGTATCTCGTGCGAATTCTTTTTTGAAATCTGCCTCATGTATATTCATGTCGTAGGGGAACACTGACGCAATATCCTCATCTCCTGCCTTTTCTTGTTTCACCATCACTTCTGCAGTTTCCTTATGTTCCCGAGTAGTCATTCTCTCCCTCCCTGTAAACAACATTAATGATAAACCTTTTGTCTTAGAGAAGCATAAAACTATATTCTGTTAGAGATATTTATAAATAATACAAAACTCATGAAAGCACAGCAAAGTATATTTTATTTATTTATCACAGTTACATTTAAACAAATGGCAAAATATTTATTTACAACATAAAATAAGAATTCCAAACATATAATTGAACCATTCACAACAAAGGATAAAACTCTCAAAAACTACATTCTTCAAAAAAAGTAATACATATATTATTTAAAATGTACGGTATGACAATTAAAATGTGTAAAACAACATGGAAAGTAAAATAAAATTTACCACAGAATAAAGAGAAGAGATTGTTATATTTTTAGTTTCAGCCCACGATGCCCACTCCTTATCGGATAATTGATTAAGACGGTAATGCAGCCAAATTTAGACGATTATTTAATTAAGTAGTATAAAAGATCTAATATAGTTTGTGGTATGTACTTTTTTTATCAAACTCTATGGTACTGATACAAAGGCTACCACAGTAGACCAACTGTCCAAAATCAGATGAGGTAAAAATACGACTTTGTAAATCTGTCACAATATCAAGCAGTGCGCACTGATGTGAAACTGAACTCGAATCGCCCTTAACCTTCACATGTTGCGCGGAACACCGAGACGATCACTCACCAGAATATTTTACTTCTACTTAGTTCGATATTTTGATTCAGACAAAATTATAGCTTTTCAATTGTCAATATCCTAAATAACTTCAACAAAGTTTTTTGACAGGTGCGTTTACTTCGTGAACAGGTAAATTCCATAGAAACCCAATGTTCCCTTCTTCTTGAACAATGGCCGTGATTTTTATATACGGAGTATACGCCAGTGTCAAGTGCTTAAAAGTTGGTTACTATGTATCTATGTCATATTATATGTATAATCCATATATAAGAGTTCATAGCTATTATTAAAAAATATGATTTTCTATATCATAGATTACACACAATGAATCATTATCGCTTATTTTATATGCCCCTTTGAATAGTTTATAATTTTTTTAAAATCCTTTTTGCACAGATTTCTCCTGTTACACAAAGAGGGTTTGCTTCTAGCGTTAGCTTATTCGTTAGAAAGAATATAAGCCAGGACTCCTCTCATACTGCTAGGCGGTACGGTACCGAGACTATATCCACAGTGTTATTCAGTTGGTTCAAAATCTCTATACCACGCGTGACTGAGTGTTTAGCCATGATATTTGTCCTGTAAGTTGGTATGTATCATAGAACAGAGGGAGAGGGATTCCTTGCACGGCTATATTTATTAGGTACATATAAATTTAGTGCTTCTAGAATAGCGGGACAGTTAAAGCAATCTTGAAAAACCTTAAGTAGGAATATCGCAATGGATTCTTGTCTTCTTGTTTCGAGGCTTCTATAGTTACACACCGTGAGAAATTCGATGTAAGTCATTATTTTAGTCGATGAAATGTATGAAGCTGTTCATTTAGAAAACTTTATTAAACCTCAACAGAAAGAGATTTTCGGAGGTGAATATTCTTGTATGTGTCTTAATATTTTGAGATCTCACGTGGAATAATCTCTACTTTGGAGCCCATTCAAATTAACGAAGGCATAACAATGTCCAAACATGGAATATACGCCAGTGTTAAGCAATAGTTCTCCATAGAAACATAATTTTACGTCTCAGATTTTATTTAAACCTTTCTAGAACATAGATTACGTAAGAATGAATCTTCTATCGATGATTTTATACTTTTTAACAATGAATGATTTTTGAAATGTTTGTAATGAGACAAAGAATTTTATAGTTGCCATGGTTCCAGACCTTATATTCTTTTGACAGAAAGCATATCTCCATAATTAATTTATTTAAAAAAATCAACTATGTTAATATTTATCATTGAGGCTTTGGCAATCCTAAAAACATTATTTATATCCTTAGAATCCAGTACCTTACCCAACTTCACGCTGAACAGCGAGAAGAAACCCTACAACACCACATCCTCGCTTGGACCGTGAAGTTCTATTAGGTCCCCACATACGAAACCGGCGTTTTGCCGTACTGGCAACTTTGATCTCAAATATCTTCTCTTTGGTTAGGAATTTCAAATTCAAATTTATACAGCTATTTACTCAAGTATTTGTGTTTCGAAAATTATAATTCATTTGTTTTTTCCTCAATTGTTTTTTTTCTTTGCGTCACTCAGTTTACAAAATGGAAAACTTGAAATATCGCGTTATTTACGAGTACGAGTTCCACCGTGGCACCAGTGCTGCAGAAACGGCTCGAAGGATTAATGATGTGTATGGCGACGGTGCCGCAAAAGAAAACACAGTGCGTTTTTGGTTCCAACGTTTTCGTTCTGGAAATTTCGACCTGCAGAACAAGCCCCGTGGACGGCCGGAGACCAAAGTTGATAATGAAGAATTGAAGGCTATTGTGGAAGCGGATCTATCGCAAACCACGTCTGAGTTAGCTGCAGGCTGCGGTGTTAGTGATAAAACTGTTTTAATCCACTTGAAGCAAATTGGGAAGGTGAAAAAGCTTGAAAGGTGGGTACCTCACGAATTGAGTGAAGCAAATCAACAAACGCGCGTTGCATTACTCAACCGGCACAATAATGAAGGGATTTTGAATCGAATCATTACCTGTGATGAAAAGTGGATCCTGTATGATAATCGGAAGCGCTCATCGCAATGGCTGAACCCTGCCGAACCAGCCAAACCATGCCCCAAGCGAAAATTGACTCCAAAAAAGTTACTTGTGAGCGTTTGGTGGACTAGTGCTGGTGTCGTTCACTACAGCTTTCTTAAATCTGGCCAGACGATTACGGCAGATGTCTATTGTCAGCAACTGCAAACCATGATGGAAAAGCTAGCTGCTAAACAACCGAGGCTGGTTAATCGCTCTAGGCCACTGCTGCTTCATGATAACGCTAGACCACACACTGCACAACAGACGGCTACCAAATTAGAAGAGCTTCAATTGGAATGTCTAAGACATCCACCGTACTCTCCGGACCTTGCCCCAACAGATTACTATTTTTTTCGAAATTTGGATAACTTCTTGCAAGGGAAAAAATTCAACTCCGATGGGGCAGTCCAAACCGACTTCAAAGATTTTATTGATTCCCGTCCGAATGGTTTTTTTAGTAAAGGGATCGATGAACTACCTATGAGATGGCAAAATTGCATAGATAGCAATGGTACATACTTTGATTAAATAAATATATTATATTAAAAAAAAAACAACTTTATGTTCCTCCCAAACAAAACGCCAATTTCACATGTAAGGACCCAATATAAAAGTCAACAAAATCACAGCAATCCCTTAGTCGCTGCCCTGGGGGCTTACAAGAGTAAATCCGACCTACCCTTCCGTTATAAGCACAAGCTCCCGAAGCATTATCTGTTGCCTGACTAGTCCACCTACAGTATTAACTGGAACGACCAAGGTGTGAGTGAATGTGATGGAATACAAGCAGCCTGAACGAGTGGACTTGTTCTTACTAAATAATTAATTGTAAGAATTGCTATCTAGTTATAAGTAGTATGTGGGTGTTAATTATTTCTAAGAAATCATATATTAAGATTGTAAAAAATAAAATGACATGTAGGAAAATAAGATTAAGCAAGTTCATAAATTATAACATATAAATAAGATTAGTTAAGTAATAAATTTGTATAAAGGTATAGCCTTGACAAATATTTTTACAATATACCAGGTCTGTAAATATGAAACCGGAATTTGCTCATAGATGGCTCTAGTTGTCAATGTAGTGACTGTCAAGCCGCGTCATTGGCGCCTTTTTCTTGTGTTTACATTTGTCAAAGACTTTTAACTCACAACAATCCAAGATTAATACAATTTCATATGTTTTCATAGCGTTGAAAATGTCTGTTTTTGTGCTTGAAATTTTCGATTCGCCGACAGCATTGATTTTCTGTTACCATTTGAAAAAAACTGCTGCAAAATCGCATCGAATGCTTGTCGAAGCTTACGGTGAGTATGCTCTTGGTAAATCACAGTGCGTTGAGTGGTTTAAAAAATTCAAGTGGCGATTTTGACGGAACGAAGAACGTGGAAGACCACCGAGAAAGTTTGAAGACGCCGAATTGCAAGCATTGTTGGATGATGCTTAAACGCAACAACAACTCGCGGATCAATTAAATGTGACACGAGAAACCATCTCCATACGTTTGAAAGCCATTGGAAAGATCCAGAAGGTGAGAAAATGGGTTCCACACAAACTGAATGAAAACCGAAAGTGACAGCAGAAAAACAACTTGCAAAATGCTGCTCGCCAGGTACAAAAGAAAATTATTTCTCTATCGAATTGTGACAAGCGATGAAAAATGGATATATTTCGAGAATCATAAGCGTAAAAGATCATGGGTAACTCCAAGCAAACCAGGGACATCGACTGCAAGGCCAAATCTCTATGGACGGAAGACAATGCTCTGTGTTTGGTGGGATCAGAAAGGTGTTATCCATTATGAGCTGCTAAAACTGAACGCTACCGACAACAAATGACGGATTTGAACCAAGCATTGCGTTAAAAACGACCAGAATATATTCATTTTTTATATAGTTTGTGTTGCTCTGTACAGTTGCAAGAATAAACTATTATTATTATTTAATCTGAGAAGCATGTACATTATCAAAGTGAGAATCTGCATGAAAATATTGTATTCAGTATAACCTGGTGGGTTTATTGTCTTATGACAATCTCTTCCAATGCACCAAAAAGATGTTACAGAGAGCGTAAGTCAAAAACTAACTAGATTCCTTTTCAAAAAAAATAAGATACCAATGGGTTGGAAGACAGGCGTTCCCACAGATATTGTATCAAATATCTCGATTCAAACTTGCTAATTATAACAGTGAACTCTGTATTTCTGTAATCCTTATAACAATGCTCTGACATTAATGTTTAATTGCAGATTAAAGAAATAAATTATGATAATCTTTGGCTTGAGCCGCTTTTCTAGAACACTCAATGTGTTAAATCTGAATCATCGCACACAGTAAAACTGGTCAAGGGAACGATTGAGGCGTTTAGTTGGCAAATACTTTCGCATGCGGCTTACTCACCAGACTTGGCTCCATCCGATTACTACTTATTTGCATCGATGGGACACGCACTTGCTGAGCAGCGCTTCACTTCTTACAAAAATGGCTCGATGATTGGTTTGCCTCAAAAGAACAAGAGGTTTTTTGGCGTGGCATCCACAAATTGCCAGAAAGATGGGAAAAATGTGTAGCTAGCAATTGGCAATACTTTGAATAAAATATTTTTTACCATTTTCATACAATAAATGTCTATTTTATATAAAAAAAATCCGGCATCATATTTATAGACCTGATATCTTTATGTGTGGGAGGTATTGATTTGTATTCTTTGTTATTTTTAAGCAGCCTAGCGCTTTTTACCTCCCTAGTTTTTTTCAACGTCCTCCCCTGCCTTTTATTCTCAAGTCGCATTATAAGAGTGAATGTGCGAGTACGGCTTGTATAGCTGTGTGTGATGCACAGCCATCTCTAGATAATAATGAATTTGTACATACACAAACAGTACTCACCAATATACTTTCATTGTGACTTCCACATTTACACTTTTTTAATTCAGGTTCTATAATTTTCTTTTTTATAATAAATTACATCTATAAAAAGTCACATTTTGTTTGGCGGTCCATTTTTATATTTATGCTCCCAATGCAGCTCTTCAGCCAACATATTTGTTTAGGCCTGCTCTAAATGAACTGAAAACTCGAGGATAGCGACAAGCAACGTTCCCTCTAAGGTGTGCGCGTGTGTTGCCGCACATCTGTTAAAAATTGTCCGCACACATGTTTCCATCTTCCGCATACATTTCAAAAGGAACTTGTAACCATATTTTGTTCAGAGATAGCCGAAGACTAGAGGCTTTTGAGATGTGGTCCTATAGAAGACTATTAGGAAGGGGGGAATGGAGGAGAAGAGTTCAAATTGCTGCAAACCAGTCTTAGGACTGCAACCACGGAACGGAACTTATATATTTTATTTGATATTTAATGGGTTCTCAGGTTCCTTTATTTGAGATGTGTGCGGAACATGGAAACACCATATATAATCCACGCGCCGTAAGGAGCCTCTTTTTTTCTTGCACATATAAGTTGTTGGGCCGCACACACAATCAATAAATTGGAGGGAACGTTGGCGACAAGTCCTCCAAAGCTAATTATTGAAATGAACAAAGAGTTCTAGTTTGAATAATGCTAAATCCTCTCATCCATAAAGCTTACCTTGTTTCCAATTAATACTCTGGAAGATCCAGTGGACTTAAGATATTCAAGAGGTGGTAAAACACCACAACATACTCGTAACATAGGCAGTGAGCTTATCAACCAGAAATATTGTCTTTTCAGTATTCATAGCATATTTTTCCTTTTAAAATAATAATAATAATTTAATAATAAGGTTTATCATGTATATTTTCTATACAGTATTTTTATAATTTACAATTATTTTAAACAAAACAAATTTAATTTTAAAAGACTGTTTTAAGATGAAGTAACAATAGCAAAAGAAATGTGAGCAATCTATCATTTGAACTAAGTTTTGGAAACATAATAAAGAGAGACTAAAAAATATTGGAATCATTCGTCTTGAAATTATAAAATAACCACGGATCCAACATAAAAACTAGCCCATTATTTGGTTGGTTGCTCACTTGAGTCTAGAATTATTACATAAATAGATATTAAGCTATAATTAATGGAGGATTCCCGTGTGGAGTACTTTTAAAATTATTTTTTCAAGAGATAATTTTTATAGCAATACTTAGTCAGCTCAACTTAAAAGTAATTTTGTAAAATATTCATTGAAAATTATTGGCTTTGAATTTTACACAGAAACTTCTATGCACTTGCAAATACGTGTCATAATTTTCTTTTTAATATTGCAGCATAAATTGGAAAAACAATGTTCATAATTCACTTTAATATTATTTATAAAAGATGTTCACAGACTTTTAAAACCAATTTTACAAACATAAGTAGAAATTTAAGGAGTACCATTTAAAATATGCTTAAGGTAACATATTTTCACATTAATTCTTATTGTGAATAATTAATATAATTTTAAGTCATTGTCAAATCAATTGCAAAATCAGAAACTTCTCTGCACTTGCAAATACATGCCATAATTTTTTTTTTAATATCGCAGCATAAATAGGAAAAACAATGTTCATAATTCACTTCATTGTTATTTATAAAAGATGTCACAGACTTTTCAAACAAATTTTACAAACATAAGTAGAAATTTAAGGAATACCATTTAAAATATGCATAAGATAACACATTTTCACATTAATTCTTATTGTGAATAATTAATTTAATTTTTAGTCACAAAGTTCTGTCAACTTATTTGCAAAATCTTCAAAAATACTTGTATATAGTGCAACATGCCAATATTCACTCTCGGAAAGTAGGAACTAACTGAAATTTAGAAATTAATCCTTATCAAGTACAATGTAGAACAGTGCTACTCAAATAAATCCTTTCATGAGATATTAATTGACATTTTTTCCTTATTGTCCATCGCTGAAAGGTTTTCCACTATTATGAATCGTATCAAGACTTTATATTCAATTTTTTAGTCTTCCCGCAATGTCTACACCTGTAGAGCTTTTCATCACAGTGAATGCTTTCATGAGATGATAAATAACATCTTATTGAGAATGTCTTCCTTCAAGGTATATTGCTTTTCTCCACCAGAAATACTTGCATGGCGTATTGAAGGTTTGTCTGAGAATGTCTTTGCGCAACTGAATGGCTTCTATCCCTTAGGAATTTTCTCAAGGTATCTATAAAAATGATTTTTTTCTGAGAATGTTTTCCCACATTGTCCACTGCTGTAATGCTTCCCTTAACTGTGAATTCTTTCATGAGATATTAAATTACCTTTAAATGCGAATGATTTGTCACGTTGCCCACAGCTGTAGGGCTTCTCTCCACTGTGAATCCTTTTATGACTATGTAAGTTAACTTTGAGTGAGAATGTCTTAGCACATTGGTCACAGTTACAAGGTTTCTCTCCACTATGAATCCTTTCATGAAATTTTAAATCACTATTTTGTAAAACAGTCTTATCACATTGTTTACACGTGTATGGCTTCTCTCCACTATGAATTCTTCCATGACGTAAAAAATTACTTTTGCGTGAGAATTTCTTCCCACAACTTCCACAGCTGTAGGTCTTCTTGCTGCTGTGAATCCTTTCATGGGATTTTAAATAACCTTTTTCTGAGAGTGTCTTCCCATATTGTCCACAGCTGTAGGGATTTTCACCAGTATGAATCTTTTCATGAGATTTTAAATGATCTTTTCTTGAAAATGTTTTTGCACAATATCCACAACTGTAAGACTTATCTCCACTATGAATCATTTCATGAGATTTTAAATATTTTTTTCTGTGAGAATGTTTTATCACATTACTCACATCTATGGACATCTCTCCATGATGCATCTTTTCATGAGATATAAAATTGTCTTTTTTTGAGAATGTCTTTCCACAATGTCCACACCTATAGGGCTTGTCTCCAATGTGAATTCTTTCATGAGATTTTAAATCACTGTTTTGTGAGAATGTCTTATAACATTGTCTACAGCTGTATGACTTCTCTCCACTATGAATTCTTTCATGACGGGTAAAATGACTTTTGCGTGAGAATTTTTTCCCACAGCTTCCACACATGTAGGGCTTATCTCCACTATGAATACTTCCATGAGACATCAAGACCATTTTGTGGTAATGTTTCCCCACATTGTCCACTGCCATGGGGCTTGTTTTCACTGTGTTTTTCTAAATTTAAATAATCTGTCGTATCATTGGAACCTGAAATGAAAATTGTTTTTTTTTAAAAGCATCGTAAATTATTAGTGATCAATATTTTAAAATAATTATTCTGTTTGAAAATAAAGGATCAAAAAATTAGGAAATTGAGGAGTAAAACTCATAAACAATTCAAGAGCCAAAAAATACATAACGAGTAATAAGATAAAAACTGCACATTTTCTACAAAACGTTTTATTGGTGAAAAATAAAAAAACATACAAATTATATAAAGCTATTTTTCTAGTTTGAATTCACATGTATGCCATTTATGGGTATATTGTCACTTGTTGATACTGTTTTCCCATAAACAAAATAAAAAACATGGTTGTTATGTGGTTTATGAGTTTTACTCTTTTATTGTAGAAATTTTATACAATATTTTTTTTACGAAATCGTCTTATTTGATTAATACACTGTTGTGGCTATTTTTAGTCTTAAAATGGTATATTGTTTTTATAAGAATTCATTAATAGATTACCCCCTAGTCCAATCAAAATAACTGTTTAAAAGGACCATTGTTAAAAAAAGGTATGATGGCTTTTGCTCAAAACCGCATACAATTTCTCTTCATTGTAAAGTAAGTTTATGAAAGGGTCGTGTACATGAAGTTCTCCAGCCTGTTGGTTTTCAACAAGTGACGGCTTAATGGCTCTCAAACAAACGTTGAAAGGCTACATGTAGGAGGAGCGAGAAGATCGCCACCAAGCAGATGGGACCTGCTTCAGACGCACGTTCCTCACATGCTTGCAACACAGTCTCAAGATACGGGGACTTTTGCCGATTTCTCTGGCATGCTGAATTAATATTATTTATAATTTTTTTGTAATATTTTGTATCATTAAATGCTTATTACGTGGACAAGTTGTGGGAAAAAAACTCCACCTGAAGGCGGAGGTGGCACCGCACATGAGATAATCTTCTACAGTGCCATCTCCACCTTTCAGCGGAATATTATTTGAAAGAAAATATAGATATATTTACAAAATTTATAACAAACAAGATATAGAAAATACAAAAAAGAGGTAATTAAAATTCAAGAACACACAAGAATATATTCAAAAATGATTTGAATACCTATCTTACATACTACATTATAATGATAAAACACTATACAAATTCAAAGTAACAGAAATATTTAGTTACATATTTTGAATAGCATTTAATATTTGTGAAATTCAACAAAACATTCCAGACACAATCCTGGCATACTTTTGCACTGTAAACAATTATATATTGAATCTTTTCTTTTTCTAGCTTTTGAACAAACATGGCATAATTTTGTTTTTATTGGTTCGTCTTTATTTTTCTTTGATTTCAGAAATTCTATGCACAGAATTAGAAAAAAGCACTCGCACTCGGCCTTACATTTGGAGATTTCTCTGTCAATAATTCATTAATAATAGATATGCGATATAAAGATCTTTTCGTTAACTTGGTGTTAACATACAAAAGTGGCTTATGGATGGAGTGGCCGTTTTCAAGCAACCTTTCTTCAGCACGGCCTTATCCCGCAACATGTATATTACTAGATCCAGTATATCCATGGAAATTTAAAACAAAGCAGTCTGGTTCAGTAAGCTATATAATTTTATACCGTACTTATGTTGTTTGTTTTTATTCAATAATCGAAAAAGTAAAAGTACTCTCCATAAAACCGTGCTTTTATCCAATGATTTGCACGGGTAATAGCATGAATTCATTTTACTATTAAAATAATCGATTACCTTGCGTATTTTCTTCAAAGGATCATTCGAGTCTTTTTCTGAAGAAAAGTGAAGACAACGAAATATTAATAAAAATCTATTTCTACTAATTTGTTAACCAAAACTTGAAATGTTAAAAAGATTATGTTTTTTCCAATAGTCTTGTAGTTTTGAAAGTTGTATGGTGCCCATGTGCAAGAAAAGCCATGGACATGCTCCGCCATGGTGGAGACGGCATTACAAGATAACTATCAACTCCGCCCATAAACGGAGCTGGCAGCGAACCTGTTGAGGCTCAACTTACTGCGTAAAGTATTAGTAAGTGAAAGTGAAAAAATAATTCAGAATAAAATAAAATATTCGTACTCACTTAAAATTGCAATTGAGCCACAAACATCAACAGTATCTGTGTTACTGACTTGAGCACATTCTGTTTTTATGCCTGCTTCTTGAGTATAAAAGCAGAGAATACTGGCGCAGTATCCTCTTCTACAATTTCTTCTTTTATGTGAAAATCTGAACAGAACTTAAATTTCGAGTCATTGGATTGTTCCTGTGAACTTTTGACTGTGGTCAATTCATTATTGAATATTTTACAAGATGAATGGGTCTGAATATCTGCAAAAAATATCAAATATATTCTAGTAATCCAACAAACGTATTTTATATATTTAATGTAATCTATTATACAACATGAAACGTAATTTCTTTAGCTTTTGATCCCTAACAAACATGTCTCAGCTGATAATAAGATCAACACATCACTCAGATCTATATTAACACGTTCCGCGCCGCGTAGGTCACCGGTGACCTACCGTGTTTTTGACCAGGGCGCCACATAGGTCACCGGTGACCTACGTGTTTTTTTTTTTATAAACAGTCCCAGTGCGCCAGCGGTCACATTTACTACGAATTTTAACATTGAATGTGATCTATATGGCGCCCCTGAATATAATGCACATAAAAACTACCAAAATTTTGTTTGAAAATGCAATTATTTTTAATAAACCTCCAGGTGTACACATGAGCAAGCTATTACGGTTTATTTTTTTCAAGGATAAACTAGCCTCTACAATTAGGCTAGGGGGTATAGAAGAGATTCCAGGGATAACATAATGAATGGGACCATCCATTTGTCACACTCTGGAAATTTATGAGGGTGCATTGTCTATGCAACATTGTGACCCTTTTTTTTGGAGCTATTGTCTCAGTAATCATAAGAGATTATTATGTTATGGCGTAACACTATAGCATATTACATAAATAAATAAAAAATATAATAAGTAATAAATTAGGCATGCTACAATTTGTTTGGACTACAAAAGTTTATGTTGTATATACATGTATTACCGTACGACGCCGCGTAGGTCACCGGTGACCTACGCTCACAATATCACCTAAAATCAGTTATTTTTAAAAATAAATCATTATTTATGAAGCCTATATATGTATAAATAATAAAAACTATAATTTGTTAAGTGGCGCAGGTACTTATTTTCTCAAAATGTACTGCGGCACGGAACGTGTTAATGCGACAGTAGGATCTTCATATGTGACTAAAGAAATAACAGAAGTACACATAATCAGAAAAGAAGAGCACAGAATCATTAAATGTTGGAAATATTTGGAAACAATAAAATTGAACGCTTGAGATGTAACTCACAGTTTACAAAAAATATTATATTTTTTAAAGTAAGACATTTGTTGGGTCGAATGAATTTGAGAATTGGAAGTGCAGCTATTGTCTGCAGTAGCTTAGGGGTAGAAGCTGCTTCCTCAAAAGAACAAAATCAAGGGATTGGTTTTCACCGGCAGAGATATATTTTATTCCATTATTCTCTCATGATTTTGATACATTCATTAAGCAGTACTCACAAAACATAATTAGAAGTCATATTTCTCACAATTTTTTATACATAAAAAAATAATTGTAATTTGTTTAGTCCAACAGTTTATTCCACTTTATGTAACGGTATAACCCTACCGATTTCAAGGTTTTCACCTCATCATCAGGAGAGCACAAACAAGGTATGGTTATACCGTTATATAAAGTGGAATAAACAGTGTTGGATTAAATGTCTTTAAACCTCCACAGTGTTAATGCCTTAACTTTAAATAGCATAAAAAAATTAGTTCAATAAACGTACTTGTGTCTGTTGGGTTATTACTAACATATCTGAAATCTGCGCTGGTATCTTGTGCGAATTCTATTTCATAGGGGAAATGTGACGCGATATCCTCATCTTCTGCCTTTTCTCGTTTCACCATCACCTCTGCAGTTTCCTTATGTTCCCGAGTATACACTCTCTTCCTCCCTGTAAACATAACAGTTAATAATACAATAAACATGTTGTCTTAGAGATGCATAAAACTATATTCTGTTAGAGATATGTATAAATGATACAAAACTTATGAAAGCATAGCAAAATTTTTTAAATTTATTTAAACAAATGTCCAAATATTTATTTACAATATAAAATAAGAATTCCAAACATATAATTGAACCGTTCAAAACGAAGGATAAAACTTTTAAAAACAACATTCTTCAAAAAATTTAACACATATATCATTTAAAATGTACAGTATGACAATTAACTAGTATAAAAGATCTAATATAGATTGTGGTACTATTTTTTATCAAACTCTATGGTACTGATGCAAAGGCTATCACAGTAGACCAACTGTCAAAATCGGATGAGGTAAAAATATGACTTTGTAAATCAGTCACAATATCAAGCAGTGCGTACTGATGTGATGTGATACGGGATAGAAGTAAGAGCCGATACCAACAGGACAAAAAACCTTCTCAGAGTGGCAGAAATGAAAACCCTACGCTCCATCGCAGGCAGAACTCTTAGAGATCGGATAAAAAATGAGACGCTTAGGTTTGTCTGTCGTGTTGAAGACATAGTGAGGTGGGGAAGAAGCAGAAGGCGCTTCTGGAGGGATCATGTGGACCGCATGGAGGATATAAGACTGGCAAGAATCGCTAAGACTGAAAACCCTAACAGCGGGAGATTACCAGGAAGGCCGCCGAAAAGGTGGAAGAACAGCTGAACGTCATCATCCCAGGACAGCCCACTGTCACAAACAGGTCATACGACCTAAACCATGAGGAAGAAGATCTCTAAGTGGAAAAGTTCCTCGAAGAAAGAAGAAACGCAACATTCATTGGATGCGGTAAAAATGTGAATTTTAGTTAATCAGATCTGTCTCGCAAAGGACAACTGAAAAATACATGGTCTATAGTTTCATCATCCAGACTACACTCGCAGCCGGGTTTCTCCCCAATACCCATTCTGTAAAGATGACTAGCCACCACGCAGTTGCCCATCCACACGACAGGCACTTCTTTTTTGCTCATTCTTATTATATTAAACCATGGTTTCAAAGGGATTTTAATCTTACATATATAAATCAAAAGGTCACTTAAAATATAAATACTCGAACCGGAGAGTATCATGATCATGAAGATGATAGCCCACGTCAGTCTTTTAATACCAATTTTGATGTGTGGGATTGAAATATGGACATGAAAAGACTGATAATAGCTGAATAAATGCTGTAGAAATGCGTGCACTGAGAAGAATACATGGGATGTGATAGAATATGGAATGAATTGAATAGGTATGTAAGTGAACTTAAGGTTAATGTTGAGTAAGATGAAGAAGACACCTCTAATGGTTAAAGCATGTAAAATGAATGAATGAAGAAAGACCAACAAAATAAATATATAGTGCAAATGTGAGTGGAAGGCGTGGAAGAGGAAGATCAAGCAAAGAATGGTTGGATTAAGTGAATGATATTTGAAAGAAGGAAACGTACAAAATCAGAGAAATCGAAGGAGTTGGATGAGGGTGCAGATGTAGAAGAGGCGAAGGATGTGTGATGAGATAGGAAAATCTGGTAATCTGTTCTCTCTGCCTATCCCTACAGGAAAATGATGTGACGGTATGGACATAATCTTAGATATAATTTTCTTCGCTTGTTATGATCTTTCTCCACCTTTCTGTCAATTACTTACGCCTCTTATATAAAAAAAAGGACATACAAGAATATTCAGTCCCATTTTCACATTCGTAATGCTCGTAACATGAGCAAAAAACGCCATTTCTTTTCGAATTTCTTCATTCAGGGGGTCCATCCAATTGCGATAAAACTGTATCACATTACTGTTTTGTCAAGTTTGTATACTGACAGTAAAACTTTTTGTATCCTTAGAATTGGTTTAGCGGTAGGTCATGGTACCTGCATGTTCGACAACTGCTATCTTTTACATCCCTGGTTAGAGTAAAAACCAATTTTTCATCTACAGTGGCAACAAGTTTCAAAAATGGATTTTTCTATTTCAGTTCTAAAGTATATTTGCACGCATTAAACACAGTTTTCTATGGATATTGCATCAACTGAGCATCAACAGAATCAGTGGATTCGCTCAGTTCATGCGGAACCCATTTCTTATTGAATCATTCAATCTTTCTTCTAAGCCAAACCATTTCAATATTCCTATCTAATTTTTTAACACATCATCTTTCATTCCGTACGTTTCCCAAAGATCTCATTCTTAATTCTATCATAGATTGTTTTCTCACACATTCATTTATACCCAACACTTGCATTTCTACAAATTAATCCCACACACTTTACATAACACTTGCATTTCAACCTATTTCATTTTATATATTTTTAAATTTCCAAACTTTACTTGTATATTATTACATTGTATTACACTTTTTTTGTATGAAGTACAACGTGGCGGGCTTATTGCCATGTTGCAATATCTTTCAACCAACCAGAAAGATGTTAAAGAGGCCTTAACGCCTCGGCCACACAGGAAGGAGCCTCGCTCGATGCTTAGAGTTATGTTGCGAGTTAGGCGACATATCCTAGCGAACCAACGTACTGCATAATATCGCAGTGGCCAGACTGCATGATTTGCGCCACGTTGCATGACGATTGGTCATCGAGTGAATCTTCTAGCGAACAGACGTGTTGGTTAATTTACATGGCGGAAGTTTTAATGACAGCTGTGTATAAAAGGGAGCCTTTGTGGAACTAATCGAGCAAATTATAGAAAAATGTACCTGTAATAAAATCACTTTGGAATGAAGTTGCACAGAAAGTAAATAAAGACGGTAAGTTATAATGAAATTGGCTAGTTTTGAGAGTGACATCGTGTGTTGACTCAACCGCTCCCAACTGTCAAATGAATTTGTGCGTAGCACTAAGGTGTGGCCAGGCATGAAGTCACCTAGTATATGAGTCACGTAAAATCTAGCTTAGCACCAAACGAAGCATTTTGATGTGGCCTCGGCCTAAGTGAAAACTAGACTGGAATCCTTTTTCTCTTTATAGATATCTGTGTTCTAACGGGATTTGAACCCGCAACCTCCGGGTTGGGAGACAGGCAACTTACCATCTTGCCACGGATGTCATCATCATAAGGATGGGACCATCATAAGATTGTCGTTATAAGGATGGGACCAAAAAATTGTGTGGTGTATTAGTATACACAAGAATCTGTCATCGCCAAATCAAAGACAAAATCTATGCTTAGAAAAAAAGAGATTTTTTTGCGAAGATATGAAGAATTGAGATTGTGTAGCAAATTAATATTAACAGAAAGTCCACATCCCTTGGTTGTCTCATTTTCATGTCCTCATACTTCTAAAGGTTAAATATAAATCAGATGCTAGCGTATTCAAAATCTCCTCATTGGCAACCAAATAGCATACAGGCGGCCCTCGATTTTCGCACATTTTTTTTTGTCAATAATGCAAAAAATGTTCGCTTCCGTGATACCACTTTTTTGATAGAACTAAAATATATGGAACTCAATAAACAACATTGGAGAATCGTGGGCTGAAATAAAAGAGTCAACAATGAAAGGTGTCTGGAAACAATTATACCCACAAATGATGAGTGATTTTATAAATTCTGAAGAAACTCCGGAAACTATCACAGATGAAATAGTTAGCTTAATGAATGAACTAAACTTGGACGTCAACAACGAATATGTTAATGAGTTTGTGGCGGTCATCGCACATTCAGTCGCCCACTCGGAACACTGTGGGCGTTCATACATACGGTCAATGACCGATGAAGTGACCTTTGCATTCCTCGACAAATTTAAATAAACAAGTCCGAAGTTCACACACCGGCCATTCAACCCATAGCCCGGAGCGGACCGCATTCCATACTAGAGCAAGAGCGCACCACGCTGTCTCGCCAGTTCCGTAAATAAAATGTCACCTACATACGACATTAACCGTTTTGCTAATGCAGAAACGAGACGAAGGATATCTTGCTCGCATTCCCGCACACATGCGGAAATAGTATAAATACCTACGTTTACTAATAAAAACTCTTCTTCCGCATTGCGATCCAAAACGTGTTTTATTTATCAACAAATCATCATCATCTCTTCCCTTAAGGACTAGCTCCTAAAAGTTGATTGAATCTCACTCGGTACCTCTGTCAAATGAATACTCAATTGAGCAACAAGAGTTAAATGAAATACACAATGGAAGTGAGGAAGAAGAAGCTGATAAAATCATCAAGACTTTGACAATCAAAAATATTAATGAGCCCTTCATGCGTCTTGACAATTTTTTGACTATCATGGAAGAAGGTGATGGAAGACCAATGGAGAATGTATATCTCAAGTACGTAGGGCGATTGAGAAAGACACAGCATGTTATAGAACTCTTTATCAAGAAAAGAAAAAAAAGGGTGGTGGTCAACTAACTCTTGACAAGTTTATAAAGAAAACACCTGAAAGTGCTTAAACACGCCTTGTTAACTTAATTATGTACATTGATAAATAAATATTATTGATAAATAAATAGTATTATTGATAAATAAATATTTTAAAATAGAATTTTTTATGGTTTTTTTTACATCCCTCTACTTTCGAACAATAAACATTCGCACACATTTTCAGGGCCACCTGTATTTCACGAAAACCTATTAATGTAACAATGAGAAATTAGCTCACTTGGGTCTATGGTGCTATCGCCGACATGTCTGGAATATGCGCTGGTATCTCGTACACATTCCTGTTTGATATCTGCCTCATGTAGTATACCCGTACCATGCTCGGGAAAATCTGCTGCAGTATCCCCATCTTCTATCTTTTCTTCCTTCACCGTCACTTCTGCAGTCTTCATGGGTTCATGGGAACTCGTCACATCCTGAAAATGTTAATTTATTATATTTTCAGCTTTTCATTGTGGTGAACCATTAACATTTATTTATCATTTTTAGTATTAGTTACTTTGCCAACAACACTTGATCGTGTTATATGTGACTGTTGTTGCCTATTTACGTTCGGTGGAATTTTCAACGGGATGATAAACTTTTTTTGTTTCATATGGTACCCTTTAATACGTATATCCAAATTGGTGATGGGTGAGCAGACCTCATTAATCAAACTTTGGGTTGAAAATCAACGGAGTAAGCACGGAACTTGTTGTTTATTGTTGCACGTGATAAATAACAGTACTGCACGTCAACAGACAACGAAATTTACACCCATATTCAACTCGATGAATTCTTTTAGCTGACTGGGAATTAATTTTTTTTATTTTGGGTACCATCGAGAATAAAACCCGAAAGGTGGAATCCCTGGTGAAAATCCCTGGTGAAAGTCAACCATCTTACATTTTGAATGGTGTGTAGTGCGAAATGGTCTATAGTGTTAAAGATATGGGTGCCATACGCAGCTTTAGGAAACACTTAAAGACAACCTTTTTTGGAAGGACTTATCAAAATTTATAATGGTATATAAACCAGGGCTGTGGAGTCGGATGAAAATTTACCGACTCCGACTCCGGCTTTATTTTATACTCCGACTCCCACTCTTGACTCTGACTTCAATTTTTATTTTATTTTATAATTTACTGCGTCTACCTAATGTATTTATATTGGCTTATTAATAATGGATACAGGTATAAATACAAAATTAATTATATTCGTACACAGATGAAACAATTTAATAAAAAAATATATAAACAATACGCATTAAGCAATATCTTCACACAAAAATAATATTAAAAATATATATTAATATTTAAAAAAAGAATTAAATAAAACTTTTAAATAATTAGAAAAACAACACAGGTAGGTATTAAAAAAAATAAGAAAACACTTTAAAATAAAATAAAAAGGTTGCTTCATTTGTTTTCATACGTTAACTAAATCTTATTTATATTGTTTATTATTTTTTTTATTCAATATTGAATAGAACACAAGATAAGATTTTTGAAAGTAAATATATTTTATATAAATCTTATTTCCTATTCGTGGTCTAAATGGAATTAGATCTCAAAAAAAGAATTGCTTCTATTAAGTCAGGATTTATGGAAGCTCTTAAATCTGATTTAATAATTTTAAGCGCGGAAAATAACCGACAAGTGTTCTTATTTTATTTATTTTCCTAGAAAATAAATAAAAACCCTAGGAATCTAAGTGCAGGAATTTACTATTTGTACGGCTGCAATAAACTGAACGTAATCCCCTTTTGGGGTTTATTGCGATTATAAAAGTCTGCATAGTATCAGGCATGAAACGATGAGAGGTTAACTGGTTAACACATACCGTAACGTTATTCATTCAAGAAAATGTTAAAATAATTAAACGGAGTCGGAGTCGGTCGATTTTTTCCGACTCCGACTCCGCCTAAAATGTTCAGACTCCACGACTCCGGCTCCGACTCCACAGCCCTGATATAAACACTACACACATACATATAAAAACCAATGTTATTATCACTTTTTCTACCAAATATGTTTTTCTGAATAAATGCAGATGCAGGGGAAAACCTAATCTAATGGCCACAGTCACTACCTTTCTATTCTTACACTCAATTTATGTTTTTATAAATATATATTTATTTTTAATATGTCAAAAATAGTGAGTCGTGCGTTAGAGCACCCTCGAGGACAGTTTGCTCTTTGAACAGCACTATATAAATTGTACTTTTATTATTATTCCGTAAAAAAAAAGGCTGAAAAATGTTTATTGTAATGTTCTACAATGAAATACAGTAAAGCGTAGATTATGCGTGATAATAGGACATTCGAGTCCGGATAATTGAAAATCACACAAAATGCAAATTACATTAAGACGCCCCAGATCTCTATATTTTCGTGTTGGTGTGGATGCGGGGTAACACCGCCAACTTACTAGCATTGTGTAGCGTAGAGAATAGGTATAATGTAAACCATAGATTTTAGAACAGTTTCACTATGTGATTAGAAATAATAATAAAGTAAAAATTTGTTAAAAATTTGAAATAAATATTTAAAGGATAACTTAATAAAAAAAATTTACTACAGAGGATCACAGTTCATCTAACTTATGGATAATTGAACTTTGGATAATCAGTGTTCTACTCTAACTAATTATTCAGAATTAATGTAACTTTTTTTCATGAAACATTCTGTTGTTTATTTTTTATTTATATTAATTCAATCTCTAAAATAGCTACCCTCACTAGATATGCTTTTAAGCTATCTTTCTGTAAAAAATTCAATACCCTTTTTTGTAAAAACCAGGCTATTAAAAATTTGACTAGGTCGAAACATTTTATAACGCACGATCCCTATACAATCCCACCATGTACCCCAAAAGAACCTTTTCAGTGGTCAGCCTGGGTTTTGCTGTTGGTTTCACTTCCAGTTTCTTTGACAAACATTGTTTTTTACATCGATCATTGTCATAACTCGGGAGAATCGGAAAGACGACAGATCGATTTGAAATTTGGTGTTGTCGCAGAATGCTCCGGATACCATGGACAGCCATGAGAACACACGTGTTTCTTCTTAGCGGAGCTCAAAATAAAGGATCGCCTCTCGTCATTGTGTATGCGACGTGTCCTGCATTATTTCAGCCAAATCGTGAGAAGAGAACTGGAGAAACTTGTGGTCGTCGGAAACGACGAAGGAATGAAATCTCGAAGAAGACAAGGGATCTTAAATATTGGATGATTTCCGATCGACCCGGGACAGATCCAGATGGAATGAGACCATTAAAAGGGTCATCGACGGCTGCCGCCATTCTGACACGAGGGACAGGGTGACGGAGATTATCATAAAAATTTTCGGTTCCGGTCAACAGATGGCGTAAAAATGGAGTCTGTTCTTCAGGATTTGATTTGTTCTCGTTACTAAGTTTGTGTGGAATCCATACACCCTGCCTGCAAGCTTTTCCGTTTTTTATTTCATATTATGATGTACTGTAGATTCGGAGCATCCGAATTTTTCTGCAAGCTGATGAATAATTTGGGCCGAATTATCTTCAATTACCGCGGTTAAGAGGGCGTCATTCAATTCTGCAGGTTAAAAGGTCGTCATTCAGTTTAAGGACTATTTTTTAAATCGAAATCTTGCGTTTTTTTTAACCATTTTTGGAACGTACAGAGATCCAACACGTCACAAATGTTATTTGTTGCAATAGTTGCATAGTTTTTTTTAATAAACTCAAATAACATGCAATTTCGTATGAATTTTTCGTTTCGTTTAAATTCTGCCATTGTGAATGAATTATATTTATGCTGAATTTACAATTCAGATGTCGACAAACCGAGAATTAACTGAACAGGAGGGATACAATGACAATCAGAACATAACTAACCTACAATGACACTTTTCCGAATAACCTATTATAAAAGATATACAGTGCCCGTAAGTAATACACATCGGGCTAATATATATATAGTAATACACACCATTTTTCGAACCACATCATAATTCAAATCGTTTACATCTAAACGGCATTCCTTTTTTGGTCTTCCCTTTTTCGGAGTATTGAACATGAATGAACTGGATGATGTTTCAGTATCGACTTCGTTTAATATATTGTTTAAAGTTTTTCTTGAAATCCCGGTAGCACTTGCAACTCGCTCTTGAACCTTCTTAAAATAATGACTTCCATCGTCATCCTTAAACATTTTAAATTTGTTGGCTTCTTTAATAAAATATTTATAAACATTGTAAACAATTTCGCGTGACTGAGCGTGTAAAGGTTTCCCTCTTTTTATATTAGATATTATAGTTGCCATAATACTGTGCACTATTTTCACTTGGGGGTTTTAACAGCTCTATACGATATATATTCTTTAAAGTGGACGCGATCACACACTAGAACGCTTGACAGATCGCGACAGAACACATTGTATGAATGACAGATACGACGCTCTACAAATCCGAAGTTAGCCGATTATCGCAGACAGTCTGTTTCTTAAGCCCGGTGTATATTACTTACCGCCGCACGTTGGGGCGAAACGTTGAATATCATATCATAATTCAACATTGTCGAATGTACTTCAGAATTAAAATAAGTAGTGATTTTTATTCCTAACATCCCATAGATTTCAGAAAAAAATCTACGTTTTTGTAGGTTCTTCCGTTGATTCCATATAACTTGTCAAAGTTGTATGCTTGGAGAAAGCAAATTTATAGTGACGATTTAAGTGAAACTTTGAACTTATATTTTAGGTATTTTTAGTACAATTTCAGTATTTATTTTATTATATTTTAAATATGTACTATTTTATTATATTCAGAAATAATAATTTGATTTGTTTCTACTTAATTTATAGTTAAAATATAATTTAGAAAATTTGTGAAATTTTTTTTTATTTCGTTTAACTTTTAACAACTATTCCTATATTTATAGCGAATTTTACCGAGAGTTGGATATTACGATTTTTATATTAACTAAAGTATTTAGTCTTAGAATTAGCAATAAAATGATGCGCCTACTTGCGCGTTTTTTTAATCAATTTTAAACTAACAAAGGGGCTGCGTAAAGTTACAGTACGAAGAGGTATATATAAACTCAAAATTCAATAGCTTTCAAACCAATGAAAATATTGATATATGATATTACACACACATTAATAATACAATATTTTATTATGATTTCTAAAATTATATTGTATTTAAAAATATAAAAACAAATTTGGTGTAAAATGTTTTTAAATTTTTTATTAGATATACATGATTTTTCTACAATGTAAGAATGGAAAATTGATGAAAATAGAATAAAATACAATTCATATAATAAAAATAATATTCTTAACGCGATGTGTGAGAGTTAATGTTTTTGAATGTTTTTGACTGTCATAAGAATAATTATACGGTGAATTAACTGACCAACATACACTAGACTATAGTACACTAACTTCAGAAATTCTAGGACGGGTCTGTGACGTTTTAAACGTCATGTCTCAAAGAGATGGGGTAAAATTAATTTTTTTTACAAATTGAATACTTTTTTTATAAATCGAAAAATTGTTTTTCTCTAAACTGACGTTTTAATTCCTAATTTTCATTATATTGACTTTCTAATGTATTGTATGATTTGTATCCATCTTTAAATAGGCCAAGATCCACTATGAATTAATACTAATTACGAACATTTCATTTTAGGTATAAAAAAATCGAAAATCCAATTATCGTATACCCCATCCCTAGCCAATGCAGACTAACGTAGTGACTTTTGACAAACGTCACCTAATATTATTTGATTTTAACAAACTGCCACATTTTTGCTAATTTGTAACAAGATATATTAATTTGTCATTATTGTTAGTTTTTTGTAATGTACTCGTATTCAAATTACTGAACTTCGTTACAAGGTTGTATTGGGACAAATGTGTCAACTGTCAGAGGACTCATCCTAGATTTTCTGAAGTATACCAAGTGTATATGTATTTTTAACATATTTATTACTGTGATCCTAATTGCAAAAGTGCTTTAGCCTCATCATCTAGTTCCATGATTTTTCATGCTTTAGCCATACTTTTACTAGAAATATATGGATGTGAACTGTACATGAGAGCAGCGGCGGCTGGTCCCGAGGTGCACTGAGCGAATGTGAAATATCGCTGTCTCACAGTTTACTGTATGTTTCTGCCCTGTACGAATTTGCATTTCCAGTCGGTGCGTATTGGAGATCGCTCCGGTAGTATTGGCAAACTTGGCCGGTTAATTTGAAAGGAATATATTTTTTAAATTTTACTTTAAACTTTTTGAATTTTCACTTAAATAAAAATACTCGTACTATTTGTCAGTATTCTTGTATATATTTATCTATACAATTCTATTCATCTATACCAGAGGTTTCCAAACTACGGTCCGCGGGCCAACACCGGCCCGCGAGCACCACCAATCCGGCCCACGGTAACGAGCCGGATATGCCCGGTATCCGGCCCGTCATACTTTATTTTGATTACATTGTAAAATTTACAGTAACTCACCGGCTAGTTCCAATACGAAAATTTGCGAGCTATTCAAAACTATAGTATGTTGGTATGATGAGCTAGCTATGTTAGGTCTTGGCTCTTGGGACTTAGTGGAGGAGTCAGTGTGGCCCTTAGGCTAAAAAGTTTGGAGGCCCTGATCTATACAAATATATAACCTATAAAATAATTTAATCTATACAAATATTTAACCTATAATCTATACAAATAATTTAATCTATACAAATATTTAACTTATAATCTATACAAATAATTTAATCTATACAAATGTTTAACCTATAATCTATACAAATAATTTTATCGAAGTAATTTAATCTATACAAATATTTAACCTAAAATCTATACAAATAATTTTATAGTGTGCAATCATCCGTCCGTAGTAGCATCGGTCATTCATCACTGGACACTGGCGTATACTCCTTCATATATAGGAGTTCACGGCCATTATTCAAAGAGAGAGAGAGAGAGCATCGGTCATTTGACAGTTTAAATCCATAGAATATTACATTTCCTACCATAGAACCAAGATATCATTCCTTCATAATATCTTCTTGAATAATGGCCTTGAAATTTCTTCATATGGAGGAGTTCTAGGCCATTGTGCAAGATCATCACTTGACACTGGCGTATACTCCTTCAGGAGTTCACGGTCATTATTCAAGAAGACTTGATACTGGCGTGTACTCCATATATAGAATTCAAGCCCATTATTCAAAAAGAAATTATTTATTTCTCGAGAATTAAAACAATGACGTGGAAATTCGTCGTTTTTTTATAAAAATATTCAATTATCGTATTGAAATAATATAAAATAGCCCTTTCCAGATAAGGTCTATTTTACATGAAAATCAAGTGTCATTCATAAATATTTATCTTTCTACTCCAGCATTATTATGTTGTTCTATCATATGTTATGTTTGCTTGTCTGTTTTTAAGACGTTTCTCTCAAAATTTACTTTTTCATATTTTATAAAATATATTAGATATTTAATATATGTCACTCATGACAAAGCAATACCTCGTAAGCCACTTAATACAAATTTTACAGGGGAGGCAAAAAACTTCATAATATCTACATTTTTTAATTATTTTTGGTATAATTAGGTTTTTTGTATATTTTATATAAATACTTTTATTATTAGTTATCTATTTTTTGTTATATATTTTAAATCCTTTACTTATGTGGGATACGAGGTATTGCTTCCACTAAAGAAACAACATAGTGCCTTACGAGTAATTGCTTCTAACAAATGCACTCATAATAATGTCTACTGTTACAATAAATACACACTTTATATATTATAATTTATTTAAAAATCACTATATAAAACAGAAATAAGCAAAAATAATACTTATATTACATAATATAACCAAGATAATTGTTTTTTAAATATTATACAACATATGACCCAGTGAAGTAATACCCAACTATAGCTCGCTCAAGGTATTGCAGCGGACTCTTTACAAGGTATTGCAGCGGACAAAATGGGATATGAGGTATTGCATTTAATGAATTCGGACAAAATGGGATACGAGGTATTGCATTAATTGAATTAGAGACATAAATATTTTTTTTTAAGAAACGAGCTTTTGCCAGATTACGTATTCACACATTTAAAGACTAACTACATAAAAAGCTCGTTTTTGACAAAAGTGTGATATGCGAGGTATTGCTTTGTCATGAGCGATATATTAAATATAAGCGTGTGGACTGAAAAACATCTAATGTCCTCGCTGCCGGGCTCGCCCTCTATTGTCGGGGTGTATCTCGACTGGGGGAATGTTTTGAGATGACCCCCAGGCCTTTTGATAGCTTCTCTCTTATATGAATTTTCTTTGTCATTATCTTGAAATATATGGGCAATTTCAAGACATATGTTTATGGACATACTCGTACTATATTGCTATCAATAAACCTATATTTATTTAATATTAATTATTATATCAAAATTACCAAAATTTGCTAAGATGATAGTTCATAATAGTATTTTGGTGCCAGCTTTGAAGTAACAAGACTGAAGAATGGAGATTTATTTTCAGTAAAAACATTACAAAATATATTTATATTCATATAATACAAAAATTATAAGATAAACAAAAATATGTGATTAGAATTCGCTTTGTAGGATCAACATTTTATCCCAAATTTATACCTTATAAATAAATATAGATGTATTGATAGCAACATAGTATGTACATATAAATATAATAAAAATATATAATACATATGTAGCGACCGTGCGTGCGGTCACTGAACCTACTAAGGCGATCCTTGCCCGCGCGGTCATTGAACTTGCAAGTGGCGAGTGCGAGACGGCGCCGGGCGAAGGTCGCCAGCGCGGCAATTGAACTCACTAGTAGCGAAGAGCGAGACACCGATATATCTCTTGCCTCTCCTGCAGACCGTAGTATGAAATGTATATAGAACGTGCAACAATAAACATGTGTCCAGCGGAAGCGAGACAGCAACATGTTCTGCGCCGTTCTATACATTATAAATACAGACGCTTACAATAAACTTTCTCTTTGCATATTCCGATCTCGACGACTTTTATTCAAACAACACTCATCCTTCTATGCGAAACACAAGTCCCTAAACATATATACCACTACCCCGTTTCCCTGTCGGGGTAGGAAAACAGATCAGAGTGCCATACTTTCCTATCTCGACACACATCCTTCTCATACAACTTCAACGATTTCTCTGACTTTCTACTTTTCCTTCTTTCAGAATATCATTTACTTGATCCAACCATACTTCCCTTGGTCTTCCAATCACATTTGCACTATATATCTGTTTTATTTGTATTTCTTCATTCATTCGTTCCAAATGCTCAAACCATCTCAACATTCTTTTCTTCATCTTACTCAACACATCAGCCTTAAGTTCAAATTCAGCCTTAATCATTTTATTCCGTATTTTGTCATACATTGTCACCCCACATATTCTGCATTGTGAAACGCGTGCATTGAGTGAAGAGATTTGACTCTAAATATGCCACAAAGTCATTAAATTAATACTAAACTGAAAAACACAAAACCACAATCAAGAGTCTAGGATGGTTAAACATTTTGTAAATAATTAAGTTTTCATTATTATTTTTACATTTACTGAACATGTATCATGATTATAAATTAATAAGACTAATAATTCTACTGCGGTTTTTAGCTTTAGGGAACAAAGTCAATGGGGCACTAAAATATACGTACTCAAACCTGACACTACCAAAATCTGCTAAGATGATAGCCCACAATAGTATTTCGGTGCCAACTTTTATACATGGGAGTGAAACGTGGACGTGGAAAAATACTGAGAGGAGTCGAATAAATGCTGTATAAATACGTGCATTGAGAAGAGTACATGGAGTGACAATGTATGGCAGAATACGGAATGAAGTGATAAGGTATGAATGTGAATTTAAGGCTCATGTGTTAAGTAAGATGAAGAAGAGTACATTGAGATGGTTTGGGCATGTGGAACGAATTAATAAAAAAAGACTAACAAAACAGATATATAATGCAAATGTGAGTGGAAGTCATGTGAGAAGACCGTGTAAGAAGGCAAGTATGGTTGGATCGTGATATTCTGAAAGAAGGAAATGTAGAAAGTCACAGAAATCGTTGAAGTTGAATGAGAAGGATGTGTGTTGAGATAGGAAAGTATGGTACTCTGATCTGTCTAACTACCTCGACTGGGAAATTGCATGATGATATATATAACCTAATAATGAACTATACTATTTTTTTTATCCACTTTGCACGAATTTCTCCTGTTACGCAAAGAGGGAATAAACCTATATAAGTTACACTGAAGATATGAACCTATATACGTTTCACTGAAGAGAACTTGACGAGTACATTAATGATCTTTTCTACGATCGTTGAATACAAGCAAATGCTCGAACCTGATAGAATTTTGACTCGGAACAAGTAATAAATCTGTAACTGAAAGACAAGAGGATTTTATTAAATGATTTACTAAAGATTAGAAGCAAAATTGATTAAATACAAAGATATTTACAACTTTTATACAACAAATATCTTTAGTTGTGATTCAAGATTGTAAACAAAGTATGACACTCCAAAAGAGCTTTAGTGATTTGATTTAGATTCGAAAAAAATCTTTTAGTATAAAAAACAATTATATCTAAATTATAATAATAACAGTACCTTGTTCAGGATTTTTTGAGTGACTAACGACAGACGGTAAGAAATAGATATTCGTAAGATTAGGAAAGTTGGCATCTGGCACGGATCCCAAAAAAAGACCTGTGCACAGCAATATACTTTTAACTGCAAAATGTATGTCACATATCCAAAAACATTCAACAATTGCAAAAAAGATTTATTTTATCATATTCCTAATTTCTTCCAACTCAATCAAGCCATTTTGTGGTAGAGCTTGTGTGAAATACGGCAAAATGCTGCTTTGCTTTTTGCAGTCCATAGTACTAAAAACATTTTACGATCCATAGAATCAGTGAAATGTGTGTATTACAGAACATAAACACGTGAATTCAAATACACTGTAATATTTTGAAAGAATCGAAAAACAATATAGATAATGTTTGTTTACTATCTCATATACGTGTATGTCACTAGTTTCCTTGAAATATCAATATAAAATTGGACAAGATCCATAGTTTTCTCACCCTCTCTTTATCTCAAACAATGGCGGTGACCTCCTGTACCCAACCACACCAACAAAATATGTTAAACGAAATTCGTTCGTAGAACATATAAAGCTGTAGTCTAGTTTGAAGTTTCTCTTCACTGTAAATCCGTTCATGAAATGTTAAAAAAAAAAAAGAGAATATTTTCTCGCAATACCCACATCAGTGTTGTTTTGCTCCACCACGAATAAGTGCGTAGCATATTGAAGATCTTTTGACATTGTACACAGCTGTAGGGCTTCTTTCCACTGTGAATCATTTCATGAGATTTCAATTTGCTTTTATCTGAGAATGTCTTTGCACAGCTTCAGGGATTTTCTTAACTATGAATCCTTTGATGAGATTTTAAATTAACTCTCTCTGAGAATGTCTTCCCACATTGTTCACAGCTGTAGGGCTTCTCTCCACTATGAATCCTTAAATGACGTATGAAATTTCTATTGTTTGAAATTGTCTTCCCACATTCTATACAGTAATAGGGGTTCTCTTCACTATGGATCCTTTCATGGGATTTTAAATCACTTTTTCGTGAAAATGTCTTATCGCACTGTCCACAGCTGTGTGGCTTTTCTCCGCTGTGAATCTTTTCATGACATGTTAAATGACACTTTTGTGAGAATGTCTTATCACATTGTCCACAACTGTAGGGCTTTTCTCCACTGTGAATCATTTCATGAAATTTTAAATGACCTTTTTGTGAGAATGTCTTATCACATTGTCCACAGCTGTAGGGCTTCTCTCCACTATGAATCCTTTCATGAAATTTTAAATAACATTTTTGTGAGAATGTCTTTGTACAATTTCCACAACTGTAGGGCTTTTCTCCAGTATGAATTCTTAAATGGCGTATTAAATTACTTTTCGATGCGAACAACTTGCCACAAAATCCACAACCATGAGGCTTGTTTCCATTGCATTTCATTGTATTTAATTGGTCTTTCATATCATCTGAACCTAAAACATTTGAAACATGAAAATAAAAACTTCAAAACACATTGTTTTGAAATATTGAATAAGCAACATACAATTAAGCTATTTCTTAAATTGTCTTTTGTAATTAGTGGAAGGAACCTTGGTTTTCAAACTAAATCCATTCCAGAAGGCTGTTCGAAAACCGTATAAATTTTTCCCATAAGAAGTAATGTTGATTGGATTAATTCATTCTAGACCTCCAAAAATAAATTAAATAAATGAATATTTAACCCTTTGCACTCGAGAGCTTTTTGTTATGTACCTATCGCCAACTCTAAGCATTTTTTAAGAAAAAAATAAAAACATTTACATTGAAATATAGTTAAATTTATAAAAATAAAAAAAACTTTTTTTAAATTATTTTGGTTTGGTAAAATATGTATGTAAGGAATAGAATGGACATGAAAACTGATTATTTGAAGTTTCTCATTGTATGGTAGTTTACATCAGTGTTCCCCAACCGGTGGTCCGCGGCCCGGTGCCGGGCCGCAGAGACTTTCCGCCGGGCCGCAAACAGTATGCCAAATTTCAAGAAATTTGCCATGCAAAAATATTAAATATAGGATTTTCATCCATGTCCTCAATAAAATCGAAACAAAGGAATAGACTGGACGTGAATGCAGCACTTCGTCTGTCAGAGACAGCACTGTAGCCAAGAATATCCAATATATTAGCAAAGATCAACAGCAAGTTTCGCATTCGCTCAAAATCTTTCAAAAAATTCGTTCTTATACCGACTGCTTAGACCTACAGGCAGATCTCAACAACGTTTGTGAGTGGAGCCACAATAATAAATTATATTTCAACGCATCAAAGTGAAAAATTATGTCGTATCATCGCTCACACGTCTTGAAATTCCATAGATATACACTAGAATCTATACCTATTCCCCGCACAGATAATATTAAAGATCTGGGTGTCTTGTTCCACAGCAATCTCGCGTTTGGTCCTCACATAGAAGTTATGTGCAACTCAGCTTATAAAACTCTAGGATTTGTTATGAGAATCTCTAAGTCGTTTGAAAACCAATTGGTGCTCAAAACGTTGTTTAATTCATTGATCCGTAGCAAACTAGAAAGCAATGCTTGCATTTGGAGCCCGGTGGGGGCGCAGAACTCGCTCATGGTGGAGAAAGTACAAAAAAAATATCTACGATATCTCTACATGAGTGAGTTTGGTGTCTATCCGTGGCTATATCCTACGCAGTTTCTGCTGGGCATTTTGGGTATAACTCCTTGAGCGTAAGAAGAGATCTGCGTCTCTTGGTATACGTTGTCAAACTCGTTCAAGGAGTTGTGAGCTGTCCAGCATTACTACAAAGATTAGCGTTAAATGTTCCTAACAATTACACTAGACTGCGCCGGCAGGAACTGTTCTCAATAACATACACAAGAACGGGTCTTCCAGCCGCTATGCCTGTTGGAAGGGCCTTAACTCTTCTTAACGGGACTGCTTCGGATATTGACATATTTCATATCACATTACCAAAAGCAAAAGTAAATTTTCTTCTTAGATTAAGCGCGTTAGAAAGCACTCATCAACATACTTAAGTGACTGAATATATATGTAACATACGTTTGTGTGTAAATACTCGTTTGTATACATATGCATTATTTTTTATTTTATATAATTTTAAAAAAAAAAATTTCCCTGTAATTTTTCTTCTTTTTTAATGTCTTGTATTTTTCAATGTGATTGGGCTAAGCCTGTTTTGAAAAAATAAATAAATAAATAAATAAATTAGTTTGTTGCAAAAAACCCCATGGATTTTGTTAAATTTTAATTGTATCAGACAATGTTACAATTAAAATTGTTTAACAGTTATATGTATATTTGTCAATTATAGTTACATACTCGTATGTCCATCTGTCACAATATAAGATTAAAAAAATATTAAATAAAAAAAACATATTTATTTCAGTATTAGTGGTCCGCGAAATTTTTTTCCTTTTTTTACCGGTCCACAGGTCTAAAAAGGTTGGGGAACACTGGTTTACATAACAATCCTCAACATGAAGTCCAGGTTTACTTTCGCAGGTTTCAGCACAGGTAACTTATACAGTAATAATATACCAGGAAAGTACACGTGTCGCCTTTGGGACTTGTTTGTCTCCGAACAAAAGGTTCCATTGTGTGTTGAGAGTGGTATTTTGTGCTGCTATCTCGTCTCCTCAAGTGCGAGGAATAATATTGTTATCTGCAGAACTAACCTACCTTACTCCATCAAATTCCGTAACTTATTATTATTTAATTGTACTAATATGATCCTTGGTTAAATAATATTAAAAACTGAAAAACCCAATATATTAAAAATATTGAGAAATAAGACGTTATTTTTTCGGCGACATTGAGTAATACTATGCATGCCGCCTCTATGGCGGCATTCGAGAGCAAAGGGTTAACTGTACTTAACTTGTACTAAGGAGAGCTGATGGAGTAAGTGGAAGGTGGAGAAGAGGAGAGATGTTATTGTTTGGAAAAGGAGTCACCTTACAGTTTCAACTTACACCATCAGCTCACCTCAGTACAGTTAAAATATAGTTGAATTTTCATTTATTTAATATATTTATTGTGTTGCTGCACTGTGTAGTTTTGGGGTCTGAAACGGATAAATTCAATCAACATTACTTCTTATGGGGAAATTTATTCGGTTTTATAAGAAACCACATTAAGTTTGAAAACCGAGGTTCCAATTTATTATTAATAATTTGATGCATAAATAGGAAAACATTATTCTGAATAGATATGAGGAGGAAACATTAAAAAAAAAACATGTCCACCAAATCAGAATGTTGGGAAATCGCAAAAAACTATTTGCATAAAAAATATATAACATGGTAAAAATATCTGAAATCCTTAAAATCGCTTAAGGTGACTTGATTTGTCGTTTAAAATTTAATCATAATAATTAAAATAGTTATTCTAGTTTAAAATATGGACATAATAAAAGATAAAATAAGTAAAGTGTTACAAAATAAGAAGAAATATTATTATACTATAAAACTATAAACATATGTAGGTAGATAAAACTGTATAATGACATTACACTGCACGTACGATTTAAAACTGACAGTTGCTGGTGAACTGGTATGAAGTTAGACACAATCGAAAAGCTATGATTGGTCAATTAGGACATGATCTTTTTTGATTGGTTTGAAGCCTGGACAAGATTCTTTTTGAAAAAATACTGTTTTTTTATTATGATTTTAAAATGATTTACACGCTTTTTTTATTGAAATGAAAATGTGAAACGGCTCCGTACCATCGATAAGAAAAAATCTGCTTTATCAACTCATTTTTTGTATCCAATGGACATGATTTTTTTTTAATGTTACCTCCTTACATATGGAAAAGAAACTAGGATAGTTATGTATAGAGACAATTTAGCAAATGAAATTGGATATTTAAGGTCCGTAAACCAAATTAAGATAGATAATATTATTACGAATTTAATACTTGTGTGAAACTTCATTAAAAATCAGAGGAAAGTAATTAATTTTTTTAATAAAATAAGTAAAACAGTTTTATATTATTTATAGTTAAATCATTAACATTATAGAGGTTTAAAGACATTGTATTTTGTTTTATCAAATACAGTTTATTCCACTTTATGTTTATTCCACAATAAACAGTGTTTGATAAAACAAATTACAATAAAACACTTATTTTGTATTCACCACTGTTTTATTTGACTTGACTACTGGTTTCAAAGACCTCTGTCTTTCTCGTCAGGTGAATATGAAGAGGTCATCTTCACCTGTTTGTGTTTTGTCTTTTCTAAGATTAAAAATATGAGAAAAATATTTATATTCACTTGAAATTGCGAGCGGGACACAAATATCAATACTATCTGTGTTACTGACTCGAGCACATTCTTCTTTTATGTCTGCTTCTTGTATGTCGATGGCATAATCAGAGAATACTGGTGCATTATCCTTGTTTTCAACATTTTCTCCTTTTATAGAAATATCTGAAAAAATCTTGAATTCCAAGTCATGGGGTTGCTTCTGAGAATGTACGACTGTAGACGTTTTTCTGTTGAATATTTTATAAGATGAATGGGGTTGTATATCTGCAAATAATATCAAATCTATTCAAGTATGTAATATAACAAAAAGATGTTATATCTTATATTGAATATTTAATAGAATCAACAACATGAAATGTAATTTCTTCAGCTTTCACTGAAAAACTGTCTAAGTCACTCGATCCTTCGTTCCCTCCCTTACATTATTAGTTCTGTGCTCACTCCATCGCAGCCAGATGCTTTCCTTTGACTCCCTGAAAAACTGTCTAAGTCACTCGATCCTTCGTTCCCTCCCTTACATTATTAGTTCTGTGCTCACTCCATCGCAGCCAGATGCTTTCCTTTGACTCCCTGAAAAACTGTCTAAGTCACTCGATCCTTCGTTCCCTCCCTTACATTATTAGTTCTGTGCTCACTCCATCGCAGCCAGATGCTTTCCTTTGACTCCCTGAAAAACTGTCTAAGTCACTCGATCCTTCGTTCCCTCCCTTACATTATTAGTTCTGTGCTCACTCCATCGCAGCCAGATGTTTTCCTTTGACTCCCTGAAAAACTGTCTAAGTCACTCGATCCTTCGTTCCCTCCCTTACATTATTAGTTCTGTGCTCACTCCATCGCAGCCAGATGTTTTCCTTTTTTTCACCTCTTTTACAGCCGTTCATACATCTTGTAGACTGATCTCATTCAGATTTTCCTAACGCTCGCCATTTTCAGCTATACAACATTGTTTCTACTAGTATCACCACTCTCCAACAGTTCTTCAAAATATTCCTTCCCTCCCGAACGAACTCTTCCTTCTTCTGATAAAACCCATCCATTCTTATCTTTGATTCTACTCATACCTATCGTATCATTTTTTCCTCTCATTTTACTGACTTTCGTTGGTTCTTAATACTAGAATTTTTGTATATTTCGTTGTTTTTGCACAATTTTGACACATTCATTAACCCTTCCCTTATGGTGATAAAATTGAAACGCGCGCTTCGGTGTTGGGTAGTGAGTACGCGATAAAAAATTAGCGATTTTAAATCGGAAAAATAAGAACATTCATAGATAATCCCCTTAATTAATTATAATTGAAGTTAAAATTATAATAATTGAGATTTATTTGCTGAAAACATTAAAAAACCATCTGGCAACGCTCACGGAACGGGCGTAGATCTAGTCTCGTTGCCAGCTCAACAGCTACTGCGGCGCGGCAGGGTTGGTGGCTAACTCGCGCGTGGCTTACACTTGCGAGGTTGAGACAATTTAGCTCCTCCCTATTCAGTGACGTATGCAAAAGTGAGATGCGAATATACTGTCGCGCTTCCCGCATACTCTTCACCTATCGTCAAGATCCAAGATCGAGGCACTCACAGCGTTTAAATGCGAATTTGTTTCCGATATTCACGAAATACTTACGATGTAGTCGATAAATTCTGATTATTATTAATATTATTTTTTAAATCAATGCGTAAATATATTATGGAGGAATACCTAAAATCTTAACCTTGTATTTATTATATTTATAGAGATATTGATGGTTATTAGAAGCAACGTGTAGAAGATACCCAACACAGGGAAGGAAAGGTTAAACAGCACTCATAAGACATACTTAGAAGGATAGTTACATTCCTCACATTTTTTTTATATGAATAATATGACTTCAATATGCGTACTTTGGTCAGAGTGACTATCACTAATATATTTGGAATCTACGCTGTTATTTGGTGCCCATTCCTGTTTGATTTCTGCCTCGTGTCTACTGATATCATACTCAGGGAACACTGCTGGAGTATCCTCATCTTCTGTCATCTCTTGTTTCACCATTATTTGTGCACTTATTTTGTGTATCTGAGTATTCATCCTCTCCGTCTGTCACCTGTAAACATTCACAATATTCCAAGACTGGATTACACTTAACCGTACATTTACGTTTAACCCTTACTTGTACATTTACTCTTAATATAATCTATATAAAAAATATAATCTATTAGAGATATCTGTTAGGCCTCGGCCACACAGGTAGGAGCCTCGCTTGATACTCAGAGCTACTCTGCGAGTTAGGCGACATATCCTAGTGAAGCAACGCACCGCATACTATCGCAATGCACACCGCACGCTTTGCGCCACGCTAAGTGACTATTAGCCATCTAGTGAGTCTCCTAGCGAACAGACGTGTTGGTTAATTTTATTGTGTCACCAAGTGATTTTACAAGATGATGGAAGTTTTAATAACAGTTGTGTATAAAAGGGAGCCTTTGTGGAACCCATCGAGCAAATTATACAAAAATATACCTGTAATAAAATCACTTTGGAATGAAGTTCCACAGGAAGTATGATAAATAAAGATAAGGTAAGTTGTAATGAAATTGGTTAGTTTTAAGAGTGACATCGTGTGTTGACTCAACAGCTCCCAAATGTCAAATGAATTTGTGCGAAGCACTTTGGTGTGGCCAAGCACGACGTCACCAATAGTTTGGAAATTCTAGGATGAGTGCTGTGACAGCTCACGAATTTGACCCAATACAACCTTGTAACGATGTTCAGTAATTTTAATTATTTTATCAACTTCAATATAAGCCTCAATTCTAATAAATAGCAAGTTATTTAGGTATAGTATATTAGTCACGTAGCACCTAGCGAAGCACTTAGGTGTGGACTTAGGCTAAATGAAAGGTTTCAAGAGACAAAAGTCATGACACCATAGCTTAGCATTATTTATTCCGTTATTTAATTTTAATTATGTTATTACATTTTTTACATATCTCAAATAAATTGAAACAGATGGTACAGTGAATATTAAATAAAAAATAGATTTTTTTATATCACTATCACTAATTTATCCCTGTTATACATGTTTCTACGTCCTATCACGAGAACCTTGTCTTCATCTGAAGAGAGCTTCGTGATAAGTAAAAAATGTGTAGCGTAGATTAATGTAATTAGTGACATAACAACGTACTTTTTGTCAAATATTATAATGCGAACTTTCATAAAGTGAAAGTTGAAACCTTTGATAGATTTGTTTAAGATGTAAAATAAAAATCAAAAAGATACAATAAAAAATAAAGAAGAATAAAAACATTCATAAATTATAATATAAATTAGAATACATAAAATATTTATAGTTAATGCATTAACATTGTGGAGGTTTAAAGACATTGTAATTTGTTTTATCAAACACTATTTATTCCACTTGTTTGTGCTCCCTGATAATGAGGTGAAATTCTTGAAACCGGTAGGATTATACCGTTACATAAAGTGGAATAAACAGTGTTTGACAAAACAAATTACAATTAGTGTAAGATGTGATGTTTGGAAAGACCAATGTAGCACAACACTCTCACACTTCTTATCGTGAGGAGGGATGTGCGAGTCTCTTTTCATATTTTTAAGTTGCTGACGGGAGCTACACCTAACCCTGCAATCCTGGAAAAGATAAGTTTTATGTTCCTGACAACTATTCGAGGTACAGAAATATTGACCTATTTAACTGGTTCACTGCCACGAGCGCTTTGACGCGCTCTCCGATTCAGTGCTCGCCAGGCCGGCCATACAAAATGAACACGTAAACGCGCTCTCCTTTGAGCTTGTCGCAAGCCAATATCAAATCCAATTGTAATAATTTATAAATTATAACACAAAGTGACATCTATTGGGATGGTCAAGAAATACTTAAATATTACAATTTACCGATATTATCAAAGTTACAGTCATGTTTCTAAAAGCTTTCACTGACAGTCAACACGTGTCTCTGATACAGGGTTACCGACTACAGTTTTTTGCGACGTAATTGTGATGATTTATAATGACTTCGTTTGTAGTTTTGTTCAGTGGTTGATTTTTAACTTTTGTGCGTTATTTTTGTTAATTTTATTTATTTACAAAGTGTGTTTTCATGTATTCTTTGGTTATTGGCGGTAGTTTTGCGGCATAATACAACGTTTATATAGACTTTTTACGGTTTTATTTTATAGTTTATTTACCTTTTGTGCTTTATTATACATCATACAGATAATTTGTTGATTTTAGTTTACAAAGTATATTATATTCCACTATATTTATAAGTAAACGTGTTTTCTGTGTCAATTGTGACAACCCTGACATTTTGTGAATATTTAAACTGTGTTTTTCTGAGTGAACGGCAGCTCAAACGCCCCACGGTGTATATATTTAGTAAGTTTTCATAATATCCTTTATATCTGTATACAAAAAATATAATTTTTTTAGGTTTTATTTTTCTTGAAAATATCACGGCCTGCTTGGTACGGCCATACTAATAACTTCCGGCACTTAAAGGGTCAAACCGCCAATAAGTAGAACTTACCTGCCATGTACTTTCCCACTGTATCACGGGCTGTCCCTTCTAAATAAAACCGCGGATATTTGACATCTTCAACATTTCCGATAATGTTTTTAAAGGAAGCATTATGAGCTTTCTTAGTAATGCAAGTTAGTTGTTTCGATAAACTTTATATTTTTGCTGCTATATATAATGTATGTTAAAATTTTTATGCAAATAGTGTTATTTCTCCTCACTGTACATTACTTCTTCTTTCAAGCTTTATATGGATTTAACTTTTAATTGGATTTAACCTGTAAATTAAAAAAACAACACGGAAAGTAAAAAAATCAAATATTATTAATCAATTTTAATAAAAAATAAGTGACTTGAGTCGGAAAAAATCCAAACTTTCTAAGGGTAACGGGAACATGAAATGATAGGGTGAAATCAAGAAAAACAATACTAAAATGTAACACAAATGAAAAATGTAAGAACCAGACTACCACGCAAGACCAAGAATTAGAGTAATGCCAGAGAAGGAACTCACTAAACTCACCAACATCAATTCAAAATATTCAACAATTCAGACAAGGACTTAGCCAAATTTTACATTCAATTAATGGATGAATTAGATCATAAACAAAAGGTTATTAAATCATTTGAATGCTAAAAGATTATGTGTGTTTCTTAAATCAGTTTGAACATATCTACTAGATAAAATACAGTAAAGTATGACGCTCTTCCCTCTCTCTGCCTACCCCGACAGGTAAATGGTGTGATGATATGTATTAGATAATACAACTATAGTACTTATAATGTGTTTTGGTGACTTCAATATTAAATGTATTTTTTTTTAAGTGAAACTTCTATCTATGTGGTAGGGCAAATTGGCCTGAACGTCACTAAAAGTGAAACACTTCTTCTTCTCCAACTTTAATGGTAATATTTAAAATGATCTTTAATATTTATTTATATTAATACAAATAAATTTAATAAATATGAAATATATTGGGTGTTAACATAAGTTGTGTCCGTTTTTTTTCCAATTTAAAAATGAGCACCAAAAGTAAAACAAAATAGTAAAGGTTATACGTCATTGGAAAGAAAATGTTCTGCTCTACAAGATATTGTGTTTGCTTTAATGTTACATATATTATTTTATTTGATGACAAGCCTTCAAAATGGAATGTCAAGTAGACGAAAGTGAGCATTTTCGACACCTCCAGTGGACTTCGATGAGGACAACTTAAACCATATTATTCATGAAGATCCCCTTCAAACCACTGTAGAATTGGCTGAGCAGATGAATTGTAGTCACATGACTGTATACTGCCATCTTAAATCAATGGGAAAAGTCCAGAAGTTCGGGGATTGGGTTCCACATGTTTTGAGTGAAAACAACAAAAATCAACGTTCGACAATTTCTGCTGGTTTGCTCGCGCGTCATCGAGCTACGCATGGCCACAAGCAAAGGTTCCTTTACCGCATCATTACTGGTGATGAAAAATGGTTTGAAAATGGTGATGAAAAATGTTTGAAGGGGATCTTCATGAATAATATGGTTTAAGTGGTCCTCATCGAAGTCCACTGGTAGTACGGAACGCTCCATGTCTTTCAGGTCGAAATTACCATCTTTGAAACGCAAAACCTATCGATGAGCTGTCCTTAAATTCATAGCACCTTCACCATACACTTCGTAAATATCACGAGCAGCTTTGACAGCTTTATTCCCTCGATTGAACGCGAACAGAAGGAGGTGTCAAAAATGCTCACTTTCGTCTACTTGAAATTCCATTTTGAACGTTTGTAATCAAATAAAATAATATATGTAACGTAAAAGCAAACACAATATCTTATAGAGCAGAAAATTTTCTTTCCAATGACGTAAAACCTTTACTATTTTGTTTTACTTTTGGTGCTCATTTTTAAATTTGGAAAAAAACGGACACAACTTATGTTAACATAATTATTAATAATTTAAATAAATAATTTAATAATTTGATGAATGAACGATAAATAAATAAATAATTTTATTTATTAAATATAATATTTAATATTACATTATAATAATAAATATTTATATTTAATTAATAATAATTAATTAATTATAATTAATAAATATAATTTAATAAATATAATATAATTAATAAATAATTAATATTCATTAATAATAATAAGAATTATTAATAATTATTTTTAATAATAATAATTATTATTAATAATATTTATAATTAATATTAATAATTTTATTAATTATTATTAATAATAATTAATTGAGTAATAATAATATTAATTAATAAAATAATAAATATTATGATTATAAATTAAAAGTCAATAATTATAATAAATATAACATAATATTAATAATTATTAATTAATAATTAAATTTATTAATAATTAACTAATTAATTTTTAATTAAATTTATTTATATTAATTAATTAATATAACCATTTCCTAATCCTAAAAAAAAACAATGCATAAAATCAACTTTTCCTAGGAGCTAAGAAGTTTCACTTCCACTGCGGAGAGTCTCACGCACCTGTTTTTTTTCATATTCCCTTGGCATGTGTATGTGATTGTGGGATACGAGTATACTCGTATGTGTATTATATTGTATTTGGATGCTATTTTTTTTAATCAGTGAACCTATCATTGTATTAATTGAATTGATTGTATTGACTGCTTATAGAAGGGTGTGGGCTGAAAAACATTTGATGTCCTGAGTTTTCCAGGCTCACCCTTTATTGGTGGGGGTTTTATCTCCACTGGGGGGATGTTATGACATGAGCCAAGACCTTTTGATAACTTCTCTCCTAAATGTATATATCATGTCAGTATCTTGAAAATACTCATATATATGCAATTTCAAGAAATATTTATATATGTACGTACTGTAATGCTATTAATAAACCTATATTTATTTATTGTTATTTCAAAATTACAAACATTTACTAAGATGATAGTCCCCAATAATATGGTGCCAGTTTTGATGTATGGGAGTGAAATGTGGACGTAGAAAGACTGGGAGGAGCTGAATAAATGTTGTGGAAATGCGTGCATTGAGAAGAATATATGGAGTGACGATGTATGATAGAATACAGAATGAAGTGATAGGGAAGGAATGTTAATTTAAGGCTGATGTGTTACGATGAAGAAAAGCATGTTGAGATGGTTTGAGCATGTGGAACGAATGAATAAAGAAAGACTAACAAAGCAGATATATAGTGCAAATGTGAGTGGAAGGCCAAGGAAAGTATGGTTGGATCGAGTAAATTATATTCTGAAAGAAGGAAACGTAGGAAGTCAGAGAAATCGTAGAGTTGTATGTATGTGGAAGAGTCTAAGGATGTGTGTGTCGAGATAGAAAAGTCTGGCACACTGTCCTCTGCCTACCCCGGCAGAGAAATAGCATTAAGGTATGTATGTATGGATTATATATATTTAATTTATAAACCTGTCCCTATATTTCCCGTATTTTTTTTACCTCTGTAAACGATAATTCTGTTAACGTAACGATTTTGAGAAACGTGTCCCTATCGTTAGACAAGGCATTACTGTTTATCTTGATCAATCAACCCTTACAAGAAAACCATACATTTTCCTGTAAAATTGCATCCGAATCGTCTTTAACATTCTCGTACTGTTTACAACGCAAATATATGACTCACCAAAAAATGTACATACATTCAGTTCGATATTCCGTAATAATCATATATTTCAATTGACGATATCCAAGATACAAATCAATGATTACAAAATGTAAATGTCATTTACTAAATATACATATTTTGATTTTTTTTGTGGTCAAATAATATGGAAATAACCATAGAAATACTTTATCGAAGAATTGCCTTAAACTCATATATGAATGTGTATACGCCAGTGACAAGTAAAATCCACTTTAGGATATCGTTAATGAAGGTTCATATGAAGGACATAGATGATATAGTTACGTGATAAGATAAAATGAGCAAAACTATATTTTTTTTAGTCGATGAAATGTACAACGCTATTAATTAAGAAAAATTTATTGAACCTCAACAGAAAGAGATTTGCGGAGAGAAATATTTTTGTTTGTTTCTTAATATTTTGAGAACTCAAATGGAATAATTTCTCTCTCTCTTTGAATAATGGCTGTGAACTCCTATATATGAAGGAGTATACGCCAGTGTCCAGTGATGAACCTGGAATAATTTATTTTGGAGCCCAGTAAAATTAACGAAGGAATAACGTCCTAACATGGAATATACGCCAGTGTCAAGCAATAGTTCTCCATATAAACCTAATTTTACGGCTCAGATTTTATTTAAACCTTTCTAGAACATAGATTACGTAAGAAAGAATCTTCCATCACTGATTTTATACTACTTTTGAACAATAACAAACTTTTTGAAATTTTTGTAACGATACAAAGAATTTTATCGTTTCATTTTTGTAACAATACAAAGACTCCAGAACTTACATACTCGTATTATTATGCTAAGTATCTAACGGGTTTGACCGAGAACTTATCTTTATAATGCAATCATTTTAAAAACAAACTACCTTAATATTTATCAGCAAGGCTTTGGTTATATATCCTATAAACATAATTAGAATTCAATACATCCAAAACTTTGATTATATCTGATTCTCTACGTTGCCCAGGCTTTTCCAGAATTACCCTGGCTGGAGATTCTGCTCATCAAGGCAAAACACGCAATCCCTAAAATAAACATGGATAAATATAAGTGCACATGACTTACTGCACTTCGTTGTATTCTAAAATAAATATTGTTTTTAAAGCACTCGCAGAGAAGCATAAATTATAAGTCACATAACATTTCAACTCTGGCACCCTCTCCTCTCTCTCTACCTCAATAGAAATGGTGTGTATGTATTTATGTTAATTGAATGAAAATAATTTTTCAAATCAGAAAATATTTTTATTTCAAACAGGTCTATTGTAAAATTAACTTTTCAAATATACATCTTTATGTGTGGGAGGTATGGATTTGTATTATTTGTACTTTTTGAGAAGCCTGGCGCTTTCCTACCTCCCTAGTTTTTTTCAACGTCCTCCCCTGTCTTTTATTCTCAAGCCGCATTATAAGAGTGAATGTGCGAGTACGGCTTGTATAGCTGTGTGTGATGCACAGCCATCTCTAGATAGCAATGAATTTGTACATACACAAACAGTACTCACCAATATACTTTCATTGTGACATCCACATATACACTTTTTTAATTCAGGTTGTATAATTTTCTTTTTTATAATAAATTACATCTATAAAAAGTTACATTTTGTTTGGCGGTCTGTTTTTATATTTATATTAGCAATGCAGCTCTTCAGCCAAAATATTTGTTTAGGCCTACTCTAAATTAACCGAAAACTCTAAAATAGCGACAAGTCCTCCAAAGCTCATTATTGTAATGAACCAAGAGTCCTTGTTTGAAAAATGCTAAATCCTCTCATCCATAAAGCTTACCTTGTTTCCGATTATTACTCCGGAAGATCCAGTGGACTTTTTAAAACTTGAAGACAGTTTTTAAAACTTATAATTTTGTAAAATATTCATTGAAAATTATCAGCTGTTAACTTTACACAGAAACTTCTCTGCACTTGCAAATACATGCTATAATTTTTTTTAAATATTGCAGGAGAAATTGGAAAAAAAATGTTCATAATTCACTTTAATATTATTTATAAAAGATGTCACAGACTTTTCAAACAAATTTTACAAATATAAGTAGAAAATTAAGGAATACCATTTAAAATATGCTTAAGATAACATAATTTTCCATTAATTCTTATTGCGAATAATTAATATAATTTTTAGTCAAAAAGTTCTGTCAAATAAATTGCAAAATCTTCAAAAATACTTGTATATAGTGCAACATGCCAATATTCCCTCTTGGAAAGTAGGAACTAACTGAAATTTTGAAATTAATCCTTATCAAGTACAATGTAGAACAGTGCTACTCAAATGAATCCTGTCATGAGATATTAATTGACCTTTTTTTCATATTGTCCATAGCTGAAAGGTTTTCCACTATTATGAATCGTATCAAGACTTTATATTAAAAAAAATTCCCACAATATCTTCATCTGTAGAACTTTACATCACAATGAATGTTTTCATGAGATGTTAAATAACATCTTACTGAGAATGTCTTCCTTCAAGGTATATGCTTTTCTCCACCAGAAATATTTGCATGGCGTATTGAAGAACGTTGTTCTGAGTGTCTTCGCACAATTTTCATGGCTGAAGGGCTTCTATTCCTTAGGAATTTTCGCGAGTAATTTATAAAAAAGATTTTAAATGATTTTTTCTGACAATGTTTTCCCACATTGTCCACTGCTGTAACACTTCTCTTAACTGTGAATTCTTTCATGAGATATTAAATTACCTTTAAGCGAGAATGATTTGTCACATTGCCCACAGCTATAGGGCTTCTCACCACTGTGAATCCTTTTATGACTTTTTAAGTTACCTTTGAGTGAGAATGTCTTCCCACATTGGTCACAGTTATACGGTTTCTCTCCACTATGAATCATTTCATGATATTTCAAATTTCTTTTTCTTGAAAATGCCTTACCACATTGGCCACAGCTATAGGGCTTCTCTCCACTATGAATCATTTCATGAGATTTCAAATTTTTTTTTCTTGAAAATGCCTTACCACATTGGCCACAGCTATAGGGCTTCTCTCCTCTATGAATCCTTTCATGAAATTTTAAATCACTATTTTGTGAAAAAGTCTTATCACATTGTTTACACGTGTAGGACTTCTCTCCACTATGAATTTTTTCATGACGTAAAAAATTATTTCTGCGTGAGAATTTCTTCCCACAACTTCCACAGCTGTAGGTTTTCTCGCCGCTGTGAATCCTTTCATGGTATTTTAAATAACCTTTTTCTGAAAATGCCTTCCCACATTGTCCACAGCTGAAGGGCTTTTCACCAGTATGAATCTTTTCATGAGATTTTAAATTATCTTTTCTTGAGAATGTTTTTGCACAATATCCACAGCTGTAAGGCTTATCTCCACTATGAATCATTTCATGAGATTTTAAATATTTTTTTTGTGAGAATTTTTTATCACATTGGTCACAGCTAAAGGGCATCTCTACATGATGCATCTTTTCATGACATATAAAATTAATTTTTTTTGAGAACGTCATTCCACAATGTCCACACCTATAGGGCTTTTCTCCACTGTGAATCCTTTCATGAGATTTTAGATTACTATTTTGTGAGAACGTCTTATCACATTGTCCACAGCTGTAGGGCTTTTCTCCACTATGAGTTCTTACATGACGGGTAAAATGACTTTTACGTGAGAATTTTTTCCCACAACTTCCACACCTGAAGGGCCTCTCTCCACTATGAATCTTTTCATGAGACTTTAAGTCACCTTTTCTTGAGAATGTTTTCAAACAATGCCTACAATTGTGGCCCTTCTCTTTTCTATGAATACTTTCATGAGACATTAAAAGATCATTTTGTGATAATGTTTCCCCACATCGTCCACTGCCATGGGGCTTGTTTTCACTGTGTTTTTCTACGTTTAAATAATCGTTCGTATCATTGGAACCTGAAATGAAAAAAAATAATTATTTAATTATCTCCAATTATTATGACTCAATATTTTTAAAGAATTATTCTGTTTGAAAAAAAATGGTCAAAAAGCTAGGAAGTTGTAGAAATTATCTGTTATTATTTTATCCAAATCGTTTTATTTGATTAATACACTGTTTTGGTTATTTTTAGTGACTTCAAATAATATATTGTTTTTATATGAAATTATTAATGGATTACCCCCTAGTCCAATCAAAATAACTGTTTAAAAGGACCATTGTTAAAAAAAGGTATGATGGCTTTTACTCAAAATCGCATACAGATATTTCTCTTCATTCTAAAGCAAGTTTACAAAAGGGTCGTATACAAGAGGTTCTCCAGTCTGTGTGTTCTCAACAAGTGACGGTTTAATGGCTCTCAAACAAACGTTTAAAGGCTATATATACATGGAGAGGAGCGAGAAGCTCGCCACCATTCAGCTGTGACCTGATTCAGAGACGCACATTCCTAACATGCTTGCAACACAGCCTCAAGATGTGGGGACTTTTGTCAATTTCTCTGCCATGCTGGATGGTCAAAGGCATTATCATGGAGCGCGCAGCCGTGACGCCAATTATAAGAAGGGTCTGTGCCGGGGAATGGAGCTATACCTAATACAAAATTTTCCAACCCGCCACACCACTGGAGCTGGGAACATGTTCAGTTACTAGCCCACTGCATCAGTGGTACAAGCTTTAGAGGGTAATATGACAGTTACTGGCCGTTCAAATCAACTTAGTTTTTATAAGTGGACGAGCCTATGTAAAACCACGTCGAACTTGTTTCTTTTAATTTGTAAATTCCTTCTTTAAATTGTCTTTTTTTACATATATTTTAATTCTTGATTTTGTTGATGAACACTTTTACCCTGTGCATGGCCCGTCACGACATTATGAATGAACACTTGTCTAATATCCATTGGTCTTTTGTAAATATTGACGACACTTTTATGAGAAAACGAATGAACTTATAGAGATTTACTTTAAGTCCAAATTCAGTATGATGGCTTTCCATATTATTGACTTATCAATATTATTGACGTTTTTTTTAATCCTGATATATTATTTCAATGCCAAAGGTGTCAAATTAAAAAAAAATATATTTTGCTGATCATAATATTATTTATCAAATTTTTGTAATATAGTATTTTGTATTATTAAATGCTTATTACGTGGAAAAGTTGTGGTAAAAATACTCCACCTGTAGGCGGAGGTGGCACCGCACATGAGATATTCTTCTACAGTGCCATCTCCACCTTTCAGCGGAATATTATTTGAAAGAAAATACAGATATATTTACAAAATTTATAACAAACAAGATATAGAAAATACAAAAAAAAGGTAATTAAAATTCAAGAATATATTCGAAAATGATTTTAATACCTATCTAATACACTACATTGTAATGATAAAACACTTTACAAATGCAAAGGAACAGAAACATTTAGTTATATATTTTGAACAGCATTTAATATTTGTGAAATTCAACAAAAGATTCCAGACACAATCCTGGCATACTTTTGCACTATAAACAATGGTATATTGAATCTTCTTTTTCCAGCTTTTAAACAAACATGGCATAATTTTCGTTTTTATTAGTCCGTCTTTACTTTTCTCTTCAACTTTCGAAATTCTAGGCCTTAAATTTGGAGATTTCTCTGACAATAATTCATTAATAATAGATAAGCGATAGTCATATAGACATTTTTTTCCGGAATATTTGAATAAAGAGTTTTTCGTTAACATCGATAATACAAAAGTGATGATGGATGGATGGATAATACAAACTGGGTTATGAAATATTACGAGGCTATTTGGCAAACAATATTGAATCTGTAAAGTTCTTAAACCAAAATAAGAAAGATTATATTATTAACAATTTAATACATTAGTGAAAAAACAATTCAGAATAAAATTAAATATTCATACTCACTTAAAATTGGAATTAAGCCACAAACATCAACAGTATCTGTGTTACTGACTTGAGCACATTCTGTTTTTATATCTGCTTCTTGAATATCAAAAGCAAAATCAGAGAATACTGGCGCAGTATCCTCTTCTACAATTTCTTCTTTTATGTGAAAATCTGAACAGATCTTAAATTTCGAGTCATTGGATTGTTCCTGTGAATTTTCGACTGTGGTCAATTCATTATTGAATATTTTACAAGATGAATGGGTCTGAATATCTGCAAAAAATAACAAACATATACTAGTAATCCAACAAACGTATTTTATATATTTAATGTAATTTATTATACAACATGAAACGTAATTTCTATAGCTTTTGATCCCTAAGGCCTTGGCCACACAGGTAGGATCCTCGCTTGATGCTTAGAGCTATGCTGCGAGTTAGGCGACATATCCTAGCGAACCAACGCACCGTATACTATCGCAATGGCCACACTGCACGTCACGTTGCATGACGAGTAGTCACCGAGTGAATCTCCTAACGAACAGACGTGTTGGTTAATTTTACTGTGTCACCAAGTAATTTTACAAGATGGCGGAAGTTTTAAGTATTTTGTGTATCTGAGTATTCATCGTCTCCCTCTGTCCCCTGTAAACATTCACAATATTCCAAGACTGGATTACACTTAACCGTACATTTACGTTTAACCCTTACTTGTACATTTACTCTTAATATAATCTATATAAAAAATATAATCTATTAGAGATATCTGTAAGGCCTCGGCCACACTGGTAGGAGCCTCGCTTGATACTTAGAGCTACTCTGCAAATTAGGCGACATATCCTAGTGAAGCGACGCTTTGCGCCACGCTATGTGACTATTAGTCACCTAGTGAGTCTCCTAGCGAACAGATGTGTTGGTTAATTTTATTGTGTCACCAAGTGATTTTACAAGATGGCGGAAGTTTTAATAACAGCTGTGTATAAAAGGAGCCTTTGTGCAACCCATAGAGCAAATTATACAAAAATGTACCTGTAATAAAATCACTTTGGAATTAAGTTGCACAGGAAGTAAATAAAGATGGTAAGTTGTAATGAAATTGGTTAGTTTTGAGAGTGATATCATGTGTTGACTCAACCGCTCCCAACTGTCAAATGAATTTGTGCGTAGCACTTTGGTGTCGCCAAAAATGAAGTTACCTAGTATATGAGTCACGTAAAACTTAGCTTAGCACCTAACGAAGCACTTTGGTGTGGCCTCGGCCTAACAAACATGTCTCAGCTGATAATAAGACCAACACATCACTTAGGTCTATATTAATGCGACAGTAGGATCTTCGTATGTGACTAAAGAAATAACAGAAGTGCACATAACCAGAAAAGAAGAGCACAGAATCATTAAATGTTGGATATATTTGGAAACAATAAAATTGAACGCTTGAGATGTAACTCACAGTTATATATTATATTTTTTAAAGTAAGACATTTGTTGGGTCGAATGAATTTGAGAATTGGAAGTGCAGCTATTGTCTGCAGTAGCTTAGGGGTAGAAGCTGCTTCCTCAAAAGAACAAAATCAAGGGATTGGTTTTCACCGGCAGAGATATATTTTATTCCATTATTCTCTCATGATTTTGATACATTCATTAAGCAGTACTCACAAAACATAATTAGAAGTCATATTTCTCATAATTTTTTATACATAAAAAAATAGTTGTAATTTGTTTAGTCCAACAGTTTATTCCACTTTATATAACGGTATAACCCTACCGATTTCAAGGTTTCCACCTCATCACCAGGAGAGCACAAACAAGGTATGGTTATACCGTTATATAAAGTGGAATAAACAGTGTTGGATTAAATGTCTTTAAGCCTCCACAGTGTTAATGCCTTAACTTTAAATAACATAAAAAAACTAGTTCCATAAACGTACTTGTGTCTGTTGGGTTATTACTAACATATCTGAAATCTGCGCTGGTATCTCGTGCGAATTCTATTTTGAAATCTGCCTCATGTAGATTCATTTCGTAGGGGAAATCTGACACAATATCCCCATCTTCTGCCTTTTCTTGTTTCACCATCACCTCTGCAGTTTCCTTATGTTCCCGAGTAGTCATTCTCTTCCTCCCTGTAAACATAACAGTTAATAATATAATAAACCTGTTGTCTTAGAGAAGCATAAAACTATATTCTGTTAGAGATATGTATAAATTATACAAAACTTATGAAAGCATAGCAAAGTTTTTTAAATTTATTTAAACAAATGGCAAAATATTTATTTACAATATAAAATAAGAATTCCAAACATATCATTGAACCATTCAAAACAAAGGATAAAACTCTCAAAAACAACATTGTTCAAAAAATTTAACACACATATCATTTAAAATGTACAGTATGACAATTAACTAGTATAAAAGATCTAATATAGATTGTGGTACTATTTTTTATCAAACTCTATGGTACTGATGCAAAGGCTATCACAGTGGACCAACTGTCAAAATCGGATGAGGTAAAAATATGACTTTGTAAATCAGTCACAATATCAAGCAGTGCGTACTGATGTGATCACAATGAAGATGTCATGATGAACCCTTAAAGAGAGACCCTGAAATTATTCTGAGAGACTGAACTCGAATCGCCCTTAACCTTCACATGTTGCGTGGCACACCGAGACCAGAAATTTTACTTCTACTCAGTTCAATATTTTGATTCAGAAAAAAATATAGCTTTCAAACGCCAGTGTCAAGTGATGAATAACCTAAAGATAAACGAAGCCTTACAAATAACTTCAGCGAAGTTTTTTGACAGGTGTGTCCTCTCTCTCTCTCTTTGAATAATGGCCGTGAACTCCTATATATGAAGGAGTATCACAGGTGTGTCCCCTTGCTGTACAGCTAAGTTCCATAGAAATCAAATGTTCCCTTCTTCTTGAATATGGCCGTTAATTTTTATATATAAAGGAGTACACGCCAGTGTCAAGTGCTTTAAAGTTGGTTTTAATATATATGCGTTATACTTTATGTATGACATGTTCATGATTTAATATGTATACATGTAATCCATATATAAGAGTTCACAGCCATTATTCAAAAAGATGTGTTTCCATATCATAGATTACACATAATGAATCATTTTCACTTATTTTATACGTCCTATGAATAGTTTATAAAATTTACAAAGGATAAAAAAAAATGTAACCACAATTCATTGATTTAAGATCGGTCAATTTTTCATACTAGTAGTTTGATTTGCGAGTTAAGGTAAAACTTTCATTTCCGTCTTGAGTAATAATACTTATGAGCGCGTATGGTTTTTTTCTCCAACTTTAACCACATGTCTCTTAATGGACTTATTCTTGGTTAACAAAGGAATCAACTTAAGGCTTACCCAAATATAGTCTGTGGTGTGGTTTATCGATCTACGCTAAAATTTAATTGTGGCCGATGGGAACGATGTGATTCAACTTGTGGACGAATTGCTATGCGCTGTGATAAGGCTCATGGTCGATATTTAAGGATCTCTTAAGGCTGGTGTAGAAGAACCTTGACCTAAAGCCAAACGTCAAATGTTCTGTCCTGGAATTTTATATTATTATGGAGGAATGATAAGCTTTTGCATGGACTTTATAACAATACTGTTATAAAGTACATGCATGTGCTATTTATTGTTGGTTGTGTACATATTTACAGATATTATTTACAAACGTGTTGCTCGTGTAATACTTTAAAAAAACCCGTTTAGAACATGTCGCTACTTTTGAACCATGTTTCATTTTAGTTCTACTCTTTCATTTAATTTTTTTAGTTTATCACTTAAAATATTCTTATTTACAGTACATCTTCTATTATTGCAACATATACAGAAATTTCCTAGATAATCTTGATACGCCATAATTTTAATTAAAATATGTATCAAAATAATGTAAAAATAATTATCGCATATCGGGTTTTAACTTTTTTTCATTTTGAGTGACACCATAGACATAGGCGTATACTTCTTAATATATAGGAGTTCAAGGTCATTCACGAAGAAACATTATTTGACACTAGCGTATACTCCTTCATATATATAGAAGCTCACGGCCATTATTCAAAGAGAGAGAAGAGAAGATATCTACCATCACTGGACACTGGCGTATACTCCTTCATATATAGGAGTTCACGGCCATTATTCAGAGAGAGAGAGAGAGAGGGAGAGAGAAGATATCTATGGAATTGAACGGTCAACGTTTTCTCAATCAATTGCTATAATATGGCACTTGCGCACACTCCATATATAAGAGTTCACGGTCATTAATTCAAGAATATGAAGAATTTCTACAATTTTGATCCCGGAACATCATACTATTTATAAATAAACTATCTGGTAAGTCGTATCACCTTGCTGTTCTACACAACATTTGGATGTGATGTTAAAACATGTAAATGAGTCAAGCACGTTTATTAACTAAATTTTAGTATATTAATGTGTGAATGTTTACAGTTGATAGAGAGAGGATGAATACCCAGGAACATAAGGAAACTGTAGAGGTGACGGTGAAAGAAGAAAATACAGAAGATGGGGATACTGCAGCAGCATTCCCTGAGTACGGTATGAGTATACATGAGGCAGATATCAAACAGGAGTATGCACGAGATACCAGCACAGATTCCAGACATATTAGTGGTAACACCACTGTCCCAAGTAAGCTAATGTCTCATAATGTTGGTAATATCACTGTCCCAAGTAAGCTAAAGTCTCATAATGCTGGTAATATCACTGTCCCAAGTAAGCTTATGTCTCATAATGTTGGTAACATCACTGTCCCAAGTAAGCTTATGTCTCATAATGTTGGTAACATCACTGTCCCAAGTAAGCTAATGTCTCATAATATTGGTAACACCATTGTCCCAAGTAAGCTAATGTCTCATAATATTGGTAACACCACTGTCCCAAGTAAGCTAATGCAACATCTCATTGACGTCCAAATATACTTTTTGGTGTCAATGAGATGTTGCATAACTTGAAGAGAATCCAAAATATTTTGCATAGAATTCATAAGGTTAAAATAAAAATTATTTTCATTATGTTTCATGAGTGCTGTTCAATGAATGTATCAAAATTATTCAAAAACAGAGCTCTGTTTTTGAATAATTTTGAAACGCTCGTCAAAACTAAATCTTTGACTTTGTTGATTCCAGGAAGTAGCTCCTACCCCTGAGCTATTGCAGACAATAACAACACCGCTAATTGTCGGAGCCATTTACTCTGCCCAACAATGTTCTTACATTCCAAAATCTCTTTTTTACCAACTTTATCGTACACAGAGTTACATCTCAAATGCGCGATTTTGTTGTTTCCAATTTTATCCAACTACAATACAAACCCCTGTCATATTAAGATAGCTCTGGGTGTGCTATGTTGACCTTATTACTAGCTCATACATATTAGTCAGGGAGTAAATGCCAAAGAAATTATATTTCATGTTGTAGATTCTATATAATATATCAAATACGAGGCATATCCAGAAACTAAGTGTACTGAATTTTTGTAGGTTACAATTTTTTTTATTTAAACAAAAAAATTACGTGGTTACCGTAGTACATATGTAAGCTATTTTTCGACATTCCTCTCAATGGAGGTGGTGAAGCGGGGTACAACTTTTTGATGCCTTCCTCGAAGTAGTTTCCCGCCAACCCTTCCGTCCACTTCTCCACCTTCTCCTTTACCTCCTCGTTGGTTGAAAACCTTTTTCCACCCATGTGCAGCTTCAGGGAGGTAAAGAGATAGTAATCTGAAGGTGCTAGGTCAGGGGAATGCGCGGGATGGTTCAGGACATCCGGACATTAATTCGGACACACAATTTTAATGGATCTGAGTTTGTTGCTTTTCATTTGTAGTGTCCCCAGTAAACTAGGCTTTTGCCTGTATCTCACTGAGGACATTGGTATTTATACGAGGACATGACATTTATAGATTGGGTCTTTTGTGTTTTTGCAGATAGTAAACTAGGCTTTTGCCTGTATCTCACTGAGGACATTGGTATTTATACGAGGACATGACATTTATAGATTGGGTCTTTTGTGTTTTTGCAGATATTCAGGCCCTGTCATGTTATGAAACATTCAATAAAAAAATTATTACAACAATGAATTCACAGAAACAATCCCACATCTCTTCAGATTTTATTATAAAAGTAGAAAATATTATTGAAGAGGATACTGCGCCCGAGTTCTCTGATTTAGCTATTGACATACATGAAGTGGATATAAAAGAGGAATGTGCTCGGGTCATTAACATGGATACTGTTGATATTAGTGGTGCAATTGCAATTTCAAGTAAGTATGAATTTCAAGTAGGTATAAGCATACACATGACTTTGATTATGTATTCTTTCAACAATAAAAAAGGGAAAAACATGCAATAGTCTTCTTCGGTCTGCCATTGAATCCAGTACAGCATCGTGACTGATGGGTTTGCTGGTGAGCAATGGATTATTCACGGCACAGCTCTGCTTTTCAACTGAATTTACTTTGAAATGGCGAGAGAATCCTCAATATTATCATCGTAACGCCGGGATTTTTTTTATTTATTTACAATTAAATATTAATATTGGACCGTTAATTAAATAAGGCAAATACATTTATTTCAGATATTTTCTACTATCTACTAGCTTTATAATACTTTTATAAGAATGTAAATATATTTTCTATTATCTACTAGCTTTATGATACTTTTATCATATAAGAATATAAATATATATTTTTTTATTATATGTTTTAGGTTCAGGTGATATGAATGACCAATTCAAGCGCTATGTCTGTGAACATTGTGGGAAGACATTCAAGAGAAAAAGTGGTTTGATAAGCCATGCAATAACTCATATTGGAGAGAAACCGTACAGCTGTAAACAATGTGATAAGACATTTTTAAGAAAAATTAGTTTAATATGTCATGAAAAGTTGCACAGTGGAGAGAAACCCTACAGCTGTAGACAATGTGAAAAGAAATTTTCAGTAGAAAGGTATTTAAAAACTCATGAAAGGGTGCACAGTGAAGAGAAGCCGTATAAGTGTGGACAATGTGGGAAAACATTTTCAACAAACCATGCTTTAAAATCCCATAAAAATATTCATAGTGGAGAGAAGCCCTACAGCTGTGGTCAATGTGGGAAAAAATTCTCGAACAAAATTTATTTAAAATCTCACGAAAGAATCCATACTGGAGAGAAGCCCTATAGCTGTGAACAATGTGGGAAATCATTCTCAGATAAAAGTTATTTTTATTCTCACAAAAGACTTCATAGTGGAGAGAAACCTTACAGTTGTGACCAATGTGGGAAAAAATTCTCAGATAAAAGTTATTTAAAATCTCACGAAAGGATTCATAGCGGAGAGAAGCCCTACTGTTGTGGACATTGTGGGAGAACATTCTCAGATAAAAGTAATTTAAAAAGTCATAAAAGGATTCACCGTGGAGAGAAACTTAACAGCTGTGGACAATGTGAGATTTTTTTTTCTTCGAATAGAACTTTCGCTCGCCTTTCAAAGGTTCATAGTAAAGCGAACTCCTATAGCTCTAGATATTATGAGAAAACATTATTTAAAAAAGTTATAGTGTAAATGTACGTAAAGACGTGTAAGAAGAAAAGTATGGTTGGATCAAGTGAATGATATTCTGAAATAAGAAAATGTAGAAAGTCAGAGAAATTGTAGGAATTATACAAGAATTCCTCTCCGTATGTATTAACGGATTTACAGTGGATAGAAATGCTTCAGCTGTAAATAATATGGAAAGACATTCTCAAATAATATTATATAATTTCATACGACATTGAATGATTCATAGTGGAGAAAACCCCTACATTTTTAAATATTGTAGGAGCAACTTCTTGAGAAAAGACTTTAAATCTTAATTAATTATTCACAGTGCAGACAAGTCATATTATAACTGTTGAATTGCATTTTCATATAAAATTCATTAGGCACAGATTAATTTATTTATGAAAGAAGCAATAAGAGAAAAATTAATTCTTTTGAAATTTGTAATTTTTCTTTATGTTGAATTCGTTTTTTTTTCACCTATATATTAATATTGTTTTTCCTGTATTACACTCTATTTTTTTATACTATCAAGTTACATTTTGATATCTCATTTATAAAGTTATGGTTTGTGTCGCACTGTACCATTCTACACACTGGCTAGAATGAAATTTTTATCAGGCTGTTCCGAAAATAATGACCGATTTTACTTTTATATAATTTCGAATATTCGTTGCTAGGAAACATTAGATCATTCGTTTTTGTTTGACAGTTAAGAATATGCTTTATTTATTTATTGAGTCAGGCATTTAATTTGCATTACTTAAATCCTTGAATCATTTTAATTTAAGCAATTGTGTAGATTTTTTTCTCAATTTAGGTGATAAATCATTCTGTAATTTTCTCAACGATTATTTGTTACAATTCTGATTCCGAGCATTAAATTTTTTATAAATAAACATTCTGGTAAGTAGTGTCACTTCGGTGTTCTACACAATATGTGGATGTCCAGGATGATTGTGGTGCAATTTCACAGTAAAATGTGTGACCCTCTTGCAATACTGAAAAGCTATGATATACCATCCAGACTTATGTCTCGTGAAAGCTATTATTTACGAATATCTATAAAAAATTATAGTTAAGTGTTATGTCAAGATGTCCGAGTCAATCACGGTTTTAAACTGAATTTTGTAATATTAATATGTGAATGTTTCCAGGTGACGGGGAGATGTTGAATATTCAGGAATACAAAGGAACTGCAGAGGTGACGGTGAAAGAAGAAAAAGCAGATGATGGGCATACTACAGCACTGTTCCCCGAGTATGATATCAATATACTTGAGGCAGATATCAAACTGGAATGTACACGAAAAACCAGAGTAGATTCCAGACATAATGATGGTAACACCACTGTCCCACATTAGCTTATGCTTACATTAATGAAATATGCTACATATTATATGTTACATGTGTGCGCTAAATATCAAATTGCTGAATGTGGAAAATCAATTGAATGCGTGCCGCGAATAAGGTGGTAACTAACATTTTTTCAAAATCCAGTTTTTTGTGAAATGACGTGCTATGTGGTTACGTCCTTCGTCCCCTCTATAAAAATATTCTCTATCTCTTTCGCTTCTACTGATAAGCCAACATTGCCATTGGATTTTTGCGCGCGCTCAGTGGAATAATCTGGTTTCAAGTATCAACATGTCTGGAGAGGCGCCCGTCGTTCACTCTGCTAGTGTAGAAAATAAACTTAATTTCGGTAAAAAAAACGACAAGCAAGGGTTACAGAATGGTCAGATAATAAACGGAAGAAACTGAGAAACAGCAGACAACCTTATATAAGCAGAAAAGTCAAAGAAGTAACGAGTAAAAGAAGATCAGAAGAGGTAAGTGGAATAACGTGGCAACTAACGTACATGATTGATTTTTCATATAAAAGTTGTAACAACACAATTTGTTTGATTTATATAAGAGTTGTGGAATAACGCTGTAACGGCATTCGCGGACCACGTTATTCCACATGTTCAAAGTGGTGTTTTTCATGTTTTTTGTTGTTGTTTTGAATATAGTTTGGTAATTTTTTTTATATAAAATGTGTATGAAAATATATCTTTTGATTTAAAAAAAAAACGATTAAAATATCGACACTTAATAAAAAAAAGTGCTTTTCTTGAATACTGTAAAATACAAGTTTTGTTAGTTACCACCTTATTCGCGGCACTTATTCCATTCTTGAAACATCACAACTATTAATCTTGTCTGAAGATCAACATAATTATTTTTTCAAAAATATCAATTAATCAATTTAAGTGTACCATAAGTAAACATAATGTTTTACCCCTCTTGCATAAGTAAACAGAATGTTTTACCCTTCGAATCCACTCTGAAATATGTTTCAGATCATTAATACCGCAATACGTCCACGGAGATTACCCGCCAAAAAAGAAGACATAAAAAACAGAAAAAAGATTTCTTTTCTTCACTTACAGTTAGCCACGCTATTTTGTCGAACCAGGTTAAACTAAACTTTGTATTGATTTTTCCATCTCGTTGAGAAATCTGTATATTTCTTGGTTGATGTGCACCGAGTCTCTATTTCTATCGCAAATATAAATCTGATTGTTATGTGTTGATCTTTTTATCAACTAGTACATATTGGTCAGGGAGTAAAAACCATAGAAATTACGTACTGTGTTATAGATCCCATTAAATATGATATATAAAATATGTTTGTTTAATTACTAGAATATGTTTATTTTTTGTAGATATTCAGATCCATTCATCTTGTAAAACATTCGATAACGAATTGATCACAGAGGTGAATTCAAAGGATCAATCCAAAGAATTGAAATTTAAGATAATTTCAGATTTTCACATAAAAGAGGAAATTGTTTTAGAAGAGGATACTGCGCCAGTATCGTCTGATTTAGTTTTTGATACTCGAGAAGCAGGTATAAAAACAGAATGTGCTCAAGCCAGTAACACAGATACTTTTGATGTTTGTGGCACTCTTGCAATTTCAAGTGAGTATTAATATTTAGCCGTATTCTGAATGATGTATTTTCAATTAAGTATTAAATTGAATATACTTCACCTTAATTTGGTTTAACGGCCTTACAGATTCAATATTGTTTGCAAAGTCGTTCTATAACTTGATTAGAAATACTAAGCGCTGTAAGTTGAGCGTTAAACGAGTATGTGTAATTAACTTATTATTTTGCACTACAGAGTGACAGTCTTAAGCAAATATTAAGGCTAAGGCCACACCAAAGTGCTTCGCTAGGGGCTACGTGACTAATAGACTAGGTGACTTCATGCTTGGCCACACCAAAGTGTGGGAGCAGTTGAGTCAACAAACAATGCCACTCTTAAAACTAACCAATTTCATTACAACTTACCATCTTTATTTACTTCCTGTGCAACTTTATTCCAAAGTGATTTTATTACAGGTACATTTTTGTATAATTTGCTCGGTGAGTTCCACAAAGGCTCCCTTTTATACACAGCTGTTATTAAAACTTCAGCCATCTTGTAAAATCACTTGGTGACACAATAAAATTAACCAACACGTCTGTTCGATAGGAAACTCACTAGGGGACTAATCGTCATGTAGCGTGGTGCGAAGCGTACAGTGTGGCCATTGCGATAGTATGCGGTGCGTTGGTTTGCTAGGATATGTCGCCTAGCTCGCAGTGTAGCTCTAAGCACCAAGCGAGGATCCTACCTGTGTGGCCGAGGCCTAAAATATTTTTTTAGGACTTTGATAAGACATTGATAAGTTAGTAAAATCATTTCACATTTTAGGTTCAAGTGATATGAATGACAATTTAAATTTAGACAAATACAGTAAAAATAAGCCTCATTGCAGTACACATTGTGAGAAGACATTATCACAAAAGAATATTTTAATATCTCATGAAAGTATTCACAGGGGAAAGAAGGGTTACAACTGTGAACATTGTGGGAAAACATTCTCAAGAAAAAAGAACTTCAAATCTCATGAAAATACTCATTGTGGAGAGAAGCCCTACAACTGTGGACAAGGTGCACTAAACAGTAATTTAAAATCTCACGAAAGCATTGACGGTGGAGAGAAGTCCTGTTGTTGTGGAAATTGTGGAAAGACATTCGCAAAAAAAGTGAATTATATATCTCACGAAAGGATGCTTAAAGGAGAGAAACCCTACAGCTGTGGTCAATGTGGGAAGACATTCTCAAGAAAAAATTATTTAAAATCTCATGAAATGATTCATAGTGGTGAGAAGCCCTACGGGTGTGGGCAATGTGATAAATTATTTACACTTAAAAGATATTTAAAAAGACATATGTCAAAGGCAATATGTCACAGTATACAGAATCCCTTCACTTCCGAACAGTGTGATAAGACATTCTCACAAAAAAATTATATAATATCTCATGAAAGGATTCATAGTGAAGAGAATCCCTATAGATGTGGCCAATGTGGGAAGACATTCTTAAAAAAAAAATATTTAAACACCCATGAATTGACTCATAGTGGAGAGAAGCCATTTCAATGTGACCAGTGTGGGAAGACATTCTCACTGAAAGGTAATTTAAAAACTCATGAAAAGATTCACAGCGGAGAGAAGCCCTATATCTGTGGGCAATGTGATAAATCATTCACGCTTAAAGGTAATTTAATATGTCATGAAAGGATTCACAGCGGAGAGAAGCCGTATAGCTGTGGGCAATGTGATAAATCATTCGCGCTTAAAGGTAATTTAATATGTCATGAAAGAATTCACAGTTGAGAGAGGCTCTACATACACACATCATAATGCCGTGTTTCTTGTGGGGTATGCAGAGAGAACAGATCTCCATACACACTAATTTGCCTCCTCCACATTCATGCATTGCGTCATGCACAACCTTGTTTTAATACTTCTCACTTTCCCTTCTTTCAAAAGCTCACATCCGTGGCAAAATATTGCAAAATAAATTAACAACGGTACAGTCGATTAAGAAATCGTAAGAAAAAATCTGTAGTATTGTCTGAAAATGTGCAAATAACTTTTACGGGTACATATTATTTGAAATGTACCTGAACAGGTGTTGAGTACAGATAAATCTGGCTTATTTTGGAAGAGAATGCCAGCTGAATAATTTTCAACAAAAAGGAAAAGGATTCAGTTTTAAATGAAAGTCAGAATTAGAAAAACTACAACATAGCAGATCGCCTGATCAACATTTAATAATCAATTGACAATGTAAGATGATTTACAATCAGGGTTGCCAAACGTCCCTATTTGAGCGGGGGATTGTCCGGAGTTCAACAGTCAACACCCGAGTCCCGCATTGCCTCTGAAAATCCCGACTTAACAAAATTTGTTAGCTTACCTGGGATTTGTTGCAAATGCATGCACTATTTTTCAATATGCCTTATCAAAACTTCAAAACAATGCTATTTTAATAATTGATGTTTTTGAAATAAAGAACGGCATATTGCAGTCGTTCGTTCAAAAAAAAAGATGATGCCTTTTATGGAAGTGTAGCTAGAACAATGTAACTGCATTGCACTGATGACACCAAAGTAACCCGTTCAAAAATGACACAAATATTTTTTTTGAAAGAGCGATACAATACCTACAGAAATAGTTCGACTTCAAAAGTAACAAATTTCAATCCATTAAAGTCTTGTCCTTAAAACCAAACGTGAAAATCGAATTTTCGTCAATTGAAGAATAAACAAAATGATTTAGTATTACTCGCGATGTTAACCTTCTATACGAAGATGTCTGTTTATTAAACAAATTTTTACTGAATAGAATGAAGCAAACGAGAAGAAAACAATAGATGAGAAATGGATAATATTTTCTAAAGATAACGATCGCTTGCAATAATTTGTATAAAATTGTGGCCCACATACTCTCAATTCCACATTCCAATGCAATTTGCGAAAGAATATTTAGTCTAATGAGTGCAGCCTGGAGAAAGGAGAGAAACAGATTATTATTACAAATAGTAGAAGCTGAATTAATAATGATCAAACAAAAATTTTATTTCAATTGTAATGACTTTAGAAAAATTTTATCGAGCAAAAATGGCGAACATATTTTGAAACAAGCTAAAAGCTCTGAAAAATACTTTTAATACAACTGTTATAATTGTATAAATGTTTGCATTTAAATCAAAATGTAATTCCTGCAATTGTATTTAATCAATATATTTTAATAACTGTGATTCCTGCGGAATATTATGTGACTAGTTTTTATATGTTCTCTTTTGCATAACATACATATGTACTAATTTACATATATTATAATTTCATTAAAATGTTGTATTTTTTCTTAATTTCTTCCCTTATTCTTTCACTTCTTTTTTTTTAATGTCCCGCAACCCTGTTTACAATCAATGTGTGTTGGCAAAAAACGTGGCCAATGGTGGTTGTAATATGAGTAAAGCAGTCGCTGATATTGTGGCAACCACACAAATAATAGAAGGTGAAAAATAATACAATATGATTTTTCAAACATCGATGAAACATGACCTTATTGAGCCACGTACAGATGAATTAACAGTAGGAAACTTGGATGAATTGATTTCCAGACCAAATGACAACCAGAATGATCCCGAGGAAGATCTCTATGTTGTTACACCTGAATTAAATATCAAAGTTTTAAAGAATAAATAAACATCAGTATTGAGTTATTTTTTGCCCAATAGCTCTAATTTATAATATTTTCAATGGTTATATGTTTGAAAATTTTAATCAACAATAAAATTATCTATTATTTCATTTCAATACCTCGTGACTATTTTGCAATGATTTTAAACAAGTACATAATATATTGCTTATGAGTATATAGACAAAATCTTAAGACTCATTTTTATTATAAACTAGCTGTACCCGGCCACGCGTTGCTGTGGCTCAGTCTGGTTAAATGGAAAAGAAAAAAAAGAGAAAGCACACGTTTCTAATATGTTTAATTTCACAATCCTTGTGGGTATACAATATTTTTGATGTCTTTCAGCCACTCTCAGTCTGTCGCGTTCATCGCCGTGCTCGCAAATGATCGCGTCAATTCACGATATGATTTGAATTCAAATGAAAGATCGATTGCACTGATAAAGAAGAAAGAAAGTTATACCAAAAACATATAAAATTGCGAAACATTAAAAAAAGAAACTGAATAATAATGTTAAGTTCGTAGACGTCTTTGTTCTTGGCAGCAAGAATAGCTCGTTCACTCAGCCAATCGTGATTCTTATAATTGATTTGAATATTGGGAAATACTTTTTCAACCAATTCTTCTTTTGACGTCACAATCAGTGATACAACAGTGTTTTCGCAAACGCGTCATTTTGACATAACGTGAAGAAAGCAGTTAACGTTGTAGCCGGTGGATTCAGGGCTATTTGTTGCACATTTGCAGCTGTGAAATAAACGCGTTGTCCATTTTCTAGATGTACTGCTAAGTGAACAACAGCTGGACTTCGTTCATGTATGGGAAATGAAAGAATTCGCCATACCGCTTCATTGCTGCTTATGTATCTTCCAGCCTGATACTGTACGATTTCATCGATATGTATGACCGCATTCCTATCACTTATTTCTGGTTGCACGCCAAAAACTGCCGTATCGCTGCCTTGATTCACGTACTTATAAATGTATTTGATCGATTTAACGGAGTTACAGTATTCCACGTTTATATGCGCTTTATATGTTTTTGATAGCAAAGGCGAATATGGAATAACCCAACGGTTGTCTACTTCGATGTCACCGTTTCGCATTTGTATGGCTGCTAATTTACCGCCATCTTCTGTTGATCTTCTGTATAAAGGATATCCATCGTTTCCTGTAACTGTGTTGGATACTAATGTTCGAGGATATCGCTTAGAGCATTTTCGTCTATCATGCATGGTGAATTTGGATTCAGTGTACCGCAAGGTCCACGTATCATATTTTTCGTCACAATTTCATGCAAATCCTTATCGACGTCGGCATCGGGTATTTCAGCGCACAATACATTGTCGATTTCGTTTGAAGTGATTTTGTTATAGAGCCGAGCCATATGTGCATGTGGCAATCCTCTCTTTTGCCATTCCACTGAGTACATCCAGCAGTGCACAGACCCAAACACTTCATGTTGTACCATGAGCTGGTGTATATCGTCCCAAGCTGGATTGCATGTGAATGTAGTAAATAGATCTGGACACCCGTAGTGACGAACATATGCAATTGCATCTTGAGCGTACTCATGCATATGACGTGGACTGACGGTATATGAAGATGGCCAAATCGTTAATCTTCCAACGTTAGTTGTATTACCGTCATTTACAACTGCATCTCGCAAATGAATTTATCCTTCAGAGCGAAGCTTGGTCTGATTCAAACGGATGAATATCAAACTAATTTAAAAAAATCTCCATTTCTACATACGATTTAATAGATTTTGAAATATAAACATAGAGATAAAATTAAATTCTATATAAAAAAGATACTTTTGATATTTCTACTGACCTATTTCAGTCACTATCAGCCTGTCGCGTACATTCTGTTGAGAACAAACCAGTTCTGAAGTGCAGAACGCGATGCCCATGCATCCTCAAGTCTGGCTACACGTCGTTCTGCTGCTTCCTCGACATTTTGATGAACTAAAGTAGATCGATTGCACTGAAAAAGAAGAAAGAAAGTTAAAACAAAAACATATAAAATTGTGAAACATTAAAAAAGGGACTGAATAGTATTGTTAAGTTTGTAGATGTCTTTGTTCTTGGCGCCAACAATAGCTCGTTAACCCAGCCAATCGTGATTCTTTTTATTGATTTGAATATAGGGAAATGCTTTTTCAACCAATTCTTCTTTTGACGTCACTAAATTGCAGAAGCTATAGTCTTCCAACGTTAGTTCTATTACCGTCATTTACAACGGCATCTCCCAAATTAACGCATTCTTCAGAGCGAAGCTTGGTCCGATTCAAACGGATGAATATCAAACGTTCTGTTTTCTATGACAGTTCAAAAATTTGCCCCAATACAACCTTGTAACGACCTTCAGTAATTTTTATTATTTTATCGACTTTAATATAAGGCTCGATTCTAATAAATAGCAATTTATTTAGGAAAAAACATTACAAAAAAACTAACAATAATAAATTAATACATGTTATAAATCTCCATTTCTACATACGATTTGATAGATTTTGAAATATAAACATAGAGATAAAATTAAATTCTATATAAAAAGATACTTTTGATATTTCTACGTACCTCTTTCAGCCACTATCAACCTGTTGCGTTCATTCTGTTGAGAACGAAGCAGTGCTGAATCTGCAGGACGCGATCGCCGTGCTCGCAACTGTGCATCCTCCAGTCTGACTACACGTCGGTCGCTCTGCTGCTTCTTCGACATTTTGATGAACTAAAGTAGATCGATTGCACTGAAAAAGAAGAAAAAAAGTTAAAACAAAAACATATAAAATTGTGAAATATTAAAAAAGGATCTGAATAATATTGTTAAGTTCGTAAATGTCTTTGTTCTTGGCACCAACAATACCTCGTTAACCCGGCCAATCGTGATTCTTTTTATTGATTTGAATATAGGGAAATGCTTTTTCAACCAATTTTTCTTTTGACGTCACTAAATTGCAGAAGTTATAGTCTTCCAACGTTAGTTCTATTACTGTAATTTACAACGGCATCTCGCAAATGAACGTATTCTTCAGTTAATTTTGAAAGTGACCTAATTCCATTTATATTTAAATTGGGATATTTAAGAGTTTGAGTTTCAATAAAATTAAAAATAAACGTACAGGATAACTATGTGTAACACATCTTAAGTGTATCTAAGATAGTTAAATTTATAATTCCTATTAAAATAATACCAAATTATTAAGTGAATATATGTGTTTTCTTACCATAAATGGAATTAAGCCACTTTCAAAATTAACAACTAAATTTGCTATAAAATTTGAAAGAACCCAAGTCCATTCGGCATCATTTAAAATGCTTCAAATAGAAAAAACAATACTTAACTAAGTATATATTTCTTTACAACACTTAAAAAAACAAAATTTATGCACTTCAGGAATTCTTCTAAATATATATGCACATTAGATAACAATTTACTGCTCATCTATAGGTACATTTTGTTTATGCGGTAGGGATTTGAAGAAGTCATGGTGCTCCGGTGGTATATATCGTAGTTAGTCCATCATGTCCTTGTATTTCGCTGTTGTAATTTGTCTTACATTTTTATAAAGAGGATATAATACAATATTTTCGAACTTTCTTGGTCTACCCCGATGTGGTAATAAATACCGAAACTATAAAATTAATGTGTTTTTTACCCATTTACATTAAACAAATTAAACGGTCTTGTTGTTTATTCTTCCCCGTGGGTTTAATAATTTCTATAATTTTATATTTAATTGTAAGTGCTTTATATTTTAAGTTTAAATTCAATTGTAAAATTGATTAGACATAGGTACTGATTATTCAACTAATGAAAATGTCACAAAAGTTAGGGTAACTTTTTAAATATGAATGAATACTTAAATTACCTTCATCACTGCCCTCAAACATTTTAAAATCCGCACTTTTGGACATTATCAATAATGAATTGGACGTAGGTCACTTTCAAAATAATGTTTTTAATTTTGGAATAACTGCTAAAACTTATGTGTCAAAAAATTATCGTATACTCTGAATAAACTTAATAATGCCGAAATATTGTAATATACATCCAACTAAAATTATTTTCTAACCTAAATATAATCTCAACAACTTACCACAATCACTGAAGTCAATTTTATCACAACACAACTATTTTTTATTAAAATTTAATACAAATATATAACATTTTTTTTTACCGCGACACAAAGGACGCTCTCGAAATACAAAATGACCGACATAAACTTTGTATATTTTTACGTCAGCTAATGTATGTATGTATGTATGTGTGTGTGTGTATGTGTATGTGTGTATGTGTGTATGTATGTATGTATGTATGTACATACGTATGTACGTACGTACGTATGTATGTATGTATGCACACCAAAACGAGACATGCTAAACTAAAAATGGTTTCTATTAATTAATTTAAATAATTACCTCGAATTATTATATAGTAAAACGTGTTAGCTAAACAGTGAAAAATCTGAATCTGGAAGAAGTGACCGAACAGAAGAAATCAGCAAACAGTGTGAGTCTTTTAAAATTATCTATAACTGAACTAATACCTATCATGTGCAAACTAATATATACAATTTGTGATTATTTAGTAAATGAAAATCTGCATACCTAGTTTAACAACCGACATAATAAACATGTATGTATCAATATTTTTGCCGAAGAAAATTTACCTCGTCATATAAATGAAAGTTGGTTTACGTAAAAAGCTTCCTAGATTAAATACCGGGTTCAATACCAAAGACCGGAAATATTACATGTCAATGTGAGAATAGTAATGCCAAATACTCCACATTAAATTATAAATGAATGTATGCAATCTCTTATGCAATACTTGAAAAAAAAAATACGAACATACACAAATGCAACATGTGAAATGTTATATGTGTTGTGGCTCTCCTCTAGTCCACGAAGCTTGCTTATATCAAATGACACCTGGATACAGTCGTACGTGACTCTCGGGTATTTAGTCATGCGCATAATAATCCCTTTACATACAAACATCGGATCATACTCATAAACAATATTTTTTGGAAACGTATGTGCCTTCGCAATCCCCTCCATTCCAAAATGCTTACGTTTACCAAAGGGCAACCTTTGGAAACACTTACCGTTGGCTGTACATCACCCTGTTTCCTTTTCAACTACTACGTATATTGTACCTGCGGAAAATCCTGGAACTACTCTGAATAGTCCCCCCGTAATAAATTGTTTTCTTTCTCTCCCCTTAATAAACTTGATTTCTCGTCTAGCCCTCAAAAGGAGCGGAAAAATCTACCATATATGTGTACTAATCCAATTCCTTTCTAGACCTCCTTTACTTTGCCAAGTGTGGGAGGTGTCAAGGCATTTTTTGCTAGACAAATCACACTAGGCGAAACGAACAATATGACTGTCTTTATACAAAATCAGGCCTCATCCTCATTCTCCGTATTGACCACGCCATCTGTGTCAGGGGGAAATAATGCGCGGAGGGGATTCTATCCCATACCAAATAATACAGTCAACCCACTACATTCATGCAAACTGTCTGTAGCCACCTTCAACTGCAGATCGCTTAGAGGAGAAGGTCGACTATTTACACTGGAAGAACTCACAAAGATCAAATGGGACGTTGTGGGACTAAGTGAAGTAAGAAGACCGGGAGAAGAACTCATCGAGAGACCAAACGGAAATATCCTATATTACTCAGGAACTAAATCAGGTAAACTTAGTGGGGTAGGGTTTATGGTAAGTAAGAAACTAAAAACGAATATTTTCGGGTTTACAGCGGCATCCGACAGAATGGCAATGCTGATAATTAAAATTAATAAAAGATACAATCTTCAAATTATTCAAGTCTACGCACCCACAACAAGCCACAATGACGACGAAATTAAACAATTCTACGATGACCTTAGGAGTCTTCATGGAAAGCAGAAAAACCACTTTAAAGTTATCATGGGAGACTTTAACGCAAAAATTGGACAAACCAGAAATGACGAAGAGTTCACGGGCAATTTTGGCTATGGGGAAATAAACGAAAGAGGAAACCGAATGATAGAATTTTCGCAAGCGGAAAAAATGTACGTATCAAATACGGTCTTTAAAAAGAGATCACAAAGAAGGTGGACGTGGAGAGGACCAAATGGCACATTAAACGAAATAGACTACATCCTGGTTAATAACAAAATAATGATTGAAGACTGTAAGGTAATTAACTGATTCAACACGGGAAGTGACCACAGACTTGTACAGTCCACCATCAAAATAAACACAAAAATGGAGAAATATAAACTTATTTAAAGCCAAAAGGCAAGAATCAACATTGAAGCACTGCTCTCAAATAAAAGAGAAGAGTTCCGTTACCAAACAAAATGCAAACTCTAAGCTCATACGAGAGAAGGAAACCGAGAAAATATAGAATTATGGAGTGAAACTATAATGGATGAAATAAAAGAAATCGCATTAAATGTGGGGGGAAAACCCCAAAAACCCAGAGACTCAAAAATTTCAGATGACACAAAACAACTCATGACAAAAAGAAGGGATTTCAAAAAAGACGATAGTATACGACAATCAATCGAATATACCGAACTATGCAAAACCGTAAGGAAAAGGTAAAAGAAGATATAAGAAAATATAACTCAAACCTAATACAACAGACAATAGAGCAGAACCGAAGCTACATATAAATAACAGCCCTACTCAAAAAGGATAACAGCAAAACCGAAAACGGGGAAGAAATCATAAAGCGAGTCCACGAATTCTACTCAGAACTATTTCAAGACACTGAAAACACGAGAGATAGACCGAACAACCAAAAAATTAACAGGTTCCTGAAGTTCTTATTAGAGAAGTTGAAAAAACCATAAATAGTATGAAAAACGGAAAATCGGCAGGAGATGACGGCATAACAATAGAAATTCTTAAGGCAGCAGGAGAGGAAATATATCCCATCTTAGCAAAAATAATGACACATTGCATTAACAACGGGAAAATTCCCACAAAATGGAACACGGCAAAAGTGATTCTCCTTCATAAGAAAGGAGACAAAAACGATTTAAAGAACTATAGACCCATCAGTCTTATGCCAATCATATACAAAATATTTACAAAAACAATAACTAGAATACAAAAACAGCTAGACGATATGCAACCAAGAGAAAAAGCTGGATTTAGAAGTGTATATAGTACAATGGATCATATACACACAATGAGGCAAGTAATAGCAACATCGAATGAATATCGAAGACCCCTAAGCATGTGCTTCATAGACTTTGAAAAAGCATTTGACTCAGTAAAACACGAATACATATTTGAATTCAGATTGGGGACTGGGGGCTGGGGGTGGCATGGGACAACCTCGGCGAGCAGCGGAGAGATTCTTGGGATATATGTGTTTGCCAGATGTTCACCTTGATGCACTGAGTTAGAAATTTCTATGGCCTCTAATCTGTCCAATTTAACGGTAGTAACAGAAATAAATTGGACAGATTAGAGGTCCTAGAAATTTCAAAGTCAGTGCATCGGGATGAACATTTGGCAAACACATATATTCCAAGAATCTCGCCGCTGATCGTCGAGGTTGTCTCCTCCCTCCCTCCACACACAGTCCCTAACCCGAATGTTTACTGTCAGAAGCGTGTATGTCGGTTCCAGTTCGAATAATTCAGTCTTGTTTGTGATGGCGAGGTGAAAGTCTTGAACCCGTTAGGGTTATACAGTTACAAAAAGCGGAATGAACAATGCTTGATAATACAAATTACTATATCAAAGAAAATAGGTTTCATGCCGTATGTATCATCTATCTTATTTTTATTTACACTCATTTAATCTTCTACTTTCTAAACTAATTATTTATCCAAGCAATTTGTCAATGTTTTATCTATTAAGGCAATCTGTGCTCCTTCACATATGAGCTCACAGCCATTCTGCAAAAAGAAGAAGAAGAAATCAGCCTGTTCTAGGGAGTGAGAATTTGTGTCTATGGTTATTTTTATGGTATCATTTTACACGCGTCATCGCTTGAGATGCATATATTGCTTCATATATAGGAGTTCATAGTCATTCATCAAGTATACACTCCATACATAAAAGTTCACGGCCATTATTTAAGAAGATGGAGACACCGCGTATACTCCATCAGATTTAGGAGTGCTTGGCCATTATCAAAAAAGAAGAGTGTGATATTTCTGTTAAATTGAACTGTCAATTAGGAATTAATTGTATGCGAATTATTTTGTCTGTATTTTTTTCCGTTTTTGAGAGTTGATTACGGTATTTAGTGGTTCATTCTGACCATTCACTGTGATTGTTTGTATCAGTGTGCACTGTTTGACAAAGTGATATTTTGTGTTTAGATGGCTTATTTATTTTTGCTTCAGCACATTTTGACAGTTGATCTGCTGAGGCTGCGATTACGGTAACAACAGTACAATTGAGGTTTTACATCTTTTTCCATTAACTATATAAATTGTTTTTCACTATTTCAAGCTTTTTGGTTTGAACTTGACTTACTTAACTTTTGATGAAAATTACATTTTGGTGCCATTTAAAATGCCATAGTGTTTCATCCATTCAAAATGGAATGTTCTGTACAACTCAAACAAAAAAAAGTTCTCAAACAATTTATTTTTAAAATTAATTGATATGCGAAAGTAGCACATTAGGCTTTAGATGTAGTGTAATGCATGTGTCCAGTGTTCATATAACTTCATAAATATTCTTAGAATTCCCAAAAATAAATCTACACACACCACTGACAAAGACGATGGCCATGTCAGGAAAGTTATCATTTAAGAATATCTGGAACTGAATATAGTTTTATGCTTCTCTACATCAAACGTTTGAACATATTATTAACTCAATGTTTGAATATGGGTCATTATCTGGAATCTTGTACATTGGTGTCCCATAGGTTATGAATTGAATCTTACTTCCATTTAAATTTTTTAGAATTATATTAAAAGAAGATTCAAATATTTGTATATTTTCCTTAAAAATAAACATGATTTTGAAAAAATAAGTTAATAATAAACCGCGAAAATTGATACAGTTTGTCGCTGGTTTGTCAAAAACGACCTGTCCTGGTAAGCAAAATCAAAAAGTAGCGTTCAACTAAAGTATTTAACATTAAATTTAAAAATAATTTATAATTGCAATTCTCTTAATTCATCTTTTTTTATTGTTAAACTTAAATCATATTACTTAAAAAATGTGTTTTTCAATGATTTTACTGTGAAAGAAGTTGTGTCCCTATTATTTTTCCACTGCGTTACTTCAACTAAGTTACCGGCAAAGTAACGTGTTCAGACATGTCGCTTAGTTTTGTTTAGTTCCCCTGAGTCTGTTGAAAAAGTGTCAGTGTTCTGCAGTATTCAGTGTGTTGTTACAGCGGAGGTATGTATTTTTATTATTTGTCCACTGTGTTACCAAATTTTTTTTATAATATTTCGCTATAACTTATAGTTTAGTTAACATAATATATTAATATTGTGTTAACCTTGAATATAATATAGAAAGAATTTTCGAAATAGTGTACATTAATTATTGGCAGCTCATTTATGCAATAAATGTCAACTGCGTTACCGGTCAGCTACGTTACTCATATTTGGTAACGAAACTGACAAAAAAGTAACATAGTTGACTTTATGTTATTGAAATGAGTTACAATGAATAGTTTTCATAGTTTTTAATTTGGATTTAGGTTAATATCAATATGCCACTAACACCAGCGGAGAAGCAAAGGCGGTATCGGCAACGGTTGAAGGACAACAAGGAAAAAGAAGAGGGACAAAAACAAAAAGCAAGAGCCCGCTATCACAAAAAAAAAACATTAATAGCAGAGAAAACACCGAGGAAACAGCGAATTACCAGGCGAAAATGGAGGTCCTACAAAGCGAATGAAAGAATTAAAGAACAACGTTTGGCTGCTGCATTGAATGGCACACCACCATCATCCCCCGATAATAGATGTGTACCGAGTCCAAGGGTTTGTCAGGGACGAAAAAAAGTAAGAAGGGACAGGACAAAAATGTTCAGAGAAAATATAGCATTGAAGGACCAAAACCAAAAATTAAAACGAAGTGTTGAAAAGTATAAAAAAAGAGCACAGAGGTTATATGACAAACAAAACCAATTATCATCGACACCATTATCTAAGGTAAAGGCCTTACTTCATAAGAGCTTTCTTCTTTTTCTGCTGCAACATTAGCTGCTTTTGCGCAAATAATAATGTTGGTAAAGGTTTTTGTGATTGTTATGAGCCGAAACAATATTGATGTGTTCAGAAGAGAATAAGTGTATATAACTCAGTCTATTCTCAGTTCAAGTGACGCTGAAGGACAACAGGATGCTGAAACTTTGCCCACCAACATTTCATGTGGCAGTTATCTGCTCATAAACATAAATAGCGAGAATAAACGAAAAAGGATCAATTTCAGATACGTGACCATTGCTCAGACAGAAATTGATGATGAAAATGAAATTAAAGTGATCTTTTTAGTATCAGTTAATCCAGAAAAAACCAAATTTAAAATTGATAAGAATGATGTAGTTGATATCCACTCGCATGATATAATAACAACACTTGTTAATCCTGTGATAACTTTAAAAGGAAGTCGAATTTATTACGAGTTTCCAAATTAGTTTTAGTTTATTTTATCTATTAATTGTAATTAAATCTGCAATGAAATCTTTTAAAAGGAAATGTAAGAACAAATAGAATTTTTTTAAATTATACTATAGATATCTAATTTTTTTCTATGATAACGTAGGTGACATAAATTAGGAGTTAATGCAACAATTTTTTAAATAACTTGCAAGATAATAGCAAATATTCGCTGCTGCCACTGAAATTGTGTCCTTAAAATAATGACAATATTAAATTAAAATCCTGAACGAAATCGGACACAAAAAAAAAAAATTTTTTTTTTTCAAATGTACAAATTTTCAGATAATGACCCATATTTCGAATGATTCCAGGATTTGATGGATCCTCAGCTACACAAAAGGAGCGCAGAAGTAATGGTGAAAGAAGAAAAGGCAGAAGACGGGGATACTGCAGCACTGTTCCCCCAGTATATCAGTAAACATGAGGCAGATATCAAGCAGGAATGTGCACAAGATATCAGCGCAGATACCTGTCATGATGATGATAATCCCACAGACCCAAGTACACTTATATAGTTAAAATAAAATAAATATGAGAGATATGACAAACAGTCAACAGGTACACACCACATATTCCATACCAGACATGGAAAAGGTGGTGTGTACCTGTAGGCCAGAATATTTTTGTCATTTTTGTTTTGAAAAATATTTTAAACATAAGTAAAAAGTGGAATCATCACGGAATGTTGACGTTCTGTTATGTTTAACCCTGAGAGCGCTACGAGAAAAAAATTGCTGAGAGAAATTGACGATTCGGACGTTCGTGATAAATATTTATTTTAAACAACAAAAAAAACAAAAATAAAATATTTTTACAGCATAAATATATTTTAGAATATGTACCCTTATATTCTAAATAAATAAAAATGTGATTTTCATAAACGCAATATCATTTTTAATAAATTAAAAATAAAATTACCTCATAAAACTAGAATTTCTGGAAATATGAACTCATTATATGGGTTCGCAAAGTTATATTCACTAACAAACTGCAGCTCACGTATAAATAATAGTATTAACTACAAGATTCACACTAAAGTCACAAAGTTTTTCAAACAAAATAATTATAAAATAAACATTTCCTGCGAGCATCCAAATAGACAAATTTGTAATAGCACATCCATCAACAATACACTCGCATTAGCGTCTGGAAGGTATAGGGTGTCTATATATTATCATTAGCGGGATGGGATTATTGCGTGATGGTAAAACTAAAATTTCAATAGTGAAAAAGTGTATGGTACGCCGTAAAACATGTTGTAGGGCATAATCCAACAGAACATTCAGCACACCAAAAACGTGTCTGGACCCTTTGTTTTGGATGTTTGGCCAAGTTATTGCAAACATGGCACTCGCGGTACACAGCCTTTCTTTTTGAATTCTCAGTAACTGGTATATCAGAGAGAAAATGTCTGGCTGTGAGCCGAAGTGGATGATCACCACCTCGGCTGGTTCGTTGAGACCCAGGAGTAGCATATTTTTCAATCAGCTGTTCAATAACCTCTAAATGAAAATCAGTTTGTCCTATTTCTTTTTTTGTTTTATGCTTGTACATCGCATGTGCATTTAATAATATTATATCAATGGTTCGGAAGGCAACCTTTTTGTACCATTTGACAGTTTTCCGTATACATTCCACGTAAGTAATAAGCATATCGGACCTGTCAACAGTGCCCATGGAATTATTATAGGCTACCACACATTTTGGCTTTATGATGGGCTCTTTTGTCTTCCAGTCAGTTTTACCTGTCGCCATCATTGTTGCATCGTGTGCAGTTGTTAGCATGTGAACTTGGCGTTTATCGTGACATTTTACTACAAGTTCACAGTCAGCTGCTTTGAAATTGACTTCACCTTTTTTTACGGGGGAGGGAATTTCGGCATATACTTTCGAGTCTTTATAACTGTTCCACAGGCATTTGTTTTTTTACTATGCAAGTAAGAAAATAAAAGGGGACTTGTATACCAATTGTCTAAAAAACAAGGTGTGTCATTTACCCAAAAAATCATTTAAAAATGAAGTGACCAGTTTACCTGACACTCCTAGTTGTTTCGATAATAGTTGGGCTATATCTACTGAAGCAGCTTCTGAGTTAGCACCACAATATATAAAAAAGTCCAGTATATACCCAGTATGTGCGTCACATAAAACAAACAGATTTATACCAAATTTGTGCCTAATGGCTGGCATATATTGTTTGAAGATTAATCTCCCCTTGAACAGCACCATTGATTCGTCGATTGTCACATTTTCATACGGATAAAAATAATATTTAAAGTTAATGCGCACAGATTCGATATAATTCCTAATTTTGTAAACACGGTCACCAGGAATTTTCAGGTCATCATTTGAAAAATGCAACATACTTAATATTGATAGATATCTATCATGCGGCATTAATTCATTAAAAATAGGTGTTATTATCGATCTTCTGTTTGTAATCCAATATTGGCTTATTTTGGACTTTTTCGTTCTAACATAGTAAGAGAAAAAAATGTGTACATTTCTTCGGCGTTTACGTCTTTCCACTTATGCAGTCTTGAATGCGGTGCCAATTGTTTTTGTTTCTTCACATTCTCATAAAACCTATTTGTTTCCACAGCAATACGACTCATTACAGCCCGATTTAAAAATCATTCGAAAAAGTCGCTTCCGCGACTCTCTTCAGTCAATTCACAATTCCTCGATCCTGATTGTTCTTTGAAATTATGAATTTGCGGCTGAAAATTTATATTATATTCCCACTGTGGATTGAAATTATCAAAGACAGGTTCTGCCAATGGTTCTGTATGGAGTTCTTCACTATGGACTATTTCATTATTGTTGCGCACCGCTGTTTCTACCTTATTCAAATCTTGTATTATGTAATCCTCGTCGTCATTTATTGAACCATCAGAATCAGGATCCAAAATGAAGTTGTCTGGTTGCTCTTCACCCATTTCGATGTTAAGGTAGAAATTTTCCGAAATAAAAAACAACACTTCTCAAAAAAACACAATAATATAAAATAATGGATGATGATGGAAAATAACGCAATTTAGTCACTATAAATTATGTGCATAAAATTTATTCCTATTATAAGTTATGTATAAATGTCACAAATGAAAAAAATAAACCAGAAAAACTTGATAAAAATTGAAATGTTCAATTCAGCCAATAGAAATGGGCACACATTTTAGAAATAGACGTCTAATCATTTACGTTCAGTTAAAATAAACACCAGAATAATGAAATAATATTACACGTAATTATTTTGTAAAATAATCAAAATGTTTTATTCTGTCAACAGAATTATGTGCACCCTACAACTTCAATAAATCGTACTGACTGTGACGCATGAACAGGTGTGCATACGTCGCAAAAGTCGGGATGAGACTGTATTGGTAAAACGGTCGATAGCGGATATTATTGTAAAGTTAAGGTCGCAAAAAAAGATCTATAAAAATTAAACTATCTAGTCAAGAAATTTGTTCTTTTGTTTAGTCATTGAGAAAAGGTTCCTACATACAATGAACTTATTTGCAAATACTGTTTCATAGTAAAATTATCGAATATTTAGTTGTGAAGTCAAGCTTACGTCAAGTACTGCTATAGCAGTGCGCCGATCTCTCAGGGTTAAAGCCTCATTTTGATCTAATCCAACGATGTTTGAATATTTTGAAATAAAATTTAGGGTTATTACAAATTTTATTTGGTTTTTATATAAAATCATATAAAAAAGTATTGCGATAGATAATTTATAAAATATTAGAAATCCACTTTAAAAAACTATTGACACACCAACAAGCAAAACGTAATGGCTGTCAAAAGGATCACTTTAGAAAAATGACAATACATGTATATCAATTTTGTTTGATTACTTCAGTATCTTGATCTTGTATGTTTTTTTTGTAGATGTTATGGCCCAGCCATCTTGTGATACATTCTGTAAAGAAATAATCTCGGAAATGAGTTCACTGAAGCATTCCCACAATTTTGAATTGGAAGTTTGTTCAAATTTTTTTATAAAACAAGAAAATCTAGAAGAAGATACTGTGCCAGTATTCCCTGATTTTGCTATTGACATACAGGAAGCGGATATAAAAAAGGAATGTGATCGGGTCAGTAACACAGAGACTGTTGATGTTTGCGACACGCATGCAATAACAAGTGAGTGTAAATATTTGGATTGTATTCTGAGTAAGTTTTTAATTTATCATTAAATTATCGACAACATAATCTTTCTTATTGCGGTTTGAAATAGGATTCAAGTTAAGTCTTAGCACAAATAATAAAGTTAAAATGTTTTTTTATTCTCCGTAAAAAAAAATCTTAGTAGACAATTCAGTACAAGTGATTTCTTGTATAAATCGAAGAACAAAAATTTGAGAAATGCTTAGTTACAAAGAGATAATCCATGATCGTTCTTTTAAACACTTCAATATTTTTTCTTGATTTTCACATGTTTTTAGGTTCAGGTGATATGAGTAACCAATTCAGTAAAAAAAAATGCAGTGAAAACGTTTTTCATGGCAATTCTCATGAAAGGGTTCACAGTGGAGAGAAGTCTTACAGATGTGGACAATGTGATAAGACATTCGCACATAAAAGTCATTTAAATTCTCATGAAAGGAAACATTCTGGAGAGAAGCTTCACAGCTGTGGACAATGTGATAAGACATTTTTACGTAAAAGTGATTTGAAATGTCATGAAAGGATTCATACTGGTAAAAAGCCTTACAGCTGTAGACTATGTGATAAGACATTCGCAAATAAAGGTAATTTAACAACTCATGAAAGGATTCACAGTGGAGAGAAACCTTACAGCTGTGGACAGTGTGATAAGACATTCTTACTGAAAAGTCACTTAAATTATCATGAAAGAAGTCACAGTGGAGAGAAGCCTTACAGTTGTGGACAATGTGAGAAAACATTTGCTCAAAAATATACTTTTAAATCTCATAAAAGGATTCATACTGGAGAAAAGCCTTACAGCTGTAGACACTGTGATAAGACATTCTTACATAAAAGTCATTTAAATTCTCATGAATGGATTCACAGTGGAGAGAAACCTTACAGATGTCGACAATGTGATAAGCCTTTCTCAGACAAATGCAATTTAAAACGTCATGAACGGATTCATATTGGAGAGAAACCTTTCAGCTGTGGACAGTGTGATAAGACATTCTTACATAAAAGTCATTTAAATTCTCATGAAAGGATTCACAGTGGAGAGAAACCTTACAGATGTCGACAATGTGATAAGCCTTTCTCAGACAAATGCAATTTAAAACGTCATGAAAGAATTCATATTGGAGAGAAACCTTTCAGCTGTGGACAGTGTGATAAGACATTCTTACAGAAAAGTCATTTAAATTCTCATGAAACGATTCACAGTGGAGAGAAACCTTACAGATGTGGACAATGTGATAAAACATTCTCACAAAAACGTTATTTAAAATCTCATGAAAAGATTCACAGTCAATAGAACCCCTTAGACATTCTTATTCAAAAGTTATTTAAAATTTCATGAAAGAATTCATACTGGAGAGAAGCCTTACAGCTGTGGACAATGTGATAAAACATTCTAACATAAGAGTCATTTAAATTCTCATGAAAGGATTCACAGTGGAGAGAAGTCTTACAGATTTGGACAATGTGAGACAACATTCGCACGAAAATGTACTTTAAAATGTCACGAAAGGATGCATATTAGAGAGAAGCCTTACAGCTGTAGACAATGTGATAAGACATTCGCAAATAAAAGTCATTTTAATTGTCATGAAAGGATTTACAGTGAAGAGAAACCTTACAGATGTGGACAATGTGATAAGACTTTCTCAGACAAAGGTTATTTAAAACGTCATGAAAGGATTCATATTGGAAAGATACCTTTCAGCTGTGGACAGTGTGATCAGACATTCTTACAGAAAAGTCATTTAAATTGTCATGAATGGAGACAAAAATACAGCTGTGGACAGTGTGATAAGACTTTCTCAGAAAACGGTAAATTAAAATGTCATGAAAGAATTCGACTGTCGACTGCCATATGGTGTCAGTCGCATGTAATACATGTTGGAATCGTTACCGAATTGGTTTCACCGAAGTGAGATTGGTCACATTCGAAACAATGTGCAGATGATCTGCATTGCTGGTTCATGTGTCCAAATCTGCAACACTGAAAGCACTATATGGTCATGAAATAGTATTTTTCTACTACTAAGGAGTTATAAAAAATGTAGACTCTTAGGTAGGATCTGTCCATCAAAGGTAAGTAATACCGTTTGTATGGCGATCCATGTCATGCCATCTGGGTGGGTTGCCTTATACTCGTAGTTTTATCTTCTGACTTTCTAGACCATAGGTTCTCAACGTGGGCGATAACGCCCCCTTTTGGGCGTTTGAGACTTTCAGGGGGGCAGTAGAAGACCCAGAGAAAATTAAGGGGCGTTGAGATGGCACGGAGGGGCGTGGGCAGATTAAAAAAATATAGTCTAAAAAAGACAAAAAACAACACGCTAATCACATTAATTTTGAAATTTGACCCAGATAAAATTAGGGGGCGTTGAGATGGCACGGAGGGGCGTGGGCAGATTAAAAAAATAAAGTCTAAAAAAGACAAAAAAAAACACGCTAATCACGTACTACAATAACTAAAGTAAATTTCAAATTTCAATATTGGTTAATTTTGAAATTTGACCTAGAGAAAATTAGGGGGCGTTGAGATGGCACGGAGGGGCGTGGGCAGATTAAAAAAATATAGTCTAAAAAAGACAAAAAAAAACACGCTTATCACGTACTACCATAAGTAAAGTAAACTGTTAGTTATTGTATGTATTTTAATCATTTTTATCACGTGTGCGAAAATTCACATATTTCGGTAGTTCAGGAAGTTGATGAAAATTGAACTGTAGTTAAAAGTTTCCATTACTAGGTTAGTCAATAAGTTTTGAAAGCGACATCTATGGAGCAGTAGAAAACCAAAATTTCTACGCCATTTTAATATTTCATCTTTCATAAGAACGTACTCAAAATTTCATTTCGATCTGTCAATTCATTCTTTGTTTACAAGCCATTTGAAGTTGACGTGTCAGTGTATTTTTTAACAATGGAAAAATCCGAATATCGTGCAGTGATTAAATTCTTTGTTTTGGAAGGTTTATCGGCTACTGAGATCCATGCAAAGATGGTGAAAGTATTAAAGGAGTCTTCTCCTTCATTTCCAACCGTTCACCGATGGGTTTTGGAGTTTAAGCATGGGCGTACAAGCGTTGAAGACGATCCACGCTCAGGATGTCCAAAAAGTGCATCAACACCAGAAATCATAGCGAAAATACAGGATATGGTTTTGAAAGATCATCGATCGACTGTGGATTTGATAGCTGACACCATAGGCATCTCACATGGAACAACATAGCATATTTTAGCTGAAGTTTTGGGTTTCAAAAAACTGTGTGTACAATGGGTGCCGCATTTGCTAACAATGCAACAAAAACACGTTCGAATGCGACTTTCTGAGCAACATTTGGAGCAATTTCGAAAGGATAAAAAGGATTTTCTGCATCGATTCATCACTATGGATGAGACTTGGGTCTACCACCATGATCCTGAATCAAAACAAGAGGCTAAGGAGTGGTGTGAACCAGGCCCTTTGGCTCCAAAGCGAGTTCGTGTCCAGAAATCGGCTAAGAAGGTGTTAGCGTCAGTTTTTTGGGATGCAAAAGGAATTTTATTGATAGATTATCTCCAAACTGGTAAGACAATCAACTCTGATTATTATTGAGACCTTTTGGACCAGTTGGATGAAAAAATTTGTGAAAAAAGACCCGGTTTGCAGAAGAAAAAAATCATTTTTCATCAAGACAATGCACCTGCTCACACAGCTCAAAAAACCATCGCGAAAATCAGTGAATTGGGGTACGAATTGTTGCAGCGTCCACCCTATTCGCCAGATTTAGCTCCCTCTGACTTCTGGCTGTTTTCACACCTCAAAAAATTCCTTCGTGGAAAGCATTTTTCATCAAACGAAGAGGTTATAGCCGTCGTTGAGGAGTATTTTGCAGGCCTTCCAGAAAGTCACTTCCGTGATGGGACAATAAAGTTGGAAGATCATTGGACCAAGTGTATTGATCTTATGGGAGACTATACTGAGCAATAAAAGTGATTTCCCCAAAAAAAAAAATGTAGTTTCATTTCCGCTTTCAAAACTTTTTGACTAACCTAGTACATTCCGATGTACATTAAATTGGATGATATAAAAAAAAAAAATTTTAGATTTGAATTAAAAATTTTCAAATCTTCCAATTTCACGTGAAATATCTCATATATAAATACAGGTAAAGTTAACAAAAGCCTGTTAATAAAAAATAGCAAAAAATATGCTTGTTGCAATTCAGTTATAACAAGTTTTTGTTAAATAACGTGATTTTTGCAATCCTGCAAGAATTGACAGTATTATCTGTGCTTGTTCTAACCCGCACTCTGCTCCCGCATCACCCTTGCCCCTGCGCTTTACTTCCGCGCCGGGTGTTATAAACGAGTCACTGCATGTTTATCTTATTCCTGTCGATGCGCGTTATATATCTCCAACCTATATAAAGGCAGTGATTGTTCATTTTATTTTCATTAGCATTATCGCGCGCAATTGATGACAGGGTTTTAAAAGTTGATATTTTTACTACTACTACTCACGTATCTGTAAAGTAAAAACCATGTCAGAAGCAAAAAAGAAGAGACGGCAGTATAGTGTGGATTATATTAAATACGGATTTATCGAAAATCCCACAAATCCATCATCGCCAATGCGCCTTATTTGTCAAAAAACATTTACAAATGAAGCGATGAAGCCTTCTAGGCTTCAAGATCATTTTAATAAAATACACCCAGATAAGAAAGACAAAGATGTGACCTATTTTCAAGACATGAAAAAGAAGTACGAAATTCAGCCAACTATATCAAAATTTTTTTCATCAGCTTCTTATCAAGACGATGACGGAATTCGAGCTTCGTACAATACTCATATCTCATTGTTGATTGCTAAAACAGGCAAACCACATACTATTGGGGAAGATTTAATTTTACCAGCAGTAAAATAAGTAATAACCACTGTGCTCCATAAACCAGCTGCAGATATTATCCGAAAAATTCCTTTGAGCAATAGTTCTGTGCAAAGACGAATTGATGAGATGGCTGAAAACATTGAAGAATCATTGTGCAATCATCTGCAGACTTGTCAATTTTCAATTCAACTGGATGAGTCCACTTTACCAACCAATGAAGCATTGTTATTGTCATACGTGAGGTTTATCAAAGATAAACCTCACGTATGACAATAACAATGCTTAAAGAAAATATGCCAAGAACTATTGTTTGCTACCAATTTGGAAACAGATACATAAGAAGAAACCATATTTAATACACTGGAAAAGTTTTGTGACGGAAAGGAAATTCCTTTTAATAATATTTTGTCAGTTGCTACGGATGGCGCACCGGCTATGACAGGGCGTCACAAAGGATTCATAGCGTGCTTAAAAAATAAAGTTCCTGACGTGCTTGCTGTGCATTGCGTAATTCATCGCCAGCATTTGGTTGCGAAAAACCTGAGTGAACGCCTCCACACATCACTGCAATATGTTATCAGAGCAGTTAATAAAATCAGAAGTAACTCGTTGAATGACAGATTATTTAGTCAGCTTTGCATTGCCAATGATGAAGATTTCGACCGATTGCTGCTTCACACAGAGGTCTTCATCATTGACAAGCACAAGCACCTTAGGACAGGCATACACCTAGTTAGGCAAGAGGATGCTTTGTATACATAATTGTATAAATTTAAAAGTATAAATAAATAAAAAAATTAATTAAAAATAATAGATTTGATCTTTTGTTGTTTTGCAGATATTCAGGTTCAGTTATCTTATGAAACATTCAATAAAGAAATAACCACAAGTTCACAGGATCGATCCAACAACTTGGAATTTAAGATCATAGCAGATTTTCCTAAAAAAGGAACAAATGTTGTAGAACAGGATACTGCGCCGGTATTCTCTGATTTTGCAATCGACGTGCAAGAAGTGGATATAAAAAAAGAATGTGCTCGAATCAGTGACACAGATAATGTTTGTGGCACTCTTGCAATTTCATGTGAGTATTTGCATATTATTATGAAGTGTTTTTTCACTTATGTATTAAATATACCCTGGATGGATATGGTCAGTAACACGAGGGTTCTTCAAAGAGCCAAAGTTGATAGAGAGTTGCTGACTAATATTAAAATCCGAAAGGTGTCCTACTTGGGTCATGTACTTAGAGAAGCAAAGTACAAATTATTGCACCTAGATCATCCAAGACAAAATAGAAGACTGAAGAGGTGTTGGCAGGTGGCAAATCTCCTGGCTCCGCAATATACGTGATTGGACTGGCATAAGGGGCGTTGGAGATCTTTTTCGGGCTGCCGGGGACAAAGATGTCTACTCTCAGGTGATATTCAACGTTGGGGGGACCTGACATGACACTGAGAAGATGAAGATTATATTGAAATCTTACTTAATTTGGTTAAGGAACCAATAGAGCCAATATTGATTGTATAATATTCTCTAAGTTTTTGTGCGTCTCTCAACCATTAATTTGAAAGTTGGAAACTCGAACCAAAAACGTGATTACCAAAGTGTTGCGAGATACTTGACCCTTTTAATCCCAGCATATTTTGCATAAAATATGCGAAAAATCTCAATAATTTTTTGGCAAGAAAACGGTAGTTTATATTTTATTTTTTATCTCAGTTAATATTTAGTTTTAAAACCTAATTTTTTTGTGTTTACCTCCCTGTACGAGTAGAGTGGGAAATAATAAGTCATTTTCATATTTCACAAAAAAAAAATATTTTCATTTGATTTTATCTAACATAAAAACTTATATGAAAACTTTGAGGCCGATGATCGTCTCTGTGGGATTTTTTGCATACACCAGTTGGGGGCGATAATCCGCCCTGTGGGATTAAAATGGTTAAATAAGATATGTACAATAAATGTTTTCCTTGATAAGAATGAATAAAAAAAATTGTAAATATAATCCCTAAGATAGGGTTTTCTTTGAAGGCTTTTCTTCGAATAATAACTTGAAAATACTTTCATCATAATGCTGTTAGTATTTAGCTTAACTAAGAATGAAACATAAAAATATAGTAATTAAATAAGAAAATTTTGGGAAAAGCTTTATTGTTGAATATTTCTAGTTGGAGCTTCCAGTTTGATATGTTTCAATAGTTTAAAGAATATAATTCTGAGTTTCTTATTAATTTTCATATGTTTTAGGTAAAGGGGATATGAATGACCAATCCAATACAAACAAATGCAATGAGAATAAGCCTCATGGTTGTGTTGAGTGTGGGAAGTTGTTCTCAAAAAGAAGGTATTTAATATCTCATGTATTGATTCACAGTGGAGTAAAACCTTACAGCTGTGGAAGCTGTGGGAAGACATTCTCAAGAAAAAGTTCTTTGAAGAAACATGAAAGGATTCATAGTGGAGATAAGCCTTACAGTTGCGGACAATGCGGGAAGAAATTCTTAGAAAAAAAATATTTAAAATCTCATGAAAAAACTCATAGTGGACAAAAGCCTTACAGTTGTAGGAATTGTATAAAGACATTCTCTCACAAATATAATTTAATATGTCACGAAAGGATCCATACTGGAGAGAAACCTTACAGCTGTGAACAATGTCATAAAACATTCTCGCGAAAAGGGGATTTAAATTATCATGAAAGGACTCATACAGGAGAGAAGCCCTACAGCTGTGGAAAATGTGATAAGAAATTCTTAAAAAACAGTTATTTAAAATCTCACGAAAGAATTCATAGTGGAGAAAAGCTCCACAGTTGTAGAAATTGTGGGAAGACATTTTCAGAAAAAAGTCATTTAAAATCACATGAATGGGTTCATAGTCAAAAGAAACCTTACAGCTGTAGACATTGTGGAGGGAAATTCTCATGCCAGAGCCTATTGATACGCCATGGAAGAATTCATACTGGAGAGAAGCCTTATAGTTGTGGACAATGTGATAAGACATTCTCACTAAAAGGTAATTTAAAATCTCATGAAATGATTCACAGTAGAGAAAAGCGATCAACTGTGGATACTGTAAAAATACATTCTCACTAAAAAAATAGTTAACATGTCATGAAAGGTTTCACAGTGAAGAGAATCCCTACAGTTGTAGGTATTGTGAAAAGGCATTCTCAGACAATAGAAATTTAATGCACCATTCAAAAATTCATATTGGGATAGCCTTTCAACTGTAAAATTTTTAGAGAAAAGTTCTTCAATACGGTATATGGTACATGTACAATATTTATGATGGAGATTAGCCATACAGCTGTGAATATTGAAAAAAGACATTCTCAATAAAAACATCTTTCTCTCGTGAAAGGCTTGATAAAGAGAGAAACCCTTAAGCTGTAGAAATTGTGCATAGACATTCTCAAACAGTTAATTCAATATCACGAAAGGCTGCATAGTGGGGAGAAGCCCTACAGCTGTGGACAATGTAATAAGACATTTTCACTATAAAAAAATCAGAATCTCATGAAAAGATTCATAGTGGAGAGTTGGGAACTTTGTGAAGATATTCTCAAGAAAAAAATATTTAATCTCATCTCAGAGTAATCCTGTAGCTGTGTAGTGCATGGGAAGACAGTAAATGATTATTTAATATCTCATGAAAGGAAACACAGTCGAGAGAAGCTTAACAGCTGTGGACAATGTAAGAAAACATTCTCAGAAAATAATATTAGAATTCTCATTAACCCTTTGACAACCGCCATGTTAAAACAAACTGACCACTCAAACCAGCATGTTTTTGTCTATTTCTCTAATCAAATGACATCATGCTTAACAAATTGAATAAGAAATCACACAGGAGTCTGATTTGAGAAAAATAAAGACTTACTTACTCAACAATAATAAGCTGAATTCATATTTTTATATGAGATTCAAAAAAACATTTTGATTAACTTGTCTGGAGGTATCGAAAATGAAGTCATAATTAAAATTTTATTATAATTTTGTAATTTTTTTTCCACATATGACAAAAATACACAATAAAAACATAAAATAAAAAAAATCACAATTATTAGGAAAAATCATTTTTACAATGGAAATCAATGAAGCAATCTTCATTATGTAGGGAGACCTCTTTGTAGACTCCTATCATATCCTGGATTCCCACAGACACTCCTTGTTCAGGCCTTTGCTTTAGCCTTACATACTATACATTTTCTGGTAACATACTTTTTTCCACCAGCATTGCCACGGATTTTATAAGGAAAGTGGGAGTTTTTTCCTTGTAGCCTGAGAGGAGTGTCGGAGGTCCCTGACCTATTCACCAGTTGCCGAGTGTGGGATCCTGGACAGTGACTACTTCTTAATTACTTGGCCCGGTGGTTGAAATGTTCCCTTCACCCGATTCATCTTCCGAATCTGAAGCATGCTTGACTGAAACTGGTTCTTCTTCATCCTCACTATAGAAGAGTCTTTCCTCTTCAGATTCACCACAATCTGAATCGCCCAATACATTATATAACTCATTTTCACTTAATTTTTCCAGTTAAAAAAATGTGTATGAGCGCCATTTATTGGCCATTTTGAATATCGAATAAATAAATCGATCTTTGTATTACAAATTTCTTTATTTTTTTTTTGAATCCTTGCTAAACTAAAAATTTACCATTAAGCTTTAGTATTTTTACGGTAGATGTCAATTAGTGTTTTTGCGGTAGATGTCAAAGTAAGTTAGAAAAAAAATATACAATATGACATTGTCATAGCCTGAGAATTTCTCAGGTACGGTAAGGAATGCATAATTATTTTGCCCGAGAAATTCTTGGGCTTGGTTGTCAAAGGGCTCATATAGAAAAGAATCCTACAGCTGTTGATATGAAATGATATCGGAGAGGAGCCCTATAGCTGTGGATATTGTGTTTTACTTGAAATCTTCAATATACCATGGAAGCATTTCTAGCGAAGAAAAGCCATCCACATTGAGAGAGGACATTTTCAGTAAGAAGCTATGACCAATTTAATACAAAGAAATGTAATGAAAATGAGCCTCATGGTTGTGTTGAGTGTGGAAGATGTTCTCATAAAATAATTCAAATAATTTTTTATTTTTTCATCTTTGTATTATATTGTTTTCCTGGTGTTATACTGAGTATGTTTTTGCTATATGGGTTATTGTACAATACATTGTTGTTATATTTCTGTACCCTAGAGCAGTGGTCCCCAACCTTTTTGTCGCCGCGGACCGGTCAACGTTTCATAATTTTACCACGGCCCACTGGGGGGGGGGGGGGGGGTACACATTGAATGTAGTTTTTTTTTAAATTTAATAACAATATATTTGTACAATATATAATAATAAAATTTACAACATACATAAGTTATAGTGACAAATAATAGTAGAGAAAACACAAGGTTTGTGGGAAAAATGAAGAAAAAATTTATAATAACAATGAAGGATTATTCAGTTTCAGATAATTTTTTAATTTTCTTTTGGATTCATGGGTATTTCAATATTTTTAAGGTTCAACGGAAGGTTGAAAGTATTTTTTTCCAAGATAGAGAAAATAATTTTGAGAATGCTTAGGATTTAATATCGGGATTTTAATGTTACTCTGATATCTTGCAGATATATTAACTTGAAAGCTATTTATCTATTTTCTTTAAAAGTTTTGATGTTGAAGTTTTATATGTTTTGATTTAATATTTTTAATTGAATCGTGTTTAAACATGCCTTAAAAATAAAATACAGTTACCCCTTAAAAATGAATAAAAACAGATTTAATATTTTAACTTAATGCTAAATCAATGAGAACCCTGAGCTTGCTTCATTGAAACGAGATGGTTCCATCTGGGGGTAATACGAGTAGGAGATTGTGACACCCGAAGTGTCTTGCTTATGTCCAGTTTATTTCTTTGTTTTGTTTTGGTTGCTGTCATTGCAGAAAACCCCGCTTCACATAGATAGGATGTCGGAAATGGCAATAGGGATTTTAGTGCTGTGGTGGCAATCTCAGGGTATTCCGCCATGACTCTAATCCAGAACACCGGCAGAGTTGTTGTCTCGAACATAGTTTTAAGGCTGCCGTCATTTGCAATATCCAGCAGTTGATCTTCTTCTTTCGCAGGCATGCTATATTCGCGTGGTTTATTGATAAATGGGTCCCGGATCCATTCCTTGCCAGTTCGTGGGTCTTTTGTGGTTGGGAAGTAGCGCTCAAACTCTTTTAAAAGTAAAGACAGGTGATCTTGCACCAACTGGGAGAATGAATGCTCTGGCTCAGTCTCGCCTAAAATCCCCGCCAATGTCTGAAACATGTCCAAAATGCCTCTGTTCACGCGTCGTTCCCACAACTCCAGTTTGGCTTTAAATGCAGCTACTTTGTCTGCCAACTTGAAAACAGTTGTCATTTTACCCTGAAGGGACAGATTAAGTTCATTGAGCAGGCTGAATACGTCACACAGGTAAGCCAGTTTTGCAACCCATGCCTTGTCATTGAAATGTGCTGCCAGCGGTGACTTCTTTTCTGCGAGAAATCTTTGCAATGGCTCTCGTAATTCAAATACTCTGGTTAGCGATTTCCCTCTGGATAACCATCTTATTTCTGTGTGTAAGAGAAGGCATTTGTGCTCTGCGTCCATCTCCTCACAAAGTTGCTCAAACAGGCGCGAGTTAAGGGCGTGTGCTTTGATGTGGTTAATAACTTTAACGACATCATTCAATACGCTGTTGAATTCCGGTGAAATTTTTCGGCTTGCAAGCATTTCCCTATGAATGATACAATGCGTAGATTCACTCTCAGGTGCAACCTCCTTAATCCGAGCAGCTAAACCAGACAGTCGTCCGGTCATGGCAGCAGCTCCGTCTGTGCATATGCCAACACAAAAGGACCATTTTAGTTTTCCTGATATATAACCATCCAGTGCCTTGAACAGTTCTGCTCCTGTGGTGTTGGTTGGCAAAGATAGTGCACATAACACATCCTCCTCATATAGATATCGCACATAAACAAGTAGTATTGCCTTGTTGTCGATATCTGTAGATTCGTCGACCTGGAGTGCGTACCACGGTGATGTATTAATCCTCTTCAACAATTGTGTCTCAATGTCTTCGGCTATTTCCTCAATGCGCCTAGTCACAGTGCTAGCCGACAAAGGCACATGTGCTATCTTTTCCACAGCAGCCTCTCCTAGAAGTTCACGGCAAATATCTTTAGTGGAGGGCAAGATCAATTCTTCACCGATATTGAATGGCTTTTTAGCCTTAGCAATACGGTTTGCCACCAAATATGATGCTCTCAATGCATTATCATTTATTGATGTGGTGGCCCTCATAAATTTCTTCTGTCCTTCGTATTCCCGTTTCATTCTTTCAAAATACTCCAGAGGCTTGTCTTTTAATCCAGGGTGCTTGGTTTTTAAGTGGCGAAGCAGTTTTGAAGGTTTCGTTGCCTCATTAGAGAGCTTGTCGCCGCAAACTAAGCAGAGCGGGATTTGTGTGTGGGAATCACCTGTCCCGATAAATCCATATTTCAAGTAGGACTCCTGGTATTTTCTCTTAAATGGGATATATCTCTTTGATGTTGAAGGCGCTTCTTCAGACTCTTCACTGGGCCTTTTCTTTTTCCCGAGGAATCTTTCTAACGACGTCTGTTTCGTATTCATTTTTACGATTTTGTGGGCTAAATTTGAGCAAACAGTATATACACGTACACTAAGCACTGTTAAACATGAGGAAGTACCGGTAAAGAGAGAGAAGAACGACACACACCTTCTCTCCACCAAAGCTACAGCGTCACTGATAAAAAAGGTTATTTTTTGACGTGCCGTAAAACAGGTTGCCATACTTTACGGCTTGCCTATGGGCTATGGGTAATTCCGCTTCTCCTTTGTTTGCGAAATATTTATGGATTCTATTGAAAACAAACTTGTGGACTGCGGACTTTCATTATTATCTAATGTTTTTGTTTGGATTATATTTGTTGATAATATTTTCATTATTTGGTCAGGTAGCAACAGACAATTAAAGAATTTTCTTACATTCATTAACAACCTTCATCTGAATTTTAAATTTACATTAGAACATAACGATAATGATAGCTTAAACTTTTTAGGCCTAATAAAAGTCAGTAAAGTTAACAATTTCTAATATTTAAGAAATTAAAAATATAACAAAAAATTAAGTTTTTATATTGTCTCTGCCAGACCAGACTCCCGGTACATTATTATTTAGACACACATTGAAATGGAAGAGCCACGTCCCGTACAGCTCGTACCTATAAGGAAGCTTCCAACAGTTAAGTATATATCCCGATTTTCACTTTTTTAAGTATTGATAAGATCTGAAATCTCGATCGATAGACGTCTCGACTCGATCTTCGATCGACAGAGGACGACTTTTGACATCTTATGTATATATAAAGTATATAAAATATATAGTATTTGCCTTGTTTAAGTTACGGCAAGACCGCCTTCGGAATCAAGGATGACTCCGCATGCGGCATGCATATGGTAGTGTGGTGTTGTTTTATTTCGAAGGTATTGTCGGAAGATCGGTGGTAACTTAGCATGAAGGGGTTTTCAACGGAATAATTATTTTAAGCAATAATTAAGTTTTATTGGGTATGTTCGATTTTTCAAAAGTAATTTTGATTTTTAAGCAGGCCCTTGCGCGGCCCAGTACCAATTGGCCCACGGCCCGGTACCGGGCCGCGGCCCATAGGTTGGGGACCACGGCCCTAGAGCAGTGCTCCGCAACCTTTTATCACACACCAAAATTCTTCCTAGAATTCCGCGGCACACCAAAAGCTAAAATATATGTATTAAATTGATACACAAATTTTACAATAAATTTTTGTTTTTTATTTGTAAAGTATACATACATATAACTATAGCATATTTATTTTTACGCAATCTTGTCTATGACTAATTTGGTGCGGCCATGGTGTGTACAAAGCACACTATGCAGTTTTCAACAGTTGGCACCATCGAAAAATTATTTAGTTATAATAATTATTCTACACTACATTTTGAAAAATAGACAATATTATGAAAAATAATTTATCATTGTGTATTAAATACAATACAAAATGAAAAATTGTAAAATGTCAAATACATTGAATTTGACCGCGGCACACCTGTATCCGGCTCACGGCACACGGGTTGCGGAGCACTGCCCTAGAGGATAAACCACGGGAGTCACATTTTACCCTAGAATATAAACGATGTTGCATCGTACAATTAATGTATGATGTTTATCCTCTAGGGTACAAAGTGACTTCTGTGGCTTATCCTCTAAGATCCAGATTTAATTATCATCCTTATAAAATTATGGCATGTGTATTATATCCCCATTGTGCACATGGTCGGGAATAAAATTATTGTTAATTATAAATTTGTGTGAATTATTGGTAAAATAATTTAAACCCTTAGCTCGGAATCTTTTCATGATAAAGAATTCATGTCTAGAATGTCTTTTATTTGCAGGAAATCATAAAGAAAGGACCAAAAATATTATTCGATTTTCAATCTATGTCTATAATGAAAGAATCCATATTGAAAATAGTCCCTTTTCAGAGAAGGGAAAATATATGGAATGATTCATCGAGAATGGGGAAATTCTACAGCTGAAAAAATTTATCGAGAATAGAGGAATGTCTACAGCTGTTAATTGAGACTTTTCTGATTTATTTTACCTGCTCAGCTGTAGAAAAATCAAATCAGATGATAAAAATTTGTACCAGTCTTCACCTTTATTGACAATGAAACAAATATATTATGGAAAAGAATTTGTAACCTCTGAATGCTCATTATTGATAGAAAACACTTGTGACTTGTATCTTTGTCAATATTTCTTTACATCATTCATAGTTTTATGAGTGAATAAATGATGCAGTTTTAAATAGAGTTTACAGACAATTAATATGTTTAGAGACAATTAATATGTCATTAGTTCATCGTAGTGCTTTAATAAGGACCACTGATGACATCAGCCTTGGCATGGTCAACGGGCAACACACACTCTTTACACTGCTTGATTTCAGGAATACATTTAACCATTGATGTTGAGTTGCTGCTGGGCTACATAAAGTGGCTAAATATTTCATGCTCGTTTTGAATTGCTTCAAAATTATTTGTATTGACACAGGCAACAAGGGAAATGATTCAATAAATAAGCTAATGAATTACTTTTGACTATAGGTGTACTTCAGGGAGGAATATTTCACCCCATCTCTCTCCCATTTTTTGTGAATTCAATTGCACAGTTTACAGATCTCAAACATATATCTGAATAAAGAAATAGTTAAGTCACATCACATTGGTGTACAACACAATTGGGGCAGAGTATCGAAATACTTTATAGCAAATTGTGAATTGCGAGAATCAACCCTAGACAGTTTTTTTAAATAAAACAAATCTATTATATATCAACACCTCGCCTGTGAGCAAAACTTGATGGAAGATGGGTGTTGTTTTATAAATATGCATTAATTTATTCTTTTATCATAATTCATTAAGACTTCAGGTTTTACTCAGTAAATAATGTTTATTGAATATTTATATATTTATAATATTTATATATTTATAGCCTCGTTATTTTTTAAAATTATTTTTGTAAAATTTAATCTCCCGATTGAAGAGTTTAGTTTAATATTTCATTCGTCAAATTGGTATTGGTTTTTCTTCTTGAATAATGGCCGTGAACTATATATGAAGAAGTATACGCCAATGTCAAGGAATGTCCACTTCGTGGCGACATCGGCATACCGGTTGGCGCGTTGGTGTTGGTTGAGTGCCTTCCAAATTAGGTAGGTACTAAAAATATTTTTCTAAGCAATTCGCATATCTATTAAGAAAAATTTAAGATATATTATATTTTCTTCTTAAAATAAACATAGAGCAATCATTATACAGTATCGTCCCACTTAGATAGTTATTAGTAATTTGTTTTTTATCTAATAGTACGAACTAAGCATTATCCGTTTATAGGAAAAGTATTAAACTTTCGGTTTTTTTCTGAATAATAACAGAAAACAATTAAACTTGCGTTGTTCCATATGTTCTTTATTCAATAAGAACGTATGGAACAACACGTTTAATATTTAATAATGACCGTAAAGTTCTATTTATGAGGGAGTATACGCCAGTGTCAAGTATACAAAGATAAAGTATAGCATTTTTTGTCTATGATCAACATGTATTGACAAATTTCATTTCTATGGAAATATATTGTCAAAATTTTCCCTGCATACACTCCGTATATAGGAATTTTCACGGCCATTATTCAAGAAACATTTCCAATTGTTTCTAATCTCGAGTATTGAAGTAATTATAAATTAACTCTGGTAAGTTGTATCACCTCGGTATTCGAAACAACATGCGATGTGCAGGACGATTTAGGTGCAGTTTCACTGTTCAATTTGTCTCTCTTCCAATACTGAAGATCTACGCTTTCATGGCGTGTCTCATAAAAGTTTTCATTTGCAAATATCTCTAACAAAATTCAGTGTAATATTTAAACACGTCAACGGGTGTAATTGAAAACTAAATTTTGTTATATTGATATGTGAATGTTTATAGGCGAAAGAGAGAGGATGAATACTCAGGAGCACGAGGGAACTGCAGAGGTGACGGTGAAAGAAGAAAATACAGAAGATGGGGATAATGCAGCAGTGTTTCATGAGTACCACATGAGTATAATACATAAGACAGATATCAAAGAGGAATGTGCACGAGATATCAGCGCAGATTCAAGACACAATGGTGGTAACACCACTGTTCCAAGTAAGCTAATGTTTTATTATCACAATGAAATATGCTATTTGCATGGCAATAAAGATCATCCGAATCATATAAATTATTGTTTCAATTAAAAAATAAAGCTTGGTGATAATCTTACAGACCCAAGTACATTGAACACTAAATATAAACTTTTTAAAGATTTTTTTAGAATTTATGTTTTATGAGTATTTATTTTCTAACATTTTTACTGCAAATACAATCTGGCGGGCTTTTTGCCAGGCGGCAATCTCTTCCAACCAACCAGACAAAAGTAAATGAAGTAAGTTACATAGTCACAAAAAACATTCAAATGATTATCCATCCCCACGGAATCCATTAATATATATCTGAGCATACGTACATAAACATAAACCCCACAAAGACGGACAATCACCCGAACATTCCTTTTCATATAAAGTGAGATATCATCAATCAAAGGGAAAGGGAGGGATGGTGGAGAGGAAAGGAAAAATCAAGAATGAAACAAGTTATATTAATGACTAGAAATTATAAGCTTTTTAGTAGCTTAAAGCATGCCAAGGACGGAGCGAGTGTAACATTGCTTTGTAACTGGTTCCAGAGTCTCACTGCATGGACAGTAAAGGACAGTTGTATTTGGAGGTCTAAGGATACCTATAATTTCAGTCATACCTATTCTTTTAAAAAAAGGTTTAAAAATATTCTCATGTGCTCTGATTGTCTCACTTTAGTGTTCAATCATATCTAGTACAGCGGTGTGGCCGGTGAGTTTGCTGGTATGCAATGACTCACTCACTTAATAAAAAAAACTCTACGGCACAGTGTCTCTTGCTAACTGAATTGACGATGGAATAGCAAGGGGATCCTCGACTACTAGGCCCAGCAATGACGACGACGCCATCGGGTCCAGTAAAGCGGTGTAGCCGGCTACGGCCGGTTTGCTGGTGTATATCAGTTAAAATGGCAATAACTCTATCATAATACCCTCCCCTATTGGGTAGATTTGAAACAATCAATTTATTATTTGGACTAACATTCAAACACATTTGATACTTTAGGGACTTGTGTTTTGCATAGAAGGATGAGGTTGTTTGAATAAAAGTCGTCGAGATCGAGATAAGCAAAGAGAGAAAGTTTATTGAAAGCATCTGTATTTATAAAGTATAGAACGGCGCAGAACATGTCGCCGTCTCGCTTCGCCGGACACATGGTTATTGTCACGCGTTCCATATACATTTCATACTACGGTCTGCAGAAGAGGTAAGAGATATGTCGGTGTCTCGCTCTCGCTGTTCGCTACTAGTGAGTTCAATGACCTCGCGGCGACCTTCGCCCAGTGCTGTCTCGCTTTCCTTACAGTGCGAGTTCAATGACCGAGCGGCCAAAGATCGTCTCAGTGGGTTCAGTGACCGCACGCACGGTCGCTACAATACTATTTAGTTCAAATCCGTTCCCAATTCGGGAGTGAAACGTGGATGTCAAAAAATACTGAGAGGAGCCGAACCATGAGTGGAAGGCGGGAGAAGAAGACCAAGGAAAGTTTGGTCGAATCCAGTGAATGATATTCTGAAAGGAAGAGAAATCGGAGAAGTTTTATGAGAAGGTATATGAATTATAAGAGACTTAGGATGTGTACCCTGTCAGGGAAATGGTGTGTTTGTATAATACATTTGATATTTTATGTTTTTGCAGAATGTCAGGCTCAGTCATCTTATGATACATTCAATAATAAAATGACCACAGTCATCAATTCACAGGAGCAATCCCACCACTTAGAATTCAAGATCTCTCCACATATTTCCCTAAAAGGTGAAAATGTTGCAGTAGAGGATACTGTGCCAGTAATCACTGATTTTGGTATCGACGTACAGGACGTTGATATAAAAGAGGAATGTGCTCGAGTCAATAACACAAATAACAGTGTTCATGATTGTGGCACGATCGCAATTTCAAGTTAGTATGAATATTTTACTCATATTCTCAATGAAGGGACCTTATAGATCTAATATTGTTTGCCAAACAGTCCTTTGATCCTCTGCAACCCCTATTTCTGTTTATTTTTGGTTTATCTGACTCGTTAATTTTAAAGATCAAATCCTTAATCTTTAACCTGATTTTCAAAATGTATCCCTATATGTTGACCCTTAAACAAACAAGTATGAATAATCAACATTTTCTTTTGCACAGTAAGACTATATAGTCTCAATTAAGAAGGTTTGAAAATATTGATGAGAATTAATGAAAGAGTTTGTAATAAATTATATTCCCTACGATAGAGTATGCCAATGTCCAAGTAATGATAAAGTAAAAGTGTAATGTATACTTTGTTATAATAATAATTATATACAAGAAAAGTCAATTGGTGTAGTATTCAAATACGGAGAATTTGCAAACAGCTTATTAGTATGATAGTTTATAATATTGGCTAAGAACTATTTTCTATCGCATAGCTTAATGAATATTTTCTTAGACTATATACTGATTTTTTTTATTATTTTCCTATGTTCTAGGTTCAAGTGATATGTATGGCCGATTAAATAGAGATGAATCTGGTGGGAATAAGCCTCATATATGTCAACATTGTGGTAAAACATTCTCCAAAAGAAGTAATTTAATGCGCCATTCAATACTTCATATGAAAGATAAACTCTACAACTGTGGAAATTGCGAGAAGACATTCTATAAAAAAAGTTTATTAACACGTCATGCAAAGATTCACAGTGGAGAGAAGTCTTATAGCTGTGGAAGTTGTGCAAAGACTTACTCAAGAAAAAGTGTTTTAATACGTCATGAAAGGATTCACAGTGGAGAAAAGCCCTACAGCTGTGGAAATTGTGGGAAAACTTTCTTAGAAAAAAGCAATTTAATATCGCATGAAAATATTCACAAAAAAGATAAACTTTATAGCTGTGGACAATGCGGGAAGACATTTTCAAATAATAGGAGTATCATACACCATTTAAAAATTCATAGTGGAGAGAAGCCCTACAGTTGTGGACAATGTGGGAAGTCATTCTCAAGACAATGTTATTTGAAATCTCATGAAAGGATTCATAGTGGAGAGAAGCCTTACAGTTGTGGACAATGCGATAAGACATTTTCATTTAAAAATAATTTAAAATCTCATGAAATGGTTCATACTGGAGAAAAGCCCTACATCTGTGGACAATGTGATAAAACATTCTCACGAAAAGGTCATTTAATATCTCATGAAAGGATTCATACAGGAGAAATGCCCTATTGTTGTGGACAATGTGGAAAGACATTTACAAACAATGCGAGTTTCAAATACCATTCAAAAAGTCATAGTGGAGATAATTCCTATAGTTGTGGATTTTGTGCAAAGACATTCGCAAGAAAAAGTGTTTTAATACGTCATGAAAGGATTCATAATGAAGAAAATTCCTACTGCTGTAGAATATGTGGGAAAACATTCTCAGACAAAAGTAATTTAACATCACATGAAAGTATTCACAGTGAAGAGAAGCCCTACAGCTGTGAACAATATGAGAAAACATTTTCAAACAATATAAATTTCATACACCATTCAAGTATTCATAGTGGAGAGAAGCCCTACAGTTGTGAACAGTGTGGGAAGTTATTCTCAACCAAAAGTTATTTGAAATCTCATGAAAGGATTCACACTGGAGAAAAGCCTTACAGCTGTGGACAATGTGATAAGGCATTTTCTTTTAAAAATAATTTAAAATCGCATGAAAGGATTCATAGTGGAGAGAAGCCCTACACCTGTGGACATTGTGATAAGACATTCTCTCATAAAAGTTATTTAAAATCTCATGAAAGAATTCATACAGGAGACATACCCGACTGCTATGAACAATGTGGGAAAACATTCCCAGACAATAGTAGTTGCATACGCCAATCAAGGAATCATAATGGAGAGAAACCGTACAGTTGTGGAGAATGTGGGAAGTCATTCTCAAGAAAAAGTGTTTTAATACGCCATAAAAGGATTCATAGTGGAGAAAATCCCTACAGCTGTGAAAATTGTGCGAAGACATTCTCAAGAAAAAGTGTTTTAATACGTCATGAAAGGATTCATAGTGGAGAAAAGCCATATGGTTGTGGAGATTGCGGGAAGACATTCTATAGAAAAAGTTGTTTAATACGTCATGCAAGGATTCATAGTAAAGAAAAGTCTTACAGCTGAGGAAATTGTGTTAAGACATTTTCAAATAAAAGAATACTTTAATGCTATTAACGAAATCAACGGCGAAAAACCCTACAGCTGTGAAAAAATATTCTCAAAAAAGGGTAATTTACTATCACATGAAAGTTTTCTGTGTGCTATGGACAAACTGGGAAGACATTTTAGAAAATTAGAAATTTCATACGCCATTAAAGGATTCAGTGTGGAGAATAAAAAAAACCTTATATCTGTCACAATTGTGCGAAGACATTCTCAAGACAAAGTGAAAGGGTTCGTAGTTGAAAAAACCCTTTACAATCTACAAAGACATTCTTAGTTCAAGATAAGAAAAATCTCATGAAATGATTCACAGTTCGGTTCAGTTTATTCCCACCACACCCACTCTGTGTGAAACAAAATATGTCCCCATCTAGTATGATTTTCACTACAACATTGAAATCTTTGACTTCGTCTAGTGGCAAAGAACGAACTGCCCTTCATTAGACTCCTTCACTAGTGGCGACACAACTGAGTGAATATAATAGTAGTGATGATGGACATAAGGTCTGAGGTTACAGGTGAAGTAGGTATTCTATGGTTTACATATTTGGAGCATAAAAAGGAAAATTTATTGTATATAGCACCATTTAGAGACCAAACTCAGGATTTGAACACACTATTATTGACAGATTTAAAATATAACAAAATAAATATATACATATCCACACTTCATCGTATTTGCATATGTTTAGAAAAACATATTTGGTAAGAAAACTACACAAAATTTGACAAGGAAAGATGAACGATGGATAGAAAACACTCATATTCCTTTGTGTTTCGAGTCAATGTTTCTCTGTGTTATTCAGTCATCATATGTACTTCATGAGCTTCAATAAACTGTTATAACTATATACCTATCCTCGTCTAGTATATTTTATAAGTAACCATAACATCGCTTTGTCTTTCTGTTATAACCCTGGCAGGTGTATGGTAGGTTATTACCTATCAGTATATAATGAACATGTGCGCTAACCTTATTAGGGATCATAACATGTCTTTGTCTCACTGTTATAACCATGGCAGGTTCAGGCACCTACCAATATATTATGTACACATGTAAATGTTGTAGGGTTAGTAATTATAATATATCTTTGTCTCCGTTGTATGGGAACTGTCAAATCAGTTATCCTTTGAAGGGTGCCACTGTGTTGAGGGGACAATGCTCATGTTATTGAACATATTTTTATAATATAAATTTGGTTATCTGTTCCTCTTTTCCCTCTCCACTAGAACCATATTGTAACTGTAGCCAATTCTATTTATCTTATTACTTGTAAACATTGTTGTGAAATTATTGCATTTAATATTGTGGTATTGTAATAAAACATCCTTTAGTGTGGTCCTTGCATTAATGCAATTTTATGGATTGGACAGCCCCTGCGCGCAATGACCGCGTGGCAGGCATTAATCTAGTGAAAGGTAACTGGGTAAGTGATCGAATCGATGTGCTTGCGACGTGCGATGGGTTATACATAAAGGACACAAAATAATAAAAATAAATTCTCGTTTGAAACTTTCGTGTTTTTATTTTTACAAAGTTCTAACAGTCAACAAGAAATGTCTTCAACCAGCTGTCACTGAGAATTGAAGTCACGCCGGAATCTCCGAGGATTGAGCATCAATCATCCACCTATACCAGTGCTATATAGTAAGGTATAAATATTGTATGTAGTGCTAAATATCCTAAGATGTTATTCTTATACGAGGGTAGTCCCAAAAGTACCCGACCTAACAAGGAAAACAAAAAATTTGGGAAAAAATATTTTTATTTCTCAACATAGTCTCCTTTCAGCTCGACACACTTTTCCCAGCGATGTTCAATAGCTTCGATACCCTGTTTATAGTGAGATTCGTCGAGCGCCTCAAAATAGCCATCAACCGCAGATTCCACCTCTTCATTGTTGGCAAATCTTTTACCACCGAGCCATTTTTTCAAGTTTGGAAAAAAAAAATAATCCGAAGGGGCTAAGTCTGACGAATAGGGTGCATGAGGAAGCAATTCGAACTTTAATTCATTGATTTTGGGCTCCGCGATAACGGATGTGTGAACTGGTGCATTGTCTTGATGAAACAACACTTACTTTTTCGCCAAATGTGGCCGTTTTTTCTTGATTTCATCACTCAAACGCTGCAATAAGTTCGCATAATACTCGCCATTGATTGTTTTTCCTTTTTGAAGATAATCAATGAAAATTATCCCACGCGCATCCCAAAAACCTGACGCCATGACCTTGCCTGCAGATGGAACTGTCTTCGCCTTTTTTGAAGCCGATTCTCCCCTTTCAGTCCATTGTTTTGACTGTTCCTTCGTCTCAGGTGTGAAGTGATGGACCCATGTTTCATCCATGGTTATGAATCGACGCAAAAACTCAGCTTTATTGCTGTGAAACATCGCCAAACACTCGATTGAAACATCCTCACGACGCTGTTTTTGTTCCATTGTGAGCAAACGCGGCACCCATCTTGCGCACAGTTTTCATGACCAATTTTTTCCATGTTTACAAATTCATTGAGAGCGTTCACTATTGATGGCTGCCCCAAACAAATACTAAACAACGTAGCGTCTTAAAACTTAAGCTTTATAAGTTTAGCACTTTCTACCATAGTAATTTTTTAAAGCAACGACCGCCATCTATACGTCGGGTGGGGTCGGGTACTTCTGGGACCACCCTCATAGCTATCGCCCATCTCTGAGCATTAAAAGATTATTCTGTACTTATTTGGAAATCCATATATTTTTTAATTCTGTTATGTCGTATCAGTAAAACCTCCTCCTCCGGGAGCCTGAGCTCTACCTAAGTTATTGAAGAAGTAAAGTTTTCTCTGCCGTTTCCCTTTTTCTCTGAGTTAACCCATACATCGCAGCCATATTTTATAATATATCTTTAACTATTGAAAATGAAAATTAATGAAGACTTCTTGATGCTCATTTGTGACAATTGTTACTTATCCTAAATATCAAACTGAATAGAAAGAAACTTTCTGTTAACACTTGCCGTACGGTGATGGATAGCGAGTGATCATGACTTATATTTTATTTAATTTCTCGAAATATACTGCTTGCAGGGTCTTCATACTTTATGTATTCCTCATCGAAACCTGTATGATTTGAATGATGTCATTAGGAAACAAAACATTCATAGTTAATTCAACAGAAATTAATGATTTTAAATCGCGAATTGACGAAATGTCAAACACTCATTCTTTTTTGACAGTTCGTATAGCGCCCGTTCCAGGAGATCGTCACCAGTTTTATAATCCTGATTGTTATTTTTTATTTTTATCTGGTATGTTTTTTCTATTATCATTTTTTATCTGGTATGTTATATTGTACCATTACTCTTTTTATAATAAATGTACATTTTATTTATTATTTCATTTTCAAAAATATAATAATTGAGATGGCGGGAAATATCGACGGCGATGATAGCGATTTGGAATTTAAGGCGACAGGCAATATATCAGAATCAGAAGATTTTGTCGAGGTACAGGATGAAGTATATTCTGATTTGGAGACGAGTGAAGAAGACGAAGAAATATTATTTACATCAAAACATGGATTCGAATGGAGTTCATTACGAGTACCACCTCAATCTTCGAGGCATCGGTCGGGTATCAAATATTCTCATCGAAGATTCTGGACTGAGAAATTCAAGTATAAATGTACATTCCATAAAAGATATGTGTTGTCTGTTTGTAAATGAAGAGGTGGTAAAAGTGATGTTTAAGAAACAAATCGTCATTTAAATCGAATTCATTCAGAAAAGAACCAACCAATATCAAAAGACGAGTTATATGAATTCATTGGAATATTGCTCGCACCTGGCAGAAATCGAACACGAAAGCTATCTTTGAGTGAATTGTGGATAAGTGAAAGTCCCTTTTGCCAGTCATTTTTCACAACAGCTCTGTCTCGAGATAGATTCATCTATATACAGTCATATTCGTTTTGATGATAAAGAAACCCGAGAAGAGAGATATCAGGGTTTTTTCAGATAAATTAGAACCAATTAAGTGGATTTCAAAAATGTTTATGGATATGTGCAAAAGCAATTATTCTCCATCTTCGAATATAACTGTAGATGAACGTTTGGCAAACTTTAGAGAGAATTGCTCATTTCGCGTGTACATGAAGTCTAAACTTGGTAAATATGGCATCAAAATCTGGGTTGCTGCCGACTGCGGCGGCATATGACGCATAACAAATTTACAGGCTTATTCTGGTATGATAAATAATCGTAGAGAGAGATAAATCAAGGTAACTGAGTAGTTATAGAAATGGTTCAACCGCAGTATGGCACGAACAGGAGGATAACCACAGGTATTTTTATTACCTCCATCAAATTAGCCGATAATCTTTTATTAAAAGGTTTAACTCTAACTGGCACGCTTCGAAAAAATAAAAGAGTAATCTCACTTGAATTTATACCGTCTAGAGAGAAAACAATCCATAGTAGCTGAAAATAAAATACTTGTTTCGTGTGTACCACAAAAAATAAAGCAGTATTATTATTATCCACTCAATTCAATGATGCAGAAATTGATTATTCAGAAAAACAAAAGCCACTATTGTAACTATACATCATTATAATAATACGAAAATTGGAGTAGATACGGGAGACCAAATTACTTGAGAGTACTCTTGCTCAAGGTCAACGAGAAGATGGCCTTTCCGTCTTTTTATGGAAATTATAGATATGGCTGCATTGAATGCATACCTCTTATGGATAGACAAATATCCAGAGTGGAAACAAAATAATTAATACCACCGAAAACATTTCACAAGAGAGTTAAGTTTGGAATTGGCAATGCCCAATATCTTAAAAAGGAAAAATAGCAACAACAAGATGCTTTTAATACAGTTTTAACATATTGTGGCGAGTCAATATCCGAAACATTAGTAAATAATACCCTGTTGGCACCCCGTGAGGTCCTCAAAAGAGGAAGTTGTGGGTTTTATTAAAAACATTCGAGAAAAAAAACCAGGCTTTTCTGCAATATTTGTCAAACACCTGCGTGTTTAGTACGTAGAATATAGTAAAAAAAAAGTGGTTTCATGCCCCAATTGCGATAACTTTCTCCACAGGATTAAACTTTGATTATATGATATGTTTGTCCTATTTTCAAATTTTCTGTAGTGTTTATATTTTCCAAATTGCATATATTTTATTGATTTGAATTTCGTGTTTGTTTATATATAATTTTGAATTTCGTGTTTGTTTATACTATATAAATTTCTCGCCCTAAAACCTTGATTTTTGAATTTATTGTATATATTCATTTTATATTTTGTTTATATGTTATTTATTGTCTTTATTCGAATTATGGTTTTATTGCCAAAAAAATACACGCTACATTTTATTGTATAATTTTATGAAAAAAAATTAAAAGGCTGGAAATCTCTTATCACGCATGCGCATTCTGAATGTTGCGCAGACCGAACGACGCAGCGTAAAAATAATATTCTTATAGAAATGATTAAAAAAAAAAACTAATAGATTTTGCATAATTTTAATTTAAAACATACATTTTTAGTGTACCCTCAGTGTCCAACACCGTAACTGGCGTAATTTTTTAGCACAGTAAGGGAAGTGTTAATTCAAATTCACTTTGTGTTCAACACAACACGGAATGGAAAAAGCAATACGGTTTTAGTTTCACATTAAATGGAGCGAAGGATAACAGAAACATCAATTGAATTGTTCTGCATAGGGAGAGCCCTAAATCTGGACCAGCCCTGAGCAAATTGCGTCTCTCGAGCCATGTACAACCCGCCTCGAATTTCAATGTGGTCTTAAGCTATATCAAATGGAGGAAGGATCAAATATAAACGCGACTTTTTTGTTTTAATTTTTTTATTTTCAGAATGAAAAACACCAAGTACACATTATTTTTCTACATAATCTCCTGCTTCAGAAATGTATTATTTCCAGCGGATCGGTAGTTTTTTTAATCCCATCATCTTAAAAAGAAATGGGTTGTGTCAGCAACTAATTGCGCACAAACCCCTCTACTCCATCGTCGTCGTTGTAACGTTGGCCTCCCAAAGGTTCTTTCAGTGGTCCAAAGAGATGAAAGTCACAGGGATATAGGGAGGGTTTCCAGTCGTGTTCAACTCATTTCCTCCAATTGTTCGCATGTTATAGCTGCAGTATGGGGCGTCGCGTTGTCATGGAGAAGAATCACTTCTCGTATCGGTTGGTCACGTCTTTTGCACCGATAAGAAAGTGTAACTTCACTCAAAAGCTCGCAGTAGTATGCCGCATTGATGGTGTTCTGATGCCTTGTTGACTGATTCAGAAAGATTAAATTTTGAGTCAGTCGTGAGCATTTACACTGAGATTTTTTTGTAGAAAATACTGAAGAACAATTACGTCAGATTAATCTTCTTCGTCAAATCGTTCAGGACGTCTCCAAAAAAAAAACACGATGTAAGTATATTCTTTATTTAAAATAGATGTTAGTCGAAGCAACTACCTAGTAATAATGACATGTATTATGGGGTTAGCGTACTATTTAAAGGGTTTCCAATTCTTATCTTATTGATGCACATTCAATAGCGTGTGACAGGATGTGGGGTATATGATAGATATATTAAAATATTGTTAAAATTGATAATTTGGATTACAAATCAGGATGTGACTACATAATCATATTTTCTTTAATACCCACGCAGTGTGATTTGGAATTATCAAGAATCGGTAGGACAAATGGTAAAGTACTTGTGGGTTATAACACCCCCATGCTTAGATTAAATCTACAACCTTTAGGGTTTAGATGAAGGCTTAACAAACATTGTCGTTAATCTTTCAATTGTCTTTACCATCAAATCATTTTGTTTAACACATCTCAAATAAATATTTTTTTAATTTGGCTTTATATAATTCAAGTTGTTATTATACTGCCGTCATAAGCAAAAACGCAGCTAATGGGAAAAAAATTTTACGTCGCTACGGATATAAATCTTGGATATGATGGTATAATTGGTAATGATTTTCTCATAAATAATAAATCTAAAATTGATTCCAGTAAAAATTAATAAACTTTATCTGATGATATCAGTACGAGTACGAATATCGCTTTAAATACTAAATCAATTCTTTATAACCTTAAACCAAGATCGGAAATATTTCTTAAAATTTGTAATCCAGAAGTAACTGAAGGTATAATATTAGATTTCGAAATTACTAAAGGTGTAAAAGTCTCTAACGCACTATCAATTAAAAAATCTAAATTAATAAAATTATTATCATAATAAGATTTTGTTATATAGGGTAACTTTCCGAATCTAGGTTTACATTATAAATATTAAAATAATTCAACATAGGTAATACATTTTTTCATTATTTTGCATCGTTATATATTTTTCATAATTCCATCATTGAGATGCACAACGTGGAATCTATTAACTTTAAATGTCGGATCTTTTCATCTCGATTCTTATTTCTCAAAAAGGCTTTTCTTTTATGAGGATATTTAATAAAGCAATTATCAATAATGTGCCCTTTCTTTTTACAAAAATTACAAAGTGGTACAGACTTGTTTACTGAATTTTTCTTATTGACTTTTTGACTGTTGACTTTTTTAGTATTTTTAAAACAATTACTAGTCATATGTCCAATTTTATCACATGTATGACATTTCTTTATAGGGTATGTTTCTTTATTAGAACTTTGTAAATATCTAGGGATCTTTTCTTCATTTATAGCAATTTGACAAGTTTCTTGGAAAGTATGAGGTGCTCTGGTCCTTAGCAAATCAGACAATTTAGGGTTAACTCCTATTATAAAGGATTGTAATGCCAAATCATCGGCACTTGCGTACCTTCCTTCTAATTCTGTTCTGATTATAGTCGATAAGTCAATAGAAGTTTTCAAGTTATTAAGATGTGTATCCATTTTCAGGATATAACTATTAATGCTTTCTGAAGTCCCTTGTTTACAATTTAGTAAATCTAGTGAGAGATGTTGATTGTTACTTTCGCCAAAGTTTTGTTTTAGGAAAGATTTCAATTGTTCCCAATTGTCGAATATTTTTTTACTACAAGCCATTTGAGCTTTATCAACAAGTTTGGTTTGAATGAACTCTAGAATCGGGTACTTCTGAATTTCACTAGCGAGTTTCAATGCTCTTTCACAATTTATCAAAAAAGGTGTTAATTTGTTTCTATCTCCATCATAAGGAGTAATGAAATCTTTAAAATCAGAAAACGAGAATTTCATTGTTTCAATATTGGCTACTGCTTGCTTGATTCATTTTGTATGAAAAATAAGAAAATCCAACAGCAAAAAAATATATAAAAAGAGAAATTAAATGTTTTTAAGAAGATTTGGTCAATATTAAAAGACAATTACGTGACTCGTATAAGGTTTTGCAGTGGTTGACATTCCTGGTTGAAATCAGCTGGAGTTGCACGGCGAGTTGATCAGTCTCGACGCCTTGGCGTACAGCTGTTACAATGACAGGTGAATCCTTGATCCAAATAGGCAGCTCTCCTGGGAAGACGGTGAAGGCCAGATACACAACACAGAGAGGATCCAAAGAACAAATGTCCAAAAGGAGGTTCCATACGGCGATGAAGAAAGTTTTTCCAAAGGAATATTGTTTGTAAACATTCTTCTTCTGCTTCTCTTCTATCTTGTGATTCCAGGTGACGTTTTCTTTTGATAAATCCCTTTTCTTATGACATCAATTTGTGTTACGCCTTGTTGACTGATTGAGAAAGATGAAATTTTGAGTCGGTCGTGAGCGTTCACACTGAGATTTTTTGTAGAAAATACTGAAGAACAATTATGTCATGTTAATCTTCTTCATTAAATCATTCAGGACGTCTCCAAAGAAAACACTCGATGTAAGTATATTATTTATTGAAAATAGATGTTAGTCGAGGTAACTATCTAATAATAATGCCATGTATCATGAGGTTTGTACATTATATAGAGTTTCCAATTCTTATCCATTGACGCACATTCAATAACGAGTGACCGGGTTAGATCACACAGGATAATCGTGTAGGATGAATGCGGTATAGATATATAAGCATATTGTTAAAAATAATAAATTGGATTACAAATCAGTATGTGACAACACAAACAAATATCCTTTGATACCCACATAGTGTGGTTTGGAAATATCAATTATTAGAAAAACAAATGGTAAAGTACTATGGGTTATGACAGTGCGACGATTGTACAAAAAGTTGATGGGCAAAATGCCACGCCAGTCTCAAAAAACAATCGCAAGCACCGTACTAGCTGACAGCCGAGTCTTGGCTTTCATTGGGGCTGCCTCATCCTTCTCTCTTCCCTCCATGTTGGCTTGTTTCGACTCGGGCGTGTAGTGGTGTACCCAAATTTCATCCCAGGTAACGATGCGACTCAAAAATGCGTTCCCTTCTTGTGCAAACCGCGCCAAGAGCCGCTCACAAACGTGCCAACTTTTGTTCGGCAGTCAAAAGACGTGGGACCCACCGAGCAGACACTTTACAGAATCCTAGATCCTTCGTGATTATGGATTAAATGGTCCCATAATTTATTCCTATTTCAGAACAAATTTCGGATACTGTCAAACGTCAGTCGCCTTCCAGAAGATCACGAATGACGTTAATGTTCTGTTCGGTAATGCTCGTCCGTGGGCGACGATCATGGCTCTCGTTTTCGACCCCTTCACGGCCTTTCATGAACTTCTTATGCCAGGCAAACACACGGGGCTTTGACAGTGTTTGATCCTCGAACTGTGCCGTCAGTCTCCGTAGAATTTCAGCCGGTTTTACATCCTCACGAGCGAGAAACTTGATAATTATACGTTGCGTAATCGCCGAATGAACCTCTTCTTCAGACATCGTATATCATACTAATGACGGAATCTGCCGAGGCCGACCGCCCGTTCTCCCCACTCCTGATATGCCCACCCAACACTCCTAGAGGCGGCCACACTATCCGTTTAAAATTACGTGTTCGAAAACAAAAGTCTCGTTTATATTTGATCCACTTTCGTACATTTATTTTTAATTATTATAACTTATGTTTAGCGAAAAATCGTATTTTTTTAGCTCCGAGTTGCATTATATGAGTGAATTCCTGATTTTTTCCCTTCCTTTTTCCTTAATTGATGCTATTTATAGTTTTGATTTTTATTTTTTATTGTTCACAAATTTAGTATATATAAATAATGATTTTAATATTTTTTCGATAATTTAACTTCCTTTATTTCCTTATATGTCTGGTTAGTTAGAAAAAAATACCACCTGGCAAAAAGTGTGCCAAATTTTTTGTGTGTACACTGTCATTCTAACGATATAATTATTTTTATAGCAATTATAAATGCGTCTGTAAAAAATATTATTTAAATTTTCAACGCAGCCCTTCACCCATAGACCTGATTTAGGCCACGAGACCTACAAAAGATGCATTATAATGCGGTCGCTGGCCGAGTCTCTACTTTTTGCAGAGGCTTTTTGGAGATGAACAGACTAAAGTTAGAAAACCTTTAACGAATTCCTTTGAATCTGACTTGACACAAACAAATGCATACAAGCTCAGTTGTATCTAATGGCAGCTTGGTGTAAAACCAATCAATCGGAAATCTAGAGTTAAGTTATCAATGAACAAAAAAACGTATACTTAGAAATAAAATCTTAAAGCACCCTTGAGGAGAATCTGCTCTCTAAACAGCAGAGTTTAGCACATGTATCCGGCGTGAAAAAAAAACTTTATCTTTCGTGGTGGCCAATTTTTTTTAATGATAATCCGAATACACGATTCGTTCCTGTGTAATCTATGATTTTGAAAAGGGTTAATCCAAGCTCCCAAAAATTCGTTTCTATGAGCAATCAAAGGAATAACCATTTCGTTTCTATGATTTTTCACGGCTTTTATTCGATAAACCGATTATTAAAATGAAAAGTCAAATGATCAAGATATACGCGATAAAGCGTTCAATTGCTTATAGAGTATGGTCCGTTAAAAATATATAAATGTGTCTGATACAGAAAATTTAACTGAATTTTTGTTAACTTTCTGGTGAGTTCTATAATCTCGGTATTCTGTACAAGCTCTAAGCGTCATGGGTGATTTGGAGTCTCCTAGATATGGGAGTTTCTCAAATAAAGCGCAACTCTCTTGCAAGACATCATCGATTAAGGGATAATTTTCGTAATATTTGTGTATGTGTATAAATTAAGTCATTTTTCTTTTCAATTTTCACTATTGGTTTTTTGCATCACTTTGCACTGTTTAATATAATGACATTTGGTTTTCAGTAATATATTTGCCTTAGCTAAATTTGACAGACGGTCTGCTGGGGTAGCGATCACTTTGCATCAGTACCATATGGTACTGATGCAAAGTGATCGTTATGTCAAACATATATATGTTGGACACAAAAATTACCTTCGACTATATATACCAGATAAATAAGTTATGTAAATGAATGAAGACTTCTGTATGTAGATAATGTGGTTATGCTCTGCTGGCAATGGAGGTGATTTAAGGGATATGATAAGTGAGCTATATGAGAGATGTCTAGTAAAAGGGTTGAAAATGAAAATAGTGAAATCAAAGGTTATGGTAATTGTACAGTACCGGTACAAAGACTGTAAAATAGGTGGGTGGCTGCCGCTCAATACTCGGAGATTCTTGCTTACTGTGAAAGTAGCAGGGTGGAAGATATTCCTCTTTAGCAGGTAGAAGTTTGTCATAAATAAAACACAGTAGACGTTCCAGAAACTGAGAATATATTTTTCCCATTTTTCGTTCCTTATGTGCAGCCCATCGCTCATCATAAGCCCCTTTATTCACCCGTGTATGCCGTCACGGCTTACTAGATACTTACTAGACACCATGTATACCGCGCGCTCTCTGCATGCATGGGCTGTTAGATTATTTCTAGTGATTATTTCGAAAGTTACGCATAAGGAACATTTCAATACAATAGGTACAGATATCAATTCTACAATATTTACGCAGCAATTGGACAAATAAAATTATAAATTTTAGGTGACGCACACATCCGATACAGTTATAGAAAGGACAGTAGTAAAAAGTGTGTGTGATGTATGGGTCAACTCGGATCAATTGCAGGTTGATGAGTTCTGTAATCTTCTTGGCAGTATGTTTATGTGTTATGGGCGAGTGGAAATAGACGTGAAAAGAAGGTTCGCCTCCTCTAAGTCATTTTCTACGTCCACATTTCAAAATTGGAACCGGATTGTGACTGAACAGTATCAAATGTGCTAAGATGTTAGTTCAAATAATAAATTGATTGTTCCAAATCTACCCAATAGGGCAGGGTATTATGATAGAGTTTTTGCCATTGCTGGTCCTGTGGTGTGGAATATTTTACAGATATAAAGGATATTATGATAACTTACTAAATATATACATCGTGGGGCGTTTGAGCTGTCGTTCTTTCAGAAAAACACAGTTTAAATATTCACAAAATGTCAGGGTTGTCACAACTTGACACAGAAAACACGTTTATTTATAAATATAGTGAAATATAATATACTTTGTAAACTAAAATCAACAAATTATCTGTATGATGTATAATAAAGCACAAAAGGTAAATAAACTATAAAATAAAACCGTATAAAGTCTATATAAACGTCGTATTATGCCGCAAAACTACCGCCAATAACAAAAGAATACATGAAAACACACTTTGTAAATAAATACTTTGAAAAATTTACAAAAATAACGCACAAAAGTTAAAAATCAACCATTGAACAACACTACAAACGAAGTCGTTATAAATCGTCGCAATTACGTCGCAAAAAACTGTAGTCGGTAACCCTATATCAGAGACACGTATTGACTGTCAGTGAAAGATTTTAGAAAGATGACTGTAACTTTGATAATATCGGTAAATTGTAATATTTAAGTATTTCTTGACCATCCCAATAGATGTCTCTATGTGTTATAATTTATAAATTATTACAAAGGGATTTGATATTGGCTTGCGACAAGCTCAAAGGAGAGCGCGTTTACGCGATAATTTTGTATGGCCGGCCTGGCGAGCACTTAATCGGAGAGCGTGTCAACTCGCTCGTGGCAGTGAACCGGTTAAACTAAATGTGTTACTATCACATATCGAAAGATCTAATCTGTTTCTGTTCATCTTCCCTTACCAAGTTTTCTGTGGGTTTATTACCAAATATGTCTTTCTGAATATCTAATGGCCGCAGCCACCACCATCCTATCCTTACATTCAACTTATATGTTTGTATATATATATATTTATTATCTCAACAATATTGGGTTCATGTTCTGAGTTAGAACGCCCTTAAAGAGAATTAGTCCTCTAAACAGCACTAAATAAATTCTTCTTTAATTATTATTATTGACTTTGATGATGGCCGACGTTTCAATGGCATTACAGCCTTCATCCTCAGGGTTATAACATTACCGAATATCAATATTCAACACCAACTTCCAAATCAAAAATAGTCAACTCCACAAGAACCAATGAGAATGCGGCAGTATATTACAGGTCGCTACCAAAGTGCATATTTTTCAGCACAGTATTTATTTCTTTGCTATACTATTATGACTTATTCTCATGAAAGCTATCATTTAAGAATATGTCTATCAAATCATGCTTCTCTATATTAAAGGGTTTAGTGTAATTATAAACTCAATTTTCAGGTGACAGAAGAAGAGGATGTATACTCAGCTTACAAAAAGAAGCGTAGAAGTAATGGTGAAGGAAGAAAAGGTGGAAGATGGTGATACTGCAGGAGTATTCCCCGAGTATGATATGAGTATACATGAAGGAAATATTAAACAGGAATATGTACATGATACCAGCGCAGATTCCAGATATGTGGTCGATAATCCATCAGACCCATGTATGCATAATAAACTGATATTGTCTAATTTTAAAAAATATGACTATTCTTCTAATAATTTTTATGAGTGCTGTTTAATGAATGTATCAAAATCATTCGGGAACAATGAAATTGAAGATATTTTTGCTATGTTTTATGAGTGCTGTTTAATGAATGTAACAAAATCATTCAAAAGCAATTAAATTAAAGATATTTCTGTTCGTAAGAACTAATTGTCATTCTTTGAAGTAAACTGCTTCTGCCCCTGAGCTATTGCAGACAAAACTTCAGCACTAATTCTAAAGCCATACATCTGGCCTCATATTTCTCAAGCCATACATCTGGCTCCATATTTCTCAAGCCATAACATACATCTGTCCCCATATTTCTCAAGCCATACATCTGGCCCCATATTTCTCAAGCCATATATCCGGCCCCATATTTTTCAAGCCATACATCCGCCTCCATATTTTTCAAGCCATACATCCGGCTCCGTATTTCTCAAACCATACATCCGGCCCCATATTTCTCAAGCCATACATCCGGCCCCATATTTCTCAAGCCATACACCCGGCTCCATATTTCTGAATTCATACATCCGTCCCCATATTTCTCAAGCCATACATCCGGCCCCATATTTCAGAACACCTTTTCTTATGATGTGTACTTCAGTTATTTCTTTTGCTACATATGAAGATCATACTAACTAAATGTTCTGCCATATTGAAATAGCTCCGAGCGTGCTGTGCTGGCCCATTTATCAGCTCAGACACGTTGGTCTGGGAGTAAAAGTAAAAATAATTACGTTTCATTGTGTCATCATCATTGTCAACCTGGGTCAATCCACTGCTGGATGAAGGTCTCCCTATGTCGATTCCAAATAATTAGGTTTTTTGCTCGTTGGTGCCACGTGATGCTGCCATGCTTTCTGATTTCATCTATCCAGTATACGAGGGTAGTCCCAAAAGTACCCGACCTAACAAAGAAAACAAAAAATTTGGGAAAAAATATTTTTTATTTCTCAACATAGTCTCCTTTCAGCTCGACACACTTTTCCCAGTGATGTTCAATAGCTTCGATACCATGTTTATAGTGAGAACCGTCGAGCGCCTCAAAATAGCCATCAAACAGCAGATTCCACCTCTTCATTGTTGGGAAATCTTTTACCACCGAGCCATTTTTTCAAGTTTGGAAAAAGAAAATAATTCGAGGGGGCTTAATCTGGCGAATAGGGTGCGTGAGGAAGCAATTCGAACTTTAATTCATTGATTTTGGCCACCGCGATAACGGATGTGTGAACTGGTGCATTGATTGTTTCATCTTGATGAAACAACACTTTCTTTTTCGCCAAATGCAGCCGTTTTTTCTTGATTTCATCACTCAAACGCTGCAATAAGTTCGCATAATACTCGCCGTTGATTGTTTTTCCTTTTTGAAGATAATCAATGAAAATTATCCCACTCGCATCCCAAAAAACTGACGCCATGACCTTGCCTCCAGATGGAACTGTCTTCGCCTTTTTTGGAGCCGATTCTCCCCTTTCAGTCCATTGTTTTGACTGTTCCTTCGTCTCAGGTGGGAAGTGATGGACCCATGTTTCATCCATGGTTATGAATCGACGCAAAAACTCGGCTTTATTGCTGTGAAACATCGCCAAACACTGGATTGAAACATCCTCACGACGCTGTTTTTGTTCCATTGTGAGCAAATGCGGCACCCATCTTGCGCACAGCTTTCTCATGTCCAAATTTTCAGTCAATATGCGGTGTACAGCACTTTTTGAAATGCCTACCATGTCTGCTAGCTCGCGCACTTTCAATCGACGGTCATCCAATACCATTTTGTGGATTTTCTTTACCATTTCTGGCGTGGTCACCTCATTTGGTCGACCACTGCGATGTTCGTCTTGGCAGCTCGTACGGCCTCGTTTAAACTCTGCCACCCAATATTTTACTGTTGTAAACGAAGGAGCAGACTCCCCCAAAGTAGAATCTAGCTCGGCTTTGATATTGATTGGACTTAGACCTTTCAAATGAAAGTATTGTATCACATAACGATGACCAATTTTTTCCATGTTTACAAATTCACTGAGCGTTCACTATTGATGACTGCCAAACAAATACTAAACAACGTAGCGTCTTAAAACTTGAAACTTAAGCTTTATAAGCTTAGTACTTTCTACCATAGTCATTTTTTAAAGCAACAACTGCCATCTATACGTCAGGTCGGGTACTTCTGGGACCACCCTCGTATCTTCGGTCTTTTTCTGGGCCTCTTTATGCCTCCTGGGTACAAGTTGATTATTTCGGATGTCCATCGGGAGTCTGACATTCCGGCTACGTGTCCTGCCCATTGCCACTTCATTTTCTTGCATACCTTTATTACATCTTCTATTTTTGTTTTGTTGCGAATCCAGGTGTTTCGTTTACGGTCTCTTTTAGTATATCCAATCATGCATCTCTCCATACTCCTTTCTGTGGTCTGGAGCTTTTGTGTGTTCTTTGTTGTGAGCGTCCATGTCTCACAGCCATACGTAAGTACTGGGAGAATACACTGGCTGTATACCTTTCGCTTCAAAGATATTGTGAGTTTACTTTTGAAGATGTTGTTCAAACGTCCAAATGAGCTTCATGCTAGTTTTGTCCTTCATGCTATTTCCTCCGATATGTCACCTACAAGGGAAATAAGTTAACCTAAATACACATATTTGTGGACAAGTTCCAGCAGTTTTCCATCTACAATTATTGGTTTTGAGTTAGCAAAGCTGTTCATCATATATTTGGTTTTTGATATATTCATTTATAAACCAACTTCTTTACTGACCTCTGCCAATTCCTGCTGTTGGTGCTGAAGATCATTTGTAGGCAGATTTCATTGTATAAATTCTATTAAATACATAAGATATGTCATCTTGTTTAATTTCTTATACAGATTTGAAATGTTGTTTTTGCAGATATTCAGGCTAATTCATCTTATAGTATATTCATTAAAGAAGAGGCCGCAGTCATGAGTACACAAGAGCAATCCGATGAGCAGGAATTTAAGATCTGTTCGGATGTTTTCATAAAAAGAGAAAATGTAGAAGAGGATACTGCACCCGTATTCTCTGATTTCGCTATCGACATACATAAAACGGATGTTAAAAAAGAATGTGCAGGAGTCAGTAACACGGAGACTGTTGGTATTTCCGACCCATTTGCAATTCCAAGTGAGTATGAATATTAATTAGACTTTTATGTTGAATTGTACTTTTTCATTACAATGTATAGGGTAGGGTGTTAACATAAGTTGTGTCCGTTTTTTTCCAAATGAAGAGAACAAGAGGACACAACAATAAAAAATTACAACAAATTAGTTAATAATGTATTCTCCTTCATTATTTACAAGTTCTTGCCAACGTTGTACAAGTTTTTCAATGTCTGTGCGATAAAAACCATCCGGTCTTGACTTGAGGAATTCGTCCAACCATGTCCGCAATTCGACGCCATTATTGAAGGAAACGCCACGCAAATTGTTTGAAAGCGACCGGAAAAGATGGAAATCCGACGGCGCGAGGTCTGAAGAATATGGAGGGTGCGGCAGGGCTTCCCAACTAAGCGTTTAAATGCCATTTTTCATATTATTGGCGATATGACGGGCGGGCGTTATCGTGTTGCAGAATAACGCCATATTGCTGATCCTGTATTTTTTGTTGAATTGCAGTGTTGAGCCGCTGCATTTGCAGAATGTATAGCTCCACATTGACTGTCTGATTGTGTTCAAGTATCTCCTAGTGGATGATGCTTTACCTATCCCACCAGATGCAAATCATCGTCTTGCGCGTATGCAAACCTTGTTTCGCTCTTGGCGTTGCTTGTTGACCATAACTCACCCATTCTTTCCGTTTCTTCATATTCATATAAAGGCACCATTTTTCGTCACCAGTTATGATGCGGTAAAGGAACCTTTGCTTGTGGCCATGCGTAGCTCGATGCGGCGCGAGCAAACCAGCAGAAATTGTCGAACATTGATTTTTGTTGTTTTCACTCAAAACATGTGGAACCCAAGTGCCGAACTTCTGGACTTTTCCCATTGATTTAAGATGGCGGTATACAGTGATGTGACTACAATTTATCTGCTCAGCCAATTGTATGGTGGTTTGAAGGGAATCTTCATGATTAATATGATTTAAATGGTCCTCATCGAAGTCTACTGGTCGTCTGGAACGCTCCATGTATTTCAGGTTGAAATTGTTGATATGTGGGTACATTTTGTATTTACCATATTGACAATATTCTGTGTCACAATGCTCTAAATATATTTTGTTCAGTATTATCACAAAACATTTTGTGGAGGCCCTATATAAGGAGCAAATCATGTATCACTTGTGTTCCGCATTAAATAAACTTAACATGGTAGCATAATGTTGCTAGAGATCTGTTGTTAGAGGTCTGTGATTAATGAATTAAAATTTGTGAGTTTTAAAAGTATTTATTTAATAAAAAATGGCAAAAAACAGTGAAATTAATATACCGTTATTTGACGGTGAAGAATACTTCAAATGGAAAGTAAGATCCTAAAATTCTTACAATAAAAAAAATGCAAAGAAGTGATCCTGCGAAGAACTCATGCCAAAGATAATCATGTTTATAATTGGTGAATATAAATTGTAAGGAGGCATGTTGATATGTGGGTACATTTTGTATTCACCATATTGACAATAATACTCTGTGTCACAATGTTCTAAATATATTTTATTCAGTATTGTCACAAAACATTTTGTGGTGTCCAAGTTTAGTATGCCCTATATAAGGAGCAAATCATGTATCACTTGTGTTCCGCATTAAATAAACTTAACAGAAATTACCGTCTTTGAAACGCAAAAACCATCGACGAGCTGCCTTTTCATTCATACTCGTAGCATCTTCACCATACACTTCGCAAATATCGCGAGCAGCTTTATTCCCTCGATTGAACGCGAACAGAAGGAGGTGTCGAAAATGCTCACTTTCGTCTACTTGCCATTCCATTTTGACGGCTTGTAATCAAATAAAATAATATATGTAACGTAAAAGCAAACACAATATCTTGTAGAGCAAATAACTTTCTTTCGAATAACGTATAACCTTAACCATTTTGTTATACTTTTGGTGCTCATTTTTAAATTTGGAAAAAAACGGACACAACTTATGTTAACACCTAATATTATCTTCATATTTTTTCATTTAATTTCTAATTCAAATACAAAGTCCTGCAGCTCATTATTTAAGGTCAATTTGAAGATCGACATGGTAAACGCTAAATGTTGACGTATATCCTGGATCCGTAACATTCGAAAGTTGATCAGAATACGAGAAGTCCAAAAGCTGTACTATAAGGTGACGGATAGAGAGGCTTTGCCCTAGTGATAGTCGTCGGATTGGACTGACAAGGCAAAGAAGAAGATAATCTCTATAGTTTGTCTACTTTTGTAGTCCCAGGTTTTATTTGTGTATCATATTTGAGAGCATTCATTTTAATGTTACCTGATTACCAAAATTAACTTTTTCTCTTTTACTACTAATGTTACTGGCAAAGTTTATGTGTCTCCGTGAATAAAAAAGTTAAAATATTATTTTCAATTAAACGTAAGCAAATTTAATTGTATTAGTCAATCAAGGCAAACTTGGACATCGCTTTACGGCAGAATGCTATAATGTTCTATCTCCTGCTTTATGACACTTTAATATTTTCTTAATTTTTCACATGTTTTAGGTTCAGGTTACATGGAAAAGCAATTAACAACAGAAATATGCAATGAAAGCAAGGCTTTGGCTTTTTATTGTGGAAATTGCGGTAAGACATTTTCAAAGAAAGGCCATTTATTATCTCATGAAAGGATTCATAGTGGAGAGAAGCCATACAGCTGTGGAAATTGTGCGAAGACATTCTCACAAAAGAGTCACTTAATTCGTCATTCCAGGATTCATAGTGGGGAAAAACCTTATAGCTGCGAAAGTTGTGGAAAACTGTTCTCAGAGAGAGCTCATTTAAAATCTCACGAAAAAATTCATACCGGAGAGAAGCCCTACAGCTGTGGACAATGTTGGATGGCGTTCTCAGAAAAACGTCATTTAAAATCTCACGAAAGGGTTCATACTGGAGAAAAACCCCACGGCTGCGGATATTGCGGGAAGAAATTCTCAAAAAAGGGGCATTTAACATCTCACGAAAGAATTCATAGTGGAGAAAAGCCGTTCGGCTGTGAACAATGTGAAAAAAAATTCACAGACAAAAGTTCTTTAATAATCCATGCAAGGATTCATAGTGGAGAAAGGCCCTACAGTTGTAGATATTGTGGGAAGACATTTTCACAAAAATGTCATGTAAAATCTCATGAAAGGATTCACAGTGGAGAAAAACCCTATTGCTGTGGAAATTGCGGAAAGACGTTCTCGAAAAATAGTCATTTGACACGTCATTTAAGGATTCATAATAATGTGAAGCCCTATAGCTGTGGGCAATGTGATAAGACATTCTCACAAAAAGGTCATTTGATACGTCATGAAAGTATTCATACTGGAGACAAGCCCTAGATCTGTGAAAAAGTTGAAAAGACATTTTCAGAAAAGGGTGATTTAAAATTGAAAGAGTTCATAGTGAAGAGAAGCCCTCCCTATAGCTGCAGACCATATGATCAAACATTCTCAGACAAAAGTTCTTTAATATCATGGTGAAGAAAAACCATGCAACTGTATACATTGAGAGAAGACATTCTTATTAAAAAGTTATTTAATATTTTACGAAAGGTTTCACAGTAAACAGAAGCCATACAACTATAGACATTAGGGGAAAATTTTCTAAAAAACATTATTTGAGTTTGTAAAATATGGAAAAATATAATATTAGGGAGTACTTAAGTGTGAATGAATTCTAATGGAGAAAGCTGTTGAAGTTATTCTAGGAAGACATTCTAGAAGTCATTTGACATCATGTAAGGATTCATAGTGAAATGAAACACTATAGTTGTGTATCATATATTGTGGAATAAAATTATCATATAAAAGCAGTTTGAAATGGCATAGAAAAATTCACTTGCCAGAAACGCCAAAGGATAAATCCAAATTTTTAGTCATTCCTCATTTTTGTAACTTTTTAAAATTTCTTTAAAGAATGGAAGATAAATATTATTTAGTTTTCAATCTGTAAAATGCTCATAAAGAAAGGATCCATAGTGAAAAGACTCTTTTTACAGAGACAGGAGAATATTAGAAGCGAAAATTAATCAAGAAAGGGAGAAAAGAAAATTGTACAGATTTGAATTTATATTATAAAATATTAATTGAGTATGTTCCAATACTGATTCTGAGTAAAAAAAATTTACCTGTTGAACTTTGGAAAAATCATAGAGAAAATATTGCGCATTTTCCAACTCACAATGAACTTCACTGGAGAAATTTGTAGTATTTCACTGGAGAAATTTGTAATATTTCACTGGAGAAATTTGTAGCATCCAAATGCTCCATTGGTGTTAAACTCGAGTACTAGTTAACGTAAGTATTCTATGGATTTCATATTTGGAGAAATATTCTTATATCTATGAGTCAATGTTTCCACTCATTCAACATTTGAACTCCCATGAGCTTCAATGAATGATGCAGTTTGAAATAGACTAATGAATTTCAGTACTAGCAGCTTGAGTTTCAGTACTAGTCCCTAATAACAACTAGCAACCATTCCACACCATTTGGCTCAGTCTGCCGCTGGTTGCTTCCAGTTGTGTAGAACAGTGTTCCGTGAACAGTGAACCGGTGGTCCGCGGCCCGGTGCCGGGCCGCAGAGACTTGCCGCCGGGCCGCAAACAGTATGCCAAATTTCAAGAAATTCGCCATGCAAAAATATTAAATATAAGATTTTCATCCATGTCCTCAATAAAATCGAAACAAAGGAATATACTGGAAGTGAATGCAGCACTTCGTATGTCAGAGACAGCACTGCAGCCAAGAATATCCAATATATTAGCAAAGATCAACAGCAGGTTTCGCATTAGTTTGTTGCAAAAACCCCATGGTTTTTGTTAAATTTTAATTGTATCAGACAATGTTACAATTAAAATTGTTTAACTGTTATATGTATATTTGTCAATTATAGTTACATATGTCCATCTGTCACAATATAAGATTTACAAAAATATTAAATAAAAAAACCATTTTTATTTCAGTATTAGTGGTCCGCGAAAAAATTTTCCTTTTTTTACCGGTCCACAGGTCTAAAAAGGTTGGGGAACACTGGTGTAGAGCATCTATTCAAGAGTGGTTCTGTTACTACAAAGATATGATAGCATCTGCTCGGACTTTGCTTTATTATATTATGCTTTTATTGTATGGTATACAGAACAATCTAGTGGGCGTATTTCCATGCAGCAATCTCTTCCATTTGTCAATTAATTAGACGGATGTTTTTTTTTTAAATAGGCAATCCACCCAAACTAGGATGATTTGTGCCAACAAATTAATGTAATTATGAAATTATATGAGTCAATATAATAAAACCAATTTTAAAAAATAACAATTCTACACAATTCAAAGTTTCAACTGATTAAGCTTAAAAAATTGAACAATCGATCTATAAGTGGAAAAGTTCCTCAAAGAAAGAAGAAACGCAACATTCATTGGATGCGGCAAAGATATGGCTTATAGTGAATCAAATCTATCTTGCAAAGGACAACCGAAAAAAACATGATCTATAGTATCATCATCCAGACCACACTCGCAGCCAGGATTCTCCGCAATATTCATTCTGTAAAGGTGACTAGCCATTATGCAGTGACCTGCCCGCAAACGACACATGACAGGCACATCCATATTATTCATTCTTATAATATTAAACCATGGTTTCAAAGGGGTAGATTGTGGGATTGATTTATATCTAGAGACCTTATTTATACCAGTTATATCCCAATCCAACGCCCATCAGTGCCAAGTATCATGATAGATATAACATGGTATCAGATAGATGTTAAAGATACCTAAAGTGTAAACCTTAGTTATATCCTTATTGAAAATCAATGGGAATGGAACCTGTAACCTCTGGGTCGAAAAACTAAACCAGGACTTAAATAATATTACAGATAAATTGTATTTATAATTAGAGGGATTGGTTCCAAACAGGGGTTGTTCAATTTAGACTCTACTTTGGGTGAGGATTGTTTGGAGTCGGAGCCGACCAGTGGGAGTATCATTGTTGAAATGACACGACTTCGATTCATTCCCAGAAGCAATGGGAAAAGGGTTGTAAAACTGATGCACGATGAAAGTCCTCCAGTCTGCCATGCCTCTGCATCTGAAGCCGTTTCCACAGGCATCTTCACTGCATCAATGATCGATTCTCTGGCCTTCACCAATGATCCTGCACTTGTAAATTTACTTCCCTTGTAAAACTGTTTGGAACTTGTTTTTTTTTGTCCCAATGTCTTATTTTTGCTCTCCTATAATTTAATTCAAATTGATGTGTTCGTTGTGTTTAATTAATAAATACTATTGTATAATTCACAAGGGTTTATTTTTTATTGCTAACACCTACACTCCACTACTAGATATAGAAAAATCCAAATAAATATGGATAAACTACTATTTAAACTAAAAATATATCAAAATAATATAAAAAATACCATCTTATGTTAATAATTTTCGTGGGAAAAGTACGATACTGAAAATATACCATAAATTGAAAAACATTTTACGGACCTTATTGCACGATATGACCACGGGTCATTTCTCTCATGGTCAATGATTGATTTGTGACTCAATTTAAAGATCATACATGGTGTTTTTATTTTGCTGGTTAAAAAAAGGGTCCAACCTACAGAATAACCCATTTCAGGGTTAAATTACCCTGAATTTGATAGGCAAATCACCGTCTTATGACCGGCCAGAACATGTTACCAGGAGCCTCTGAAACCATATGGCGAACAGATCATGCTCAAAATCTCTCCTCTGTCTATCTATCCTAAATTTATAAACCAAAAGAACTAAATGTCACCAAATCCTTGGGTTCATTTTTCCCCCTTATATGACCCTGTTGATGAGGAAGGAGATAGAAGGGCTCATATGGAGCACAAACACAAGCCTTAATAGTTGTGGTTTCCCACTGAATAGCTTAATCACTCCTGATACAAGCATTTTAGCAGCAGTCAAAAAACTCAGATCACACATTTCTAATATCTTGTATAGCTAATTTCACATACTGCCCAACATTGCCAAATATATTACTAGACGTTATGAAAATGCACTAAGGTCCATATCGACCTCTTTTAACTAAATCTTAAAAATTGGTTAAAATATCTCATCCAGCTTAATTTTTTTTACTATAGAGTAGTTGTAACCTCTCCTCCAATAAGGCTGAATTCCTCTTGATGCTAGGTCAGTTCTGCCCATCTTTAGCCACTGTAACATAGATGTGGTTCTTCCCATTTAATTTTTAATGTTCTCAGGTGCTCGTAACTGCGGGGCAATAGTGTGGATGAAAATGGTGTAACTGTCCTTTTTATATTATCATCCACTAATGGTTCTAGATTCTCGGGATGCCAGCTTCAACGCAAAAATTCAGAATAATCCTTTCCTCTCATTTTATATCCTGCATCTCCGTCATTAATCATCATCTCACAATCAAGGAATAAAATAGCATCCATAAAAACTTTTTTTTTTGGAGATATGAAATCGCTTGTGAGGATTTCCTAGTACGAGGCATATCCAGAAAGTTAGTGTACTGAATTTTTGTAGGTTACAATTTTTTTTATTTAAACAAAAAAATTACGTGGTTACCGTAGTACATATGTAAGCTATTTTTCGACATAGTCGCCATTCCTCTCAATGCAGGTGGTGAAGCGGGGAATCAACTTTTTGATGCCTTCCTCGAAGTAGTTTCCCGCCAACCCCTCCGTCCACTTCTCCACCTCTTCCTTTACCTCCTCGTCGGTTGAAAACCTTTTTCCACCCATGTGCAGCTTCAGGGAGGTAAAGAGATAGTAATCTGAAGGTGCTAGGTCAGGGGAATGCGCGGGATGGTTCAGGACATCCCATCTAAACGAGGCGAGCAGTTCCGTCTGGTATTGTCGTGCAACAGGCAGACTCCCTTTGTCAGCATGCCTATCCTCTTGTTCTGAATCGCCCTCCGCAATTTTTTTAGGGTCTCACAGTATCTTGCAGAGTTGATGGTCTCCCCTTGAGGCATATATTCAATTAAAATTATGCCTTGACAGTCCCAAAACACGGATGCCATGATTTTCTTGGCTGAAATTGTGGTTTTGAACTTTTTGGCGGAGGGTGAAGAGGTGTGACGCCACTGTTGAGACTGCCTTTTGGTTTCAGGCGTGTAGTGTGCAACCCAAGTTTCATCTCCAGTAACGATGGAGCGGAGAAATTCATCTCCATGGAATTTGCAGCGCCTCACAAACTCTTGCCCGGCCTCCACTCGATTCAACTTGGCGGGAGATGGGGTTGACATATTTCACGAAACGTGTTGTCGCGTCGACACTTCTCAACGTACTGACCTCGAACCGGTCTCGTTGCGGAGGGGAAGGGTCAGGCTACACGGAAGTGTAGCCAACACGTCGAAAATAAAATCCATCAGGTCGTGAGAGCCTCAGTACACTTACTTTCTGGATATGCCTCGTATGTATAAATTTTGGAGTTGAACTTATGAATATCCAAAGTCAAGGAACTATTTTAGACTTTGTGAACTGAATGACAATTCATATATCCTATTAACAGTGCCTATATTAAAGTTTTTGGCGCAATAAATTTACCTAAATGTTTATGGTATTTTGGAATTCTAGTCTATGATCCCTATATAAATGATCATTTTCCCACAATCATAACATTCCCATAACCTCTTTCTCCAGTCATCGACTCCATTAGCCGTAGAATTAATACCGGCAGGGCCGACATATAAGAACTTCCATATAACATATATACAGTCCACCCAATGGGAAAAGTGACTGACGGGAAATTAAATACAAGACATTGTTTATTTTCAGTTTACATTACCTTTTATTCAAAATGCACTCCTTGCGAGTCAATACAATACTGGAAGTGGTTGTAACATTTTCTGAAGCACTCCTGAAACTCATTGTTTCGAAATTACCTCCAAAATCACGTTCGAAATTTTCTGGATGTCTAAAATCATGTTGAAAGGCTTTCCTTTCATCGCCAATTTCAGTTTCGGGAATAGTCAGAAGTCGCATGGAGCCAAATCAGGCAAATACGGGGGGGGGTGATCGATACTTTTTTTAGCTAAGAAATCGCTTATCACACAATCTTGCGCTGGTGCATTGTCATGCAACAAAGACCAAGCCCATTGTTCCCAATATTCGGGTCAAACTCGAAGAATCCTGACCCGTAAACTATTCAAAACACCCAAATACACATCGGCGTTCACCATTTTACCTTCTGACATGAATTCCTTATGGATAAATACTTTGGATTCAAAGAAAACGGTGAGCAGTTTTGATTCAGCTCTTCTGCATGCGCACTTTTTTCAGTTTCGGAGATTGTGGACCCTTCCATTCTGAGCTCTGGCACTTTATAAGTGGATCATACTGAAAGCACCATGTTTCATCACCTGTTACAATGTTTGACATGAAGTCTGAATCCATATCAGCCGCTCTTTTCATGTCTCTGCAGTGATCCACTCTGCAAACTTTTTGATTATCAGTTAGTACATACTACAGACTTCATTTCAAAAAATTTGCTTAGCTCCTAGTACTTCATTGAATCCTTGCATGATATAACATTAACTATTTCAGTCTAACTTTAACTTTTCTCCACTATGAATTCCTGCATGACACATAAAATGACTTTTACATAGTGAATTGATTGATAATATCCCCAATTGTAGGCTTCTTTCTACGCAGTGAATCCTTTTATGAGATTTTAAATAAATTTTTTGAGAATGACGCACAACTTTCACAGCTGCAGGGCTTCTCTTCGCTGTTATTCCTTTCATGAGATTTTAATTTACATTTTGGTAAGAATATTTAATCCCATTGGCCACAGCTGTACGGTTTCTCTCCACTATAAATCATTTAGTAAAATTTTGTAATTTATTTTTATCAAACACTCCAAAAAAAAAAAAAAAGTGGAATAAACAGTGTTTGATAAAAATAAATTACAATGTCTTTAAACCTCCACAATGTTAATGCCTTAACTATAAACAACATATTTAGTAAAATATTAAGTGAACTGTTCCTGAGAACGTTTGCCTACAATTTCCACAGCTGCAAAGCTTTTCCCACTATGAATCCGTGAATGGCGTATTAAATTTCGATTGTCGGAAAATTCCTTCCCACAACTTCCACAGCTGTGGGGCTTCTCTCTACTGTGAATAATTTCATGATATTTTAAATTACTTTTTCGTAAGAAAGTTTTATCGCATTGCCCACAGTTATAAGGCTTTTCTCCGCTATGAGTCCTTTCATGAGATTTTAAATTACTTTTATCTGTGAATATCTTCCCACACTTTCCACAGCTGTAGGGCTTCTCTCCACTATGAATCCTTTCATGAGATGTTAAAAAACTTTTTCTTACAAATGCCTTGGAACAATTCCCACAGCTGTAAGGTTTCTCTCCGCTATGAATCCTTTCATGAGACTTTAAATAACCTTTTGATGAAAATGTATTCCCACATTGTTCGCAACTATACGGCTTCTCTCCGCTATGAATCCTTTTGTGAGATTTTAAATAAACTTTTAGTGAAAATGTCTTTCCACAATGTCCACATGTGTAGGGTTTCTCTCCACTGTGAATCCTCTCATGTGTTATTAAAAAATCTTTATTTAAGAAAGTCTTCTCACAATATTTGCAGCTATGATGCTTGTGTGTTCTGCATTTCTCTGTATTTAATAGGTTATTCATATCACCTGAACCTAAAACATATAAAAACTAAAATAATTATTAGATACAATAAAGCTATTTACAAAGTTGCCTTATTTCATTTTTAAAAAATCCATTTTTCTATTTGTCAAAAAAGTAAAAAAATTCACCGAGTTACGATGAAAATATTTTCGTTATACCTTGAGATCAATATACCCTTTCATTAACTTCTAAGTGAGTGAGATTTTGTAAGTAAAATAAAAAATTGATTTTGTAAGTAATATAAATAACGTAATTGCGGCCGCCATATACAAAATAATTGAATATATAGACATTTGAGCCATGTCCGTTTTATGGATAAATTCATTTATTCGAAATAAAAACATTGGACATACCGTGTACGTCCATACTCTCTTGAGGTAAAAATTCGCTCGCCGTACGGCCATACTCGTTTACAGGTTAATTTGTATCAATATTTTGGGCATGTTTATTAAAATATTGAATTCCCAATTGAATATTTTTGAACATGACTTGAATATGACATTTATGTTTTACCTTGCAGTGCAAGTGAAAGTTAATTTTACAGATACTTTACGAAATATAAGAAATAAACGTGTACTGGGGCTCCAAAGGATCAAAGGACTATTTAGCATACATTGGACTTAGAGATACATTAACCAAATTGAGAATGATTATGTAACAAAGAATCTAATGTATAGGTGAACACACAATTCCTAATAATCATACTTACTTGAAATTGCAAGTGTGCCACAAACAACAGTATATGTGTTAGTGACTTGAGCACATTCCTTTTTTATATCGGTTTCCTCTATGTCGATAGTAAATTCTGGTGCAGTACCCTCTTGTTCCATATTTTCTCCTTTTATGGAAAAATCTGAAAAGATTTTAAATTTTAAATCGTGGGATCGCTCTAGTGAGTTTTTTTTTTAATATTTTATGAGATGACGGATGCCTTAAATATCTGCGAATTCACAAGAGATCAAATCTTGAACAGTACTAAAAAATTTGACGATATTTCTTATATGGGTCATTATCTGGAATCTTGTACATTGGTGTCCCATAGGTTATGACTTGAATCTTACTTCCATTTAAATTTTTTAGAATTATATTAAAAGAAGATTCAAATATTTGTATATTTTCCTTAAAAATAAACATGATTTTGAAAAAATAAGTTAATAATAAACCGCGAAAATTGATACAGTTTGTCGCTGGTTTGTCAAAAACGACCTGTCCTGGTAAGCAAAATCAAAAAGTAGCGTTCAACTAAAGTATTTAACATTAAATTTAAAAATAATTTGTAATTGCAATTCTCTTAATTCATCTTTTTTTCTTGTTAAACTTAAATCATATTACTTAAAAAATGTGTTTTTCAATGATTTTACTGTGAAAGAAGTTGTGTCCGTATTATTTTTCCACTGCGTTACTTCAACTAAGTTACCGGCAAAGTAACGACAAAACCGTTTGTTTTTCGATGAACGAAGATGAACGTGTTCAGACATGTCGCTTAGTTTTGTTTAGTTCCCCTGAGTCGGTTAAAAAAGTGTCAGTGTTCTGCAGTATTCAGTGTGTTGTTACAGCGGAGGTATGTATTTTTATTATTTTTTCACTGTGTTACCAATTTTTTTTTATAATATTTCGCTAAAACTTATAGTTTAGTTAACATAATAAATTAATATTGTGTTAACCTTGAATATAATATAGAAAGAATTTTCGAAATAGTGTACATTAATTGTTGGCAGCTCATTTATGCAATAAATTTCAACTGCGTTACCGGTCAGCTACGTTACCCCTTGCCTATCCATGATCGGACGCGCGTGACTAGGACTTACATTTTATTTAATTTCTCGAAATATACTGCTTGCAGGGTTTTCATACTTTATGTATTCCTCATCGAAACCTCTATGATTTGAATGATGTCATTAGGAAACAAAACATTCATAGTTAAATCAACAGAAATTAATGATTTTAAATCGCGAATTGACGAAATGTCAAACACCTGCGTATGACTCATTCTTTTTTGACAGTTCCTATAGGCAGATTTACATCCGTTCCAGGGGATCGGGACCAGTTTTATAATCCTGATTGTTATTTTTTATTTTTATGTGGTATGTTTTTTCTATTGTCATTTTTTATCTGGTATGTTATATTGTACCATTACTCTTTTTATAATAAATGTACATTTTATTTATTATTTCATTTTCAAAAATATAATAATTGAGATGGCGGGAAATATCGATGGCGATGATAGCGATTTGGAATTTAAGGCGACAGGCAATATATCAGAATCAGAAGATTTTATCGAGGTACAGGATGAAGTTTATTCTGATTTGGAGACGAGTGAAGAAGACGAAGAAATATTATTTCATCAAAATATGGATTTGAATGGAGTTCATTACGAGTACCACCTCAATCTTCAAGGCATCGGTCGGGTATCAAATATTCTCATCGAAGATTCTGGACTGAGAAATTCAAGTATAAATGTATGTTCCATAAAAGATATGTGTTGTCTGTTTGTAAATGAAGAGGTGGTAAAAGTAATATTTAAGAAACAAATCGGCATTTAAATCGAATTCATTCAGAAAAGAACCAACCAATATCAAAAGAGTTATATGAATTCATTGGAATATTGCTCGCACCTGGCAGAAATCGAACACGAATGCTATCTTTGTCAATATTTGTCAAACACCTGCGTGTTTAGTACGTAGAATAGAAAAAAAGTTGTTTCGTGCCCCAATTGCGAAAACTTTCTCCACAGGATTAAACTTTGATTATATGATATGTTTGTCCTATTTTCAAATTTTTACCTCTTTTCAAAGTGTTTATAGTTTCCAAATGGCATATTTTATTGATTTGAATTTCCTGTTTGTTTTTATATTATTATTTTTGAATTTATATATTCATTTTATATTTTGTTAATATGTTAATTATTGTCTTAATTCGAATTATATTTTTATTGCCAAAAAATACACGCTACATTTTATTGTATAATTTTATGTTTTTTTTTTAAAAGGTTGGAGACCTCTTTTCAGTCATGCGCATTCTGAACGTTGCGCAGACCGAACGACGCAGTGGGAAAATGACATTTGTATAGAAATGTCGCCTCTCTGTTTCAACCCCTATTTTATCATTTCTTACACTTATTTTATATTATTCGACATTTTATTACATAGTAAAATAATGTTTATTAGCACAGTAAGGGAAGTGTTACTCATATTTGGTAACGAAACTGACAAAAAAAGTAACATAGTTGACTTTATGTTATTGAAATGAGTTACAATGAATAGTTTTCATAGTTTTTAATTTGGATTTAACGAAACTGACAAAAAAGTAACATAGTTGACTTTATGTTATTGAAATGAGTTACAATGAATAGTTTTCATAGTTTTTAATTTGGATTTAGGTTAATATCAATATGCCACTAACACCAGCGGAGAAGCAAAGACGGTATCGGCAACGGTTGAAGGACAACAAGGAAAAGAAGAGGAACAAAAACAAAAAGCAAGAGCCCGCTATCACAAAAAAAAACATTAATAGCAGAGAAAACACCAAGGGAACAGCGAATTACCAGGCGAAAATGGAGGTCCTACAAAGCGAATGAAATAATTAAAGAACAACGTTTGGCTGCTGCATTGAATGGCACACCACCATCATCCCCCGATAATAGATGTGTACCGAGTCCAAGGGTTTGTCAGGGACGAAAAAAAGTAAGAAGGGACAGGACAAAAATGTTCAGAGAAAATATAGCATTGAAGGACCAAAACCAAAAATTAAAACGAAGTGTTGAAAAGTATAAAAAAAGAGCACAGAGGTTAAATGACAAACAAAACCAATTATCATCGACACCATTATCTAAGGTAAAGGCCTTACTTCATAAGAGCTTTCATAGCGAGAATAAACGAAAAAGGATCAATTTCAGCTACGTGGCCATTGCTCAGACAGAAATTGATGATGAAAATGAAATTAAAGTGATCTTTTTAGTATCAGTGAATCCAGAAAAAACCAAATTTAAAATTGATAAGAATGATGTAGTTGATATCCACTCGCATGATATAATAACAACACTTGTTAATCCTGTGATAACTTTAAAAGGAAGTCGAATTTATTACGAGTTTCCAAATTATATTGATGTGCTTGAGGAAGCTTAAAACCATATGCAGGAAAGATTAATTTTCTTGTAGAAAAGGACTTATTTTTGTTATAATTTTTTTTATATTCTTATGTTACTTTTTTTATGTTTTTTTATGTTTTTATGTTTTATAATAACAAATTAACTGATGTTATTTTATTTTTATGTTATATACTTTACTTAAATTTTTCAGATAATGAATGGACTTATGTAACTTTTGATAAATCAATCAATAAATGAACTGTTTTACAAACTTATGTCAATTGCGTTACTTCTTTCTCCACTGCATTACTTTTTTGTCCCAAGTATTATTTTCAATTATAATTTTTTTTCTAAATAATTGATTTTCTAATTGTGGTTTTAAACGCAATATTCAAAATAGAAACATATCTACTTATGTTTTTCGTTTGAGTCGTTTTTAAAACTTTACATTTCTTTGAATTATTTTAAATAGAAAATTTCAAAAACACAATCTTGGTAACACAGTTGACAAATATTCCAAATTTTATCGATAAATTTTAGTTTATTTTATCTATTAATTGTAATTAAATCTGCAATTAAATCTTTTAAAAGGAAATGTAAGAACAAATAGAATTATTTAAATTATACTATAGATATCTAATTTTTTTCTATGGTAACGTAGGTGACATAAATTAGGAGTTAATGCAACAATTTTTTAAATAACTTGCAAGATAATAGCAAATATTCACTGCTGCCACTGAAATCGTGTCCTTAAAATAATGACAATATTAAATTAAAATCCTGAACGAAATCGGGGCACAAAAAAAAAATTTTTTTTTTCAAATGTACAAATTTTCAGATAATGACCCATATATTTAATGAAATTTAAAACATGAAACATAATTTCTATGACTTTTACTCCCTGACCAATATGTCTGAGCTGATAATGATTCTATCACCGTGCACTCAGAGCTATGTATCTGAATATAGCAAAGCTTTGATTTAAGGTGTAACTCTCCGCGTACGAAAATGTTACAGCTTGTAGTGTAAAATCTTTCAGCACATTTTATGAATGAAATAAATATACTGAAATTCTACATCAAATATTTAATTTAAAAAATACCAGAGCGTGCTTGTGTATTCTACACACTTGGTAACAAGAAAGCATTTGGAAATTATTGTATAACCTTTACCATCCTGTGCTAAAAAAATCCGCGCATTCCGGTGCTATGTATTCAATACACATCAATACACATGTACAAATGAGCGATTTAAAATCGGAAAAATAAGAATATTCATAGTCAATCGCTTCTAGTTCTTGCGTTCCCATACTCGTATATCGAAGAAGAGTGAGAGTGAGATGTGATAAGTGCTAATTATTATTAATAATATTTGTTCATTCAATGCGTAAATGTATTACGGAGGAATACCTAAAATCTGAACCCAGTATTTACTATATTTATAGAGATATTTAAGTTTTTAGAAGCAATGCGTACTAGTTACACATCACAAGGAAGGAAGGGATAACAAGACTGCATCAATATGGGCAATGTATGGAATTTCATGTGTCTTTGACTATTTAAATCCTGTATAGTTGTGGGTCGTACCAACTGTCACAAATCCTACAGGTCTCTAAAAACCTTGCGGTGATCGTCATTTCTATCTTGATTCTATCTTGACTCAAACTTGACTTCATTTTGTATGGCCGACCTGGCGAGCACTGAATCGGAGAGCGCGTCAACACGCTCGTGGCAGTGAACCGGTTAAAGATGACAAGGCTACATTCTATGTATATCACGAGGGTGTAGGAACCAAAGGACCCAATCAAGTGGTTTCATTTATACTACAGTATCTCAACAGTGATCCGGAATTCCAAAAAAATAGAAAACTCACATTTTTTCCGATGCATGCGCTGCCCAAAACAGAAATCACACTATTATAAGGTTTTTCCTGCGATAGGGACTTCTCTGTGCTTAAAACACAAGATTAAAAAAAGCGATAGGGTTTATATCCCCAAACAGAATGCTGAGCTAATACTGTCTTCAGAAAAAAACATTGAAGCGTTTTACAGTAGTTTTGCCTAATATGTTACAAATCAAATATTCAATTTAAAAAATTGGTGATCTTCGTATTATAAGAAGACAATGCTCTCAAACGAATCACTTGGCAGAAACATTTTGAGAGAACAAAAGGTCAGCTTTAAAGTATCCCATTTTTGGCACTTCATCCATTCGTACGAACATTAAGGTCTTGTCATCGCAAAGGAGTTCATTGATGGATTTCAGGAAAATTCCTTTAGGCTACGTAATAGTAACAGAGATTCTATTAGTTTTCCCATAAGGAAAGCATACGAAAGGATGGTTGTATACTAATCAATATTTAAAAAATGCGAGACATCCTTTGATGTCTTGCATTTTTTTATCCTCATCTGGCAGATGTTCCTCATCTGGCAGATATCCATCAATAAGTTCTTTAACTTGAAAGATATCTGCCAGATGAGGAACAAATTTCAGCATTTTATACAGAAATGTTCAATTGGCCGACGTGTGACCGTGACTTAGATGGTAGCCCAGATGATGATAATTGAATATTTAAAATATATTTTTGAGAAATAAACATTTAATTTGATGTAAAACAATATTTTTTATTTTTAGACTCACCTAAACATGAGTGTGTATTACAGAAACACCAAAAATCCAACAGCTTGAAAAAATAAAAAAATATAGACGAAAATTTAGTACTTTTTTCTTCTTATTATATCCACTAACATAAATACTATATTTCTCTTTGTACAAAAAAATACATTTCTTCAAAAATTTTACAGTACACACTTTTTTGTAATTTCCCATTAAGTTATACCTCTGGAATAATGGACTCTGAAATATATGATTCAATTATGCTAAACCCTTTAACACAGACTAGCATAAAAATATTCTATGGGTTAAAATTATGCTGTTGGCAGCCCTACTCATGTAAAGGCGATCGCTAGCCCTGCAGCCCAACTGTCAAAAATAGATAAAGCAAAAATATTACTTTATAAAACACAAAACGTAACTTAATCACGCAGTTCAAGCTGATACAATCACAGTTAAGCTGTCGGAATAATTTAATAAATTATTACCGTAAATCATTCGTAGAAACAGAAGGTTAATATACCATATAAAAAAATATGCGACTGATTCCTTATCAGTGTTGTCTTGCTAAAAATTATTTTAAGAAACTGCGCCCGAATCGCCCTTTACAATTCGCATGTTGCACAGAATACGGAGATGATATGACTCACCAGAAATTTTATTTATATCCAGTTCTATATCCGACTTTGACCATTCATTTGACAATAGTTTAATTGAAGTCACATATCTTTTTCTTGAATAATGACCGTGAACTCCTATATGTAAAGAAGCATACGACTTATTCCTTTTCTTATTGAATAATGGTCGTGAACTCTTATATATGAAAAAGTATACGCCAGTGTCAAGTGGTGCCGAAGTATACGCCAGTATCAAGTGATGTCCACTTCATAGGATCTTGTACTTGGTTGTCGCGTCCGCAGTCGGTATTATGATTACATTAAAGCAGCTCGATCCGAGGCTACTGTTATCTAGTTAAAAACTTTGAAGTGAAACTACTAGACACTAAAGTACAATGTTAATAACTAAATTAATATTTATAATAAGTTGATAATTAAATGTGTAGTGAACCACCAAATTGTTTCAGTTTAAATGGCAATCATCGATGTATATACTCGTATATACTATACATATATTTGATTACAAGTGTATGTTATTTTGATTTAAAAAATGAATTATACTATTAAGTGCTTCTATATTTAGAAAACCAGGGCTTGACTAGAATATGGGGTTGAATTGTTGTATATATTTTTCATTTGGTGCGGCTCGAGACATTCCAGTGATTTGCTCATTCCTCCATCATCAAAAGGTAATAAATCTTGTGTAGATATAGACTTCTATTTTATAAATTATTTGTCTTCTAGTGTCAAGTGATGAAATGCCATAGATGTTCCATTCCGTGGTTACAGTCCTAAGACTGGTTTGCAGCAATTTGAACTCTTCTCCTCCATTCCCCCCTGTCCTGTGCGGCTCTTTTTAAGTCTGTGTATGTTGAGCAGCGCACGTCCACCAACAGGTCCTCCAGGTACTCTCGGCGTGGGCGTCCCCTAGAGTTTGTCCCCTCGGTCATGCCCTCCATTATGGCATGCAAGACGCCCTCTTGTCGTATTATATGCCCGATCCATCTTGCACGCCTTTCGGACAGGATCCTGAGCAGGTGCCTTCCTCCTTCGATTCGTTGGAGAACCTCTTCATTTGTGATGCGGTCTCTCCAGGAAATTCCTAATAGTCTTCTATAGGACCACATCTCAAAAGCCTCTAGTCTTCGTCTATCTCTTTCGGATAGGCACCATGTCTCGCAGCCGTACATCAAGATACTCCATACATAGGTCTTGATGAGGAGTATTCTCAGTTTAAGGTCTATATTATTTGATTCTATTATTTTCGACCTTTTATTAAATGCAAGTCTAGCCTGATGTATACGGCTGTCGACCTCGCTCTTGGACCGACCGTCCCATGTTATTTTGCTCCCGAGGTAGACAAACTCCTTGGTGTTCTTTAGTGGTTTACCCGACATCACTATTCTCATCTGGTGCTGCGCTCGGCCTACAGTCAGCAGCTTTGTTTTGTCTTTATTTATTTTCATACTGTAGTTATTTTGAAGAATGCTTTCCATAGTTGTTAAGGCCTCTTGTAGTTCCTCTTCAGATGTTAGGACGTACTATATACTCCATATTTTTAATATAAGTGGTTATGGCCATTTTTTGAGAAGATAATCCTTATTTTTTCTTACTTTTACGATCATAACTTGACACTGGCGAATACTCCTTCATATATATGAGGTTACGGCCATTATTCTTGAACAGTGGCTGCCAAACTCAATGAGGATGTGAGCTACTTTCGAAAATTTAAATTGGCTGGTGAGCTACTTATACATATTCCTTCTTTACCATTTTTTATCATCGTCCTTTATCGTACCATACACAATATCATTATATTACTTCAAATATATTAGGACATCGGACTTCCAATAAAACATAAAATGCATACTTTCATTATTTATTTATAAAAAATAATAATTGAAAAATGTCTTGAAATAAGTGAGTAAAAGTAAAAATAATTAGTGGCATTCACTTTCCCCCACATTTTTTTCAATTCTCGGTGAGTACCTTGTCACTCCCATCCGAATGCAATTATCAAGATGTACATCTGTGAGTTTGTTTCTGTATTTACTTTTAACCATCTTCATAGTGGAAAACATTGATTCACATAAGTAAGTAGAACAAAACAATGCCTTCATTTTGAGCGCAATCCGAACTAAAATTGAATACTTTTCTGTTGGGACGAAAGGCCATAAAGATTCTACTCGTACAGTTGAGGCAACACTCTTAAATGACAAATCACATTGAAATTCTATCAATTCCATTTCTGATGAAGGGCCATCTTCTTGAAAATTTTCGACGATACAGCTGGATAGTTTTTCAATGTCAAAATTTATAAAAGGAGCTCGAACAAATTGTCCAAGCAGCTCAACTTATTTAAAGTCACTAAACCGCAGATCAAACTGTTTTGGCAAGCTTGAAAGAATCTGGACATGATTTTCTCCTTTGTAGATTTCACGATTTATTTCTTTTTCAGCTTCTCTTTCAAACAGGGGAAATGTTTAACTTCTCCACGACTTAGTTTGTGCTTCAAGAATGTAAACTTGTTGGAAAATGCCTGTACTTTAGAGATTATTTCGTCAAAATGTTTATCTTGCCCCTGAAGTTGAACATTCAGCTCATCTGTCAAAGTCTCGAACAAGCGTATTTGGAGAGCACGAGCCCTCACATGGTTAATAATTTTAACAATAAGTTTCATTACCTCGTTGAATTTTAGGTATTTTGCACACAGTGCCTGCTGGTGAATAGTGCAGTGATAAGATAAAAAGGGTGCAAACATTTCATCTTTCTGGCATAAGGCAATGAAGTCAGTGTTGACACCAAAAAATGCTAGAGCACCATCGGCAGTAATACCCATAAGTTTTTGAAGAAGTATATTCTCAGAGGAAATATTTTTTTTGGTCGCAGAGTAAATATCCTCATCTCTAGTGTGGCCTTTTAGTGGAATAACTTTTAAAAGCTCCTCTGTCACAGTAAAATCACTAAAGATCATTCTTACAAATATGGCTAACTGAGATGTGTCAATAATATCGGTAGATTCAACAATCTGGAGTAAAATATAGCAACATCTCTGCAAGTAATTTTTTAATTGCAAAAAAACATCACTAAACACAACCTCAACACGTCTCATTATTGTATTGGCAGAAAGGTGGGTTGATTTAATTGCAGATATTATATCTAATTTGTTTTTTAATGTCGCAAATAATGAATCTGCTGCCTCTAAAAATGCCACTTTTATCATTTCTTCGTCTTCATAAGGTTTCTTGTTTTTAGCTATGATCTGAGAGACACGATAAGACGCGATAGTAGCGGCTTATTTTTTTCCGTTACTTTTGTAAAAAAATTACCACTGACAACATAACTGACTTTTCAATTGGCTCCCCTTCTTTGTCCTTACAGCCGTATTTAAAGGATAATCTTTTTCAATTATAACTGAATGATTTGTTTTGTAATGTCGTTCCACGTTGCATTTTTCTCAACAGCTACACTCGCATGGCACAATAAACAAAAAAAAATTCTTTAATTTCAATGATGTAATAATCCTCTTCCCATTCTATGTGATAATGGTGGGTTTTAGCTTTTTTATTGTTATTAATATTTTTGTTGACATGGTGAAAAAAACAAAATGAATGGTAACTTTGTAAACGTCAAGCTTTAGCGGTCGCGTGGAACTGTGTGAATCTCTGTGTGTGTGTGTGTGAGAGAGAGAGAGAGAGAGAGAGAGACAAAGTGTATGGCACAGTTCCCATCGTAACACATCGCTGACTGCTTTTCTATTTACTTCTATTTAATTCATATTACAACGGCACCTTGTAAAGCATTTCATTGAAATTTAGTTCGAGAAATATTTCATTTCGGAGTCCAATAATAAAATTTGGAAGGCCAATTTATAAATATGATAAAATATCCTACGCGAGCTACCGAAATGCCGCTCGCGAGCGACCGTTTGGCGACTACTGTTCTAGAAGATCTTCTCGAGAAACGGCCATGACCTTTCATGAATGAAGAAGTAAACGCCAATGTCAGAAAATTTGTTAAGACGCTTATACGAGTACCATACTGTTCTTTATGAATAATGGTCTGTAACTCCTATATTGAGTGATCTAAAATTCTTATATTAGATCACTTCACAGTACACACTCCTACATATATAGAAGTAACGGTTATTATACAAAGAGAAAAAGCTAATCAATAACTTGGCACGACGTATATTCCGTATATTGGAGTTCACGGCCATTATTCAAGAAGAAAATAGTGCCATCACTTGACACTGGCGTATACTCCTTCATATATAGGAGTCCACGGCCATTATTCAAAGAGAGAGAGAGAGAGACTCGACACTGGCGTATACTCCTTCATATATAGGAGTTCACGGCCATTATTCAAAGAGAGAGAGAAAGAGAGAGAGAAGAAGAAAATAATCTATGGTAATTTCATATAATATGACATATAGTTACAATATTATTGTAACTGTAGCCAATTCTATTTATCTTATTACTTGTAAACATTGTTGTGAAATTAATAAAACATTATTTTGTGTGGTCCTAGCATTAATGCAATTTTATGATTCGGACAGCCCCTACGCGCAATGATCGCGTGGCAGGCATTGATCTAGTGAAAGGTGACTGGGTAATTGATCGGATCGATGTGCGATACATAAAGGACATGATAAAAATAAATTTGAAACTTCCATGTTTTTATTTCTACAAAGTTCTAACAGTCGACAAGGAATCTCTTCATTCAGCTGTCACTGAGAATCGAAGTCACGCCGGAATCTCCGAGGATTGAGCATCAATCATCCACCTATACCAGTGCTATATAGTAACGTATAAATATGTAGTGCTAAATATTCTAAGATGTTATTCTTATAGCTATCGCCCATCTCATAGCATTAAAAGTTTACTCTGTACTTATTTGGAAATTCATCTCTTCAATTCTGTTATGTGAAATCAGTAAAACCTCCTCCTCCGGGACGTGAGCTCCACCTAAGTTATTGAATAAGTAAAGTTTTCTCTGCCGTTTCCCTTTCTTATTCTCTGTCACTGAGTTAACCCATGCATCGCAACCATATTTTATCATATATCTTTCTATAACTATAACCATTGAAAATGAAAATTAATGAAGACTAGTTGATGCTCATTTGTGACAGTTGTTACTTATCCTAAATATCAAACTGAATAGAAAGAAACTTTCTGTTTATTCAAATTCCCTCTGTGCTCTACACAATACGGAATGGAAAAAGCAATTCGGTTGGAGTTTCACATTAAATGGAGCGAAGGATAACAGTAACATCAATTGAATTGTCTTTCTGGAGTGATGAGGTGTGAGGAGTTTGATTATTTTTCTACATAATCTGCTTTAGAAATGTATTTTTCCCAGCAGATTGGTAGTTTTTTAATCCCGTCATTGTAAAAAGAAGTGGGTTATGTCAGCAACCAATTGCGCACAAACCCCTCGACTCCATCGTTGTCGTTGAATCGTTGGCCTCCCAGAGCTTCTTTCAGTGGCCCAAAGAGATGAAAGTCGCAGGGCTATAGGGAGGGTTTCCAGTCGTGTCCAATTCATTTCCTCCAATTGTTCGCATGTCACATCTGCATTATGGGGCCTCGTGTTGTCATAGAGAAGAATCACTTCTCGTGTCGGTTGGACACGTCTTTTGCATCGATAAGCATGTGTAACTTCACTCAAAAGCTCGCAGTAGTATGCCGCATTGATGGTGCTCTTATGCCTTCCTTGTTGACTGATTCAGAAAGATGAAATTTTGAGTCGGTCGTGAGCATTTACACTGAGATTTTTTGTAGAAAATACTGAAGAACAATTACGTCAGGTTAATCTTCTTCATTAAATCGTTCAGGACGTCTCTGCTCGTCCGTGGGCGACAATCATGGCTCGCGTTTTCGACCCCTTCACAGCCTTTCATGAACTCCTTATGCCAGGCAAACACACGGGGTTTTGACAGTGTTTGATCCCCGAACTGTGCAGTCAGTCTCCGCAGAATTTCAGCCGGTTTTATATCCTCACGAGTCAGAAACTTGATAATCATATATTTGGTTTTTGATATATTCATTTTTAAACCAACTTCTTTACTGATCTCTGCCAATTCCTGCTGTTGGTGCTGAAGATCATTTGTAGGCAGATTTCATTGTGTAGATTCTATTAAATATATAAGGTATGTCATCTTGTTTAATTTCTTATACAGATTTGAAATGTTGTTTTTGCAGATATTCAGGCTAATTCATCTTATAGTATATTCATTAAAGAAGAGGCCGCAGTCATGAGTACACAAGAGCAATCCGATGAGCAGGAATTTAAGATCTGTTCGGATGTTTTCATAAAAAGAGAAAATGTAGAAGAGGATACTGCACCAGTATTCCCTGATTTTGCTATCGACATACAGAAAACGGATATTAAAAAAGAATGTGCAGGAGTTGATATTTCCGACCCGTTGGCAATTCCAAGTGAGTATGAATATTATTTAGACTTTTATGCTGAATTGTACAATACTTTTTCATTACAATCTATTATCTTAATAATTTTTCATTTCATTTCTAATTCAAATACAAAGACCTGCAGCTCATTATTTAAGGTTAATTTGAAGATCGGCACGGTGCTAGATGTTGACGTATATCCTGGATCCGCAACATTCGAAAGTTGATCAGAATACGACAAGTCCAAAAGCTGTTCTATATGGTGCCGGATAGAGAGGCTTTTGCCCTAGTGATAGTCATCGGATTGGACTGACAAGGCAAAGAAGAAGATAATCTCTATAGTCTTTCAGCTTTAGTAGTCCCAGGTTTTGTTTGTGTATCTGAGAGCATTCATTTTAATGTTGACCCGTTGCCTGATTACCAAAATTTAGCGTCAGTAGAGCCTTAAACCAATATATACTTTCTCTTTTACTACTAAATGTTACTGGCAAGGTTTATGTGTCTCCATGAATAAAAAAGTTAAAATATTATTTTTAAATAAACATAAGTAAATTTAACTGTAATTTAGTCAAACAAGGCAAACTTGGACATCGCTTTACTGCAGAATGCTATAATATTCTACTAGCTTTGACGCTTTAATATTTTCTGAATTTTCATATTTTAGGTTCAGGTTATATGGAAAAGCAATTAAAGACAGAAATATGCAATGAAAGCAAGACTTTGGCTTTTTATTGTGGAAATTGCGGTAAGACGTTTTCAAAGAAACATCATTTATTATCTCATGAAAGGATTCATAGTGGAGAGAAGCCATACAGCTGTGGAAATTGTGCGAAGACATTCTTACAAAAAAGTCACTTAATTCGTCATTCCAGGATTCATAGTGGAGAAAAACCTTATAGCTGCGAAATTTGTGGAAAACTATTTTCAGAAAGAGCTCATTTAAAATCCCATGAAAAACTTCATACCGGAGAGAAGCCCTACAGCTGTGGACAATGCTGGAAGGCATTCTCAGAAAAGCGTCATTTAAAATCTCACGAAAGGGTTCATACTGGAGAAAAACCCCTCGGCTGTGGATATTGTGAGAAGAAATTCTTAAAAAAAGGGGAATTAACAAATCACGAAAGAATTCATAGTGGAGAGAAGCCATACAGCTGTGAAAATTGTGCGAAGACATTCTCACGAAAAAGTCACTTAATTCGTCATTCCAGGATTCATAGTGGAGAAAAACCTTATAGCTGCGAAAGTTGTGGAAAACTGTTCTCAGAAAGAGCTCATTTAAAATCCCATGAAAAAATTCATACCGGAGAGAAGCCCTACAGCTGTGGACAATGTTGGATGGCGTTCTCAGAAAAGCGTCATTTAAAATCTCACGAAAGGGTTCATACTGGAGAAAAACCCCACGGCTGTGGATATTGCGAAAAGAAATTCTCAAAAAAAGGGCATTTAACATCTCACGAAAGAATTCATAGTGGTGAGAAGCCATACAACTGTGGAAATTGTGCGAAGACATTCTCACAAAAAGGTCACTTAATTCGTCATTCCAGGATTCATAGTGAAGAAAAACCCTATTGCTGTGGAAATTGCCGAAAGACATTCTCGAAAAATAGTCAATTGACACGTCATTTAAGGATTCATAAAAATGTGAAGCCCTATAGCTGTGGCCAATGTGATAAGACATTCTCACAAAAAGGTCATTTGATACGTCATGAAAGTATTCATACTGGAGACAAGCCCTAGATCTGTGAAAAAGTTGGAAAGACACTTTCAGAAAAGGGTGATTTAAAATTGAAAGAGTTCATAGTAAAGAGAAGCCCTCCCTATAGCTGCAGACCATATGATCAAACATTCTCAGACAAAAGTTCTTTATATCATGGTGAAGAAAAGCCATGCAACTGTTTACATTGAGAGAAGACATTCTTATTAAAAAGTTATTATCTTACGAAAGGTTTCATAGTAAACAGAAGCCATACAACTATAGACATTAGGGGAAAGTTTTCTAAAAAACTTTATTTTAGTTTGTAAAATATGGAAAAATATAATATTAGAGAGTACTTAAGTGTAAAGGAATTCTAATGGAGAAAGCTGTTGAAGTTGTAGAAAGTCATCTGACATCATGTAAGGATTCATAGTGAAAAGAAACACTATAGTTGTGTATCATATATTGTGGAATAAAATTAAGCTTCAAAAATTTAATAATCTATCTATAAATAGAAAAGTTCCTCAAAGAAAGAAGAAACTCAACATTCATTGGACGCGGTAAAGATATGGCTTTTAGTAAATCAAATCTGTCTTGCAAAGAACCGAAAAAAACATGGTCTATAGTTTCATTATCCAGACCACACGTGCAGCCAGGATTCTCCACAATACTCATTCTGTAAAGGTGACTAGCCATTATGCAGTGACCCGCCCGCAAACGATACATGACAGACACTTCCATGTTATTCATTCTTATTATATTTAACCATGGTTTCAAAGGGACAGATTGTTGGATTGATTTATATCTAGAGCCCTTATTTATACCAGTTATATCCCAATCCAACGCCAAGTATCATGATGACAGATATATCATGATATCAGATAGATGTTAAAGATACCTTAAAGTGTAAACCTTAGTTATATCCTTATTGAAAATCAATGGGAATGGAACCTGTAACCTCTGGGTCGAAAAGCTAAGCCAGGAGGTCATCATCGACTTAAATAATATTACAGTTAAATTGTATCTATAATTAGAGGGATTGGTTCCAAACAGGGGTTGTTCAATTTAGACTACTTTGGGTGAGGATTGTTTGGAGTCGGAGCCGACCAGCGGGAGTATCATTTTTGAATTGACACGACTTCGATCCATTCCCAGAAGCAATGGGGAAAGGGTTGTAAAAACGATGCACGAAGAAAGTCCTCCAGTCTGCCATGCCTCTGCATCTAAAGCCGTTTCCACAGGCTTCTTCACTGCATCAATGATCGATTCTCTGGCCTTCACCAATGATCCTGCACTTGTAAATTTACTTCTCTTGTAAAACGGCTAGGAACTTGTTTTTTTTTGTCCCAATGTCTTATTTTTGCTCTCCTATAATTGAATTCAAATGATGCGTTCATTGTGATTAATAAATACTATAATTCACAAAGGTTTATTTTTTAATCCTAACACTTGCACTCCACTACGCCTAGAAATAAGAAAAATCTAACTAAATATGGATAAACTACTATTTAAACTCAAAATAATATTAAAAATACCATCTTATGGTATCACGTCATCTTTTCGTCGGAAAAGTACTATAATGAAAATATACCATAAATTGAAAAACATTTTACGGACTTTATTGCAAGCTGTGAACACGGGCGATTTTTCTCATAGTCAATGATTGATTTGCAACTCAATTTCAAAATCACACAAGGTGGTTTTATATCGCTGGTTAAAAAAAGGGTCCAACATACAGAATAACCCATTTCAGGGTCATATTGCCCTGAATTTGACAAACAAATTACCATCTCATAAGCAGCCCGAATCCTTGGGTTCACTTTTCCCCCTTATATGACCCTGTTGATGAGGAAGGAGATAGAAGGGCTCATATGGAGCACAAACACAAGCCTTATTAGGTGTGGTTTCCCACTGAATAGCTTAATCACTCCTGATACAAGCATTTCAACAGCATTAAAAAAACTCACATCACACATTTCTAATATCTTGTATAACTAATTTCAAATACTCGTATATAACTAGATGAAATGAAAATGCTCAAAGTTTATTCTAACACATATGGACAAGAAAGGTTCGTATCGACCTCTCCTAACTAAATCTAAAAAAAACGGCTGAAAAATCTCATCTAACATATGTCATCTAATATTGTATCTAATTGAGAACAATGTAATCGTGCATTTAAGGTGTAATTCTCTGCGTACGAAAAAGTTACGGCTTGTAGTGTAAAATATTTCAGCACATTTTATGAATGAAATAAATATACTGAAATTCTACATCAAATATTTAATTTTATAAATACAAAGCGTGCTTGTGGTCAACTACACACTTGGTTACAATAAAACATTTGGAAATTATTGTATAACAAGACTGCATCAATATGGGCAATGTATGGAATTTCACGTGTCTTTGACTATTTAAATCCTGTATAGTATAGTTGTGGGTCGTACCGACTGTCACAAATTCTACAGGTCTCTAAAAACCTTGTGGGGATCATCATTTCTATCTTGATTCTTGAGGCAGCAGCTTTGAATAAAGATATAGTACCACAATGAAACCACTCCCATTAGTACTTCAACCCGGAAATGCGTCTTCTTTCTGCACTTCTTCTGCCATTCATTTCCCCCTGCACTATCAGTTGATGGAATTCATATTTTTCTCTTCGCATTATAACTGCCCAATTTACTTGAACTTTCTCTTTTCTATCATGGATGGTATGATACTACTCTATCTTTATTTATCCATTTCAATATGTTATTTCTTGAATCTTCGAAAAGACTAGTTTCACTTTGTGGTGCCATATTTAATGTAAAAATAAAACACTTATTTTATATTTTTATGTTCACCACTGGTTTATTTTGAGTTTACTACTGGTTTTGAAAACCTCCGTCTTCACGATGAAGACGGAGGGAGGTGTATGAAACCGGTAGTTAACTCAAAATAAACCAGTGGTGAACATAAAAATATAAAATAAGTGTTTTATTTATTTATATTATTTATTTTTACATTCAATATGTTATCATTATGGAGTTCGTCGACCCATGAGGCTCTCAGCCTCTCTCTATTGACAGTGCCACATTTCAAAAGCTAGTTTAGATTACGATTATATATTGTTAATACATAGTTACTTTACTCCACATTAACATTGGCACCTATTTTTGTGGTTGCATGGCATAAAGAATGACAAATAATGAAATTCTACAATATAATTTAAATCAAACTAGTATAACGATAATACTGAAGAATTTCAGTATTATCATTTCACTAGTTTGATTTTAATGAGGATGGAGGGGGATTGCCCCCCTCCCCATAGGATTTCTAAATTACATGCATAATTTCTTAAACAATACAGTTCGTTTTCTTACATGAAATTATTAGTTTTTGGAGAAACATCAAAAAAATTCTCTCTGTGTGGTTCAGTTTCTTCAGTTTTTGAGTGAGAAAATTCAAAAATTTTTGCTTCCCAAAATTTCGCTTTAAACAGGGCCTTCAATTTATATCGCGAATGGGGCCATGTAAATAATTTGAATTATAATGAAGTAATATAATAGTAATTAAATAAATATTGAAATTCTAAAAGATAGATTTTTTTATTAAATTCAACCCTGAAAAATTCCTGGATCCGTCAGGCACGCGGAGTATCCAATACTTAAAAAATAATAAAAAGTGGCATTTCAATGCATAAAGGTTGCCGACCGCTGGTCTATGGGATAGTCACCAACATATCTGGTATCTCGTGCATATTTCTGTTTGATATCTGCCTCATGTATACTCATATCACCTCCATCCTCATTGAAATCAAACTAGTGAAATGATAATACTGAAATTCTTCAGAATTATCAACACTGTCATTTTTACTTTTTAATTATTAAATATAAATAAAAATTAATAAGTATTATAATTGAATTAGTGCTGGAAGTTTGAATATTCAAGGATTTTTTTTTCTTAGCTATAACATTTTACGATTACGCTTTTCGTATAATTAATTTTCAATACATTCCTCGTACTATTAAATAATTTTTTCACCTTGTTCTAGGTTCGTGTAATAAAAATGTACAGTTACAAACGAAGAATGGCAAAAGATACAAGTCTCATGTCTGCGGATATTGTGGGAAAAAGTTTTCAAACAAAAGTAATTTAACATCGCATGAAAGGATTCACAGTGGAGAGAAGCCCTTCAGTTGTAGAAGCTGTGGGAAGTTATTCTTAAAGAAAGATCATTTGATATCTCATGAAAGAATTCATAGTGGAGAGAAACCCTACAGCTGTGGAAGCTGCGGGAAGTTATTTTCAAAAAAAGATCATTTAATATCTCACGAAAGAATTCATAGTGGAGAAAAACCTTACAGCTGTGGAAATTGTGAGAAGACATTCTTAGACAAAAGTTCTTTAAATCGTCATGCAAAGGTTCATAGTGGAGAGAGGCCCTACAGCTGTGGAAATTGTGAGAAGACATTTTTAGAGAATAGAAATTTACTACGCCATTTTAAGATTCATAGTGGAAAAGATTCCTACAGCTGTGAAAATTGTGATAAGACGTTCTTATATAAAAGTTCTTTAATACGCCATGCAAGAATTCATAGTGTTGGGTATACAAGTTAGTTCGGTCCGTTTTTTTGTGTTCAAAAATGCATTTATTTCTAAACAAAATGAATGAACAGATCAATTAAAGTATTTTCCATCGCTGGCTACTACTTTTTCCCATCTCTCAGGCAATTTTCAAATTCCATCTCGAAAAAATGACTCGTCTTTTGAGGCGATCCAAGTTGGAGCCAATTTTCGGTTTGTACGAAAGAAGTGAACCGGTGACCTGCCAAATCGTGCTGCATCCTTCGGAACAACCAGTAATCAGAGGGAGCAATGTCTGTGAAATCTCCATCCTTGAAACGTCCAAACCATTCCCTACATGATTTATCAGTTGGAGCAGCATCACCATAAACTTCGACAAGCATTCGATGGGCTTCAGCTGCACTTTTCTTCCAATTAAAGCAGAAAATTAAAACCTCCCGCAAATGCTGCTTGGTTAACACAAAATTCGACATTTTCAACACTGTACAAAACAAGGTTTTTGCATGAAACTTAAAGCGATATAAACTGAATATTATTGGCAGATGTCTAACCTCTCTGAAACCGCCAAAATCGGCTGTCACTATGAACCATTCATAACAGCTAGAGCCATCTTTTGGTAACGGACCGAACTAATTTGTACTCCCAATAGAAAAATGTTAGCATCTATGGAAATTGTGGGAAGATATTCTTATACAAAAGTTCTTTAACCACTTAACAGTCGGATTTTTAACACGCGACGTAACACAATGACGAACTGTGAACGAATAAATTATATACGAAAATATATTCCGTTGGGAGAAAACAAGTTGAAACAAGAGCTGTCCAAACGACGCTCGGGAGAAATACTCCCAAGTCGAAACAAGATTTGCTCGAACGAGGCTCGAGCTCGTCAGTATAAAAAGAAACTTCGTGCCGAGTCTCGCTCGGGCAAAACAGACAAGTGGTTAATACGAAATGCGAGAATTCATTGTAGAAAAAGGTTAGCATCTATGGAAATTGTGGGAAGATATTCTTATACAAAAGTTCTTTAATACGAAATGTGAGAATTCATTGTAGAAAAAGGTTAGAATCTATGGAAATTGTGGGAAGATATTCTTATACAAAAGTTCTTTAATACGAAATGCGAGAATTCATTGTAGAAAAAGGTTAACATCTGTGGAAATTGTGAGAAGACATTCTTATACAAAGTTTCTTTAATACACTATGCAAGAATTCATTGTTGTAAAAGGTTAACATCTGTGGGAATTGTGGGAAGACATTCTTATACAAAGTTTCTTTAATACACTATGCAAGAATTCATTGTTGAAAAAGGTTAACATCTGTGGAAATTGTGGGAAGACATTCTTATACAAAGTTTCTTTAATACACTATGCAAGAATTCATTGTTGAAAAAGGTTAACATCTGTGGAAATTGTGGGAAGACATTCTTATACACAGTTTCTTTAATACACTATGCAAGAATTCATTGTTGAAAAAGGTCTGCAACTGTGGAAATTATGGGAAGACATAAAAAATTTAATATGTCATATAAGAATACACAGCAGAGAGAAGCCTTAACGCTTAGTTGACATATTTAAAAAATTAGTTCGCAAGAAATACTTTAAAAACGTGTAAATTGTTGGCATATATAATTTATTATACACCTTCAATTTTGAGTTGTATCCTGTGAAAGAATTTATATCTTGAGAAAAAAATATCCATAGTGAAAATACTCTCTATAGGTGCGAGATTAAATTATTAAAAATTGAAAAAAGTTCTAGAGTTGTTAATCTATGAAGTACTTATGTAGACTCGTCCTTTACTGATTTCTGATTCTCACATTTTTTCTCCTGTAGAGCTCTGGAAAAATGGTGTTTATTAAAATATCACTAAGTTCCTATCTCAAAGAGACAATGGAACAATTGTTTCCGATTAGGAGAATACTTGGCTTTCATATGCTCCATGCTCGGGACTAAACTGCAGTTGTAGAGGAAGTATGAGTTCTGAGGTTTGCATATTCTGAGATATTTTGATAGAAAACACTTAATGTATCAGTTTATGTAAAAACAGGACAATATTCACCAACCAACATAGAAAAATAGTTTGAGTTTTTATTTCATAAGATATTAATTTTTTATTTCATAAGATATAAAGTTTTTTTAAATCATTAAATAGTTATATTTATTTTGTAAATCGTGCGTTTTTAACCCTTCCTATCCTGTGATGTGTAACTAGTACACATTGCTCCTAAAAACTACAATCAAACGTGTGCCAGTGTGTGATGTAGATATATTCATTATAAAAATCCATATGGGTGAGGAAGTGATGCTATTCACGTCTCACTCTACTTCGGTATATGGGAATGCAAAAAATAGAATCTCAATTCAGTCGCTTCTCTTTTTAGTAGCCAGCCGGCTTTCGTTCGAGGTGGTCATCTCACCCGTTTTGTGAACATCGGCCGATGTCTTTTTTCATGTGTTTAGCAATTAAATTTCAATTATTATCACTTTTGACTTCAAATTTAATTAATTTAAGCGATTGGCTATGAATATTGTTATTTTTTCAATTTAAAATCGCTCATTTTTACATGTGTATTGAATACACAGCACCGGAACGCAAGGATTATTTAAGCACAGTAAGGGAAAGGTTAAAACCATGAATTGGATTTGTATGTAAATATTTAAATAAAAATACATCAATAATAATTATTGATACACTTTTATATTATGAACCGTTAGCTAATGCAACCCTTTTTTTTTATGTAAAGATAAAAAAATCGGAGGTTGGTAAACTGTTCATTGTTGACATTTTTAAGTCTATCGAATTCTTCTATTATTAAAATTTATTATTTAGGGCTGTTTGACTTGTAACTGCATATAGCTCACCTCTCCTGAGTCGTAGACTCCCGACTCTCCATTAATACTTTTAGAGGTCTTCTAGGGAGACAGTTGCTGGTAGACTTTCCATGTGTGGTATTCTGATATTCACCATCCTTTCCATATGTAACTGCCATTATCTTCTTGGCTTTCTCTACCTGACAGCATCTTGTAACTTGACTACATTTCCCAGATGTAAGAATTTATAAATCTATGTCTCAATAATTCACCCATAACGGTCCTGAGGTTGTTTATCCCAAAGCTCAGCAGCATGCTTTTGGTTTCGGTTTTTAGTTTTTAAAAAATTGATAGTTTAATTCCATAGAAATAGTTCTTAAATAACGGTAGTGTAGAATTCGGGAATTCCATAATTCCTACCACAAGCGCATTACGATTCTAATACGACAAAGCAGTCTCAGCAGGATGAATTGACAAAATTTAAAAAAAATTGGATGCGTGCGGAATTACAGCTTTTCCCATTCCCCATTAAGACACACTAAAACTTGATGATTTTATAGAAGATTGGTTTAAAGGCAGACAATTGGTTTATAGTCGGAAACACTGAAAGAACTCATCCAATTTATAGGAAAAACCGCGAAAGCCTCGAAACATATAATAGATTAGTTCTTAAGTAATTTCCTTTGTTTACTAGTCTATGGCCAAATAACACGATGGTATAAAACATGTATAGCTATTTTGAACAAATAAACAAAATTTTACATTGTAAGATTTTTTTATTAAAACTGTTAATTCCATATTTCTGTCGAGAAAAATATATTTGCTTAAATCATGCAATCATAATCGCAACATGTTTTCGTCTTTGGAGAAAACTTATGAATTGTTCAAAGTTGTATAAAATTAGCAAGGAAGATTAATTCCTATGTAATCTATAATTATTTAGAAACATTTTATTTTCTGAGCAGTAAACTTTTTGTTTCTATGGAATTTAACTGCAAAACAGTCTGCCATAGATTATATAGGAGTTCACGGCCATTATTCAAGAAGTACCACAGATTATCTTAATAGATGGAATATACTTTTGTTCTTAATAGATGGAACATATTCTCAGTTTTAGGTCTATAGAATCAAATAATATAGACCTAAAACTGAGAATACTCCTCATCAAGACCTATGTATGGAGTATCTTGATGTACGGCTGCGAGACATGGTGCCTATTCGAAAGAGATAGACGAAGACTAGAGGCTTTTGAGATGTGGTCCTATAGAAGACTATTAGGAATTCCCTGGAGAGACCGCATCACAAATGAAGAGGTTCTCCAACGAATCGAAGGAGGAAGGCACCTGCTCAGGATCCTGTCCGAAAGGCGTGCAAGATGGATCGGTCATATAATACGACAAGAGGGCCTCTTGCATGCCATAATGGAGGGTATGACCGAGGGGACAAACTCTAGGGGACGCCCACGCCGAGAGTACCTGGAGGACCTGTTGGTGGACGTGCGCTGCTCAACATATACAGACTTAAAAAGAGCCGCACAGGACAGGGGGGAATGGAGGAGAAGAGTTCAAATTGCTGCAAACCAGTCTTAGGACTGCAACCACGGAAAGACTTTTGTTGAACTCGTATATATTGCTTAATTAAAGATTTAATTCAACTGATTTTACTTGGACTAGTAGTTCCAATATAAGAAAAAATAAAAGCAATTTGACAGGGAGTAGGGAGGAATAATTCGTAGCGCCAATTTGACAAAATATCACAATCAAATGCTCGCGAGTGACTATATTTATGAAAAATAAAAAAAAACGAGACTTCACCTTTATGAATATGCAATAATAATATCTCAACAAACAACATTCGCTCACTTTACTTGGACAATTCTGAATCTTTAGCGAATTACGAGAAAATATTAACATAACGCATATTTATTAAACATTTTTTTTATTTTACTCACGATTTTGACATGTATGTAACAAAAATACTGTGAAATGAAAAAGGTTAAACTGTTTCAAAAACATGATCTTTAAAAAACCTCTGATTATACACAATTTGCTAAATTAGAGAGTTGCGAATCTACACATTCGTAAATCATTCACAATTATCAGATATTCATATTTCAATACACAATATTAAAATAAACAATTATTTTCACAGAATTGAAAAACAGAAATAAATTTCACTCCTTAAAATCACATTCGTGACAATTACAGATTTCCAAAGACAAATTTTCACGTAAAATCTGATAGGAACCATAGTTCTCTTTCTGTCTCTTTCTTTTGACAATAAAAACAAAATGGCGAAGAATCATATTACCAATCATACCAACAAAATATCTTGAAAGAAATGATTGGTAATAAGTATACAAGTGTCACTAGTCTATCTAGTATGAACACTTGACAAAAGTCTTCGATTTATTATCTTTAGAACTGTCAGATAAAAATCTGTAATTGTCTCTGAATCGGATTATCGAACTGAATATAAGTCAACTTTTGTGTCATATTATCTTCGCATAAAGGGTACATTTTCTCTGATAATATTTGATTTTCTTGCAAGACCACTATTAAATCATTAGTCGCGAGATTTTTTTTATTTATATTTCCCTTTTTTCTGTTTGAGCAAATTATTTAGTTTATTAATTTAATGGCTCAGTGTGCATTGTTTGTATCAGTGTGCAATGTTTGATACAGTGACATTTAGCGTTTTAGAAAGTCATAATTTTGCTTCAGCTGATTTTGACAGTTGGTCTATTAAAGTAGCGATCACCTTGCATCAGTACCATAGAGGTTTAATGCAAAAAAGTACATTGAACTACATTAGTTACATTTTAACCAAATTTTCCTTTTCAATCAGATCAAACAAGAAAATCTTAAACATTTTATATTAATTATTATTATTACTTGATCTTTTTACATTCCATGTTGTGCTTTACATTGGATTTTTCATGCTGCACATTTTTAATACATACACACCATCACGTAATTTCCCTCTCGGGGTAGGCAGAGAGGACAGCCATACTTGACTATCTCGACACACACACATTCTTAGCCTCTCCTACATCCATAAACCTTTTCATGCAACTTCTATGATTTCTCTGACCTACTTTTCATTCTTTCAGAATATCATTCACTTGATCCAAACACACTTTCCTTGGCCTTCCTCTCCCACGCTTTCCCGTCATATCTGCACTATATATCTGTTTTGTTAGTCTTTCTCTATTCATTCGTTCCACACGCCCAAACCATCAAAACATTCTCATCTATATCTTACTTAACAAATCATTCTTACGTTCACATTCAGCCCTTATCTCGTCATTCCGTATTCTGTCATACATTGTCACTCCTCCGTATTTTGCCACAAATGTATTCTTCCCAATGTTCACATTTCTACAGCATTTATTTGACAACTCTCAGTCTTTTTCCATATTTTAAATTATATAATACAATATATGTCATCTTGTTTTTGAAAATGTTGAAATTTATTGTTTTTTATCTTTGTTTCAAATTAATATTTTAAATAAATTCTGTGCCATCTCTTGAAATGTAACTGTGATATGTTCAGATCTATTATAAATAAAATATATGAAGAAATAACAAAATATAAGCTATGCTTTTATTAATTTTGTATCATTCATGAATATCTCCAAACAGAATACCGTTTTATGTTTCTCTTTGTCAAAGTTCATTATAAAATCAATTTTGAAATATTGTGCATATTTACAGGTGTCAGAGGAATAAGATGAATAGTCAGGAACACAAGGGAACTGTAGAGGTGACGGTGAAAGAAGAAAAGGCAGAAGATGGGGATACTGCAGCAGTGTTCCTCGAGTATAACACGAGTCTACTAAAGACAGATTTCAAACAAGAAATTACACAAGGTACCAGCGCAGATTTCAGACATGTTGGTGATAATCCCGCAGACCACAGTACGCTAATTAAACTTATGAAAAAAAAAAAGAGGAATATGACTAACCTTCCAGCTGTGTTTTGTGTTCTGTTGCATGACCATACTGGACTTCCATGCGGAAGATCGCCAGTTCTAACCCTCGAATGACGCAGGTATTTTTTTCGCCTAGCATTTGGGGATATAAAGATACCCACAACTTTGGTCAAATCAATTCTTTTAAAAAAAGGAAAAAAAAAACATGCTAGGCTGCTTCGATCGTTTCACTCCGATGTATCATCGGATCCAGTAAAGCAGTGTTGCTGGTGTGTAACGGCTCACTCACTAAAAAAGAAAAACTTCATGGTACAGCTTTGCTTTTCAACTGAATCAATGTTGGAATAGTGAGGAGATCTTGGACTACGAGGCCCAGCAACGATAACTATGAGTTTAATCATTGTGTTTTCACTTGAGGTTTCTTCAACATCTTTCTGGTTGGTTGGAAGAGATTGCCACATGACAATAAGCTCGCCGGGTTGTACTGTGTACAATGAAAGTATTATACAATACAATAGCTCTGAGTGTGTTGTGTTGGCCTCATTATCATCTCAAACTGTAGACCAGGGTGTAAAAGCCAAAGAAATGACTTTTTATGTTGTAGATTATATTAAATATATAAGATATGTCATATATAATTCTACAGCACTGGTACAAAGGTTGTAGAATAGGTGGATGGCTGCCGCTCAATCCTCGGAGATTACGGTTTGCTTCTTGCTTTTTCGGTGAAGAGCTTCCTCATTGGCAGGTATAAGTTTGTCGAAATAAAAACACAGTAGAAGTTTCAGTAGGAGAGAATATATTTTGAACGCTTTCTGCTCCTTATGTGAAGCCCATCGCTTGTTGTAATCCCTGTTATTACCCGATGTATGCCGTCACAGCTTGCTAATGCCTATGCATACCGCGCACTTTCTGCATGGGCTGTCCGCTCATCTATAGTTCACACTGCGAAGGGCACGCATAAGGTACATTTTATTGCAATAGGTACAGGTGTACAGCAACTATACAATTTTTACTCAGGCAATTATATAAATTAATTTATTAATCTATGTGACGCATACGTCCAATACAATAATATTTGTTATATAGTATAGTTTTGTATTATATTACACTTTCGTTGTATACAGTGCAATCTGACAGGCTTATTGCCATGTGGCAATCTCTTTCAATCAACCAGATATTAAGTCTTTTAATCCCAGCATATTTAGCATAAAATGTGCGAAAAATCCCAAGCACTTTTTGGCAAAAAACATTACTTTTTATGTATTTTATTTTTTATCTCGGTTAATATTTAGTTTATAAACCTAATTTTTTTGTGCAGACCTCCCTGTACGAGTCGGGTGTAAAATAATAAGTCATTTTTATATTTTATAAAAAAAAAAATTTTTTTTTTATTCAACATAAAAACTTGTACGAAAAATTTGAGGCCGATGATCGACCCCTTGGAATTTTTCCAATACACCAGTTGGGGGCGATGATCGGATCCCGTGGGATTAAAAGGGTTAAAGAGGCCTTAAGTGAAAATTAGACTGGAATCCTTTTTAAAAAATCTGGGTTCCAGCTGGATAATATTATTACTTGAATAGATTTAATCTTTTATGTTTTTGCAGATATTCAGGCCCAGTCGTCTTACGAAATATTCAATGAAGGAATGTCCACAGTCATGAGTTCACAGGAGCAATCCAATAACTTGGAATTTAAGATCTGTCCAAATTTTTATATAAAAGAAGAAAATGTTGTAGAAGATCGTACTGTGCCAGTATTCTCTAATTTTGATATCGACATTCAGGAGGCAGGTTTAAAAATAGAAAGTGCTCAAATCAGTGACAAAGGTACTCTAGATGTTTGTGACCCGCTTGCAATTTCAAGTGAGTATGAATATTGACTATTATTATGATTTGTTCTTTGTCACTTATGTATTAAATTGTCAAAAATATATTATTTCTTATTTTGGTTTAAGGACCTTACAGATCCAAAGTTGTTTACCGAATAACGTTCAATTAATTTGTAGCTTCTGATTCTGTAATTTTGTAGTTGGAATTGTTGAAAACTCAGTGCTGTAAATTGAGCCTTAACCCTTCCTGTCCTGTGATGTGTAACTAGTACACATTGCTTCTTAAAACTTTAATATCTCTATAAATATAGTAAATACCGGTTTCAGAGTTTAGATATTCCTCCGTAATACATTTACGCATATGAAAAATTATATTAATAATAATTAGCACTTATCGGCCACATCAGAGATATTTTGTGAAAATCGGGAATAAATTCACCAATACAATCAAACGTGTGCCAATGTGGGACGTAGGTATATTCATTTTAAAAAACCGCTATGGGTGAGAAGCGACGCTATTCACGTCTCACTCTCACTACTTCGGTATATGGGAACGCAATAAATAGAATCCAGTTCTCTCGCTTCAGTAGCTCGCGGGCATTCGTTTGAGTTTGTCTCTTCGCCCGTTTTGTGAATGTCGACCGATGTTTTTTTCATGTTTTCAGCAACTAAATTTCAACTATTGTCACTTTTGACTTCAAATTTAATTAATTTAAGCGATTGGCTATGAATATTCTTATTTTTACGATTTTAAATCGCTCATTTTTACATTGATATGTATTAAATACACATTACCAGAACGGTCGAATTTTTTTAACACAGGAAGGGAAAGGTTAAACTAGTATGTATAATTTCCTTTTTCTCTTTACCTGCAAGGTGAAGGGTTTCAAGATTCCAAAATATATAAACAAAATATGAATAAGAGTTACTGAAAGAATTAGTTAATCCAAAACCTGAGATAGGGCATGTTTTCTCAAGCTTTATACCACTCAGTGAATGATCATGTAAAAAAATCCTCAAAATGCCCCAAATTTTTTTCACTTTGTGAACAATTAGACAAAAGCAAATATTGTTAGCAAAAAGGTTCGTGTCATTCCAATAAGGCAATTTCAGGAAAAATTTTATTTAAGGAGATTTCTATGTTCTAGTTTCATGATTTAATCGTTGAAAAAAATATAATATTGAGGTTTTTTATTTAAATTTTCACCTTTTTTAGGTTCAGGTGATACGAATGACCATTTAAATTCAGAGAAATACAATGGAATCAAGCCTCATGGTAGTGAACATTGTGTGAAAAAAATTACTAAAAAAAGTAATTTAAAATCTCATGAAAAGAGTCATAGTGGTAAAAAGCCCTACAGCTGTGGACAGTGTGGGAAAATATTGTCAGATAAACGTTCTTCAAAACGTCATTCAAGAATCCATAGTGGAGAAAAGCCGTACAGTTGTGAAAATTGTGAGAAGACATTCTCAGACAAAAGTTCTTTAATATGCCATTCAAGAATTCATAGTGGAGAAAAGCCCTACAGTTGTGAAAATTGTACAAAGGCATTCTCTAAAAAAAGTAATTTAATATCTCACGAAAGAATTCATAGTGGAGAGAAGCCCTACAGCTGTGGACGATGTGATAAGACATTCTCAAAAAAAAGTGATTTAAATTCTCATGAAAGGATTCATAATGGAGAAAAGCCCCACAGCTGTGGAAGTTGTGGTAAGAAATTCTCACGCAAAAGTCATCTTATACGTCATGCGAGAATTCATAGTGGAGAGAAGCCCTATAGTTGTGGACAATGTGATAAGACATTTACGCAAAAATGTGATTTAAAAACTCATGAAAGAGTTCATACTGGAGAAAAGCCCTATAGCTGTGGAAATTGTGCGAAGACATTCTCAAAAAAAGTTTATTTAATATCTCATGAAAGGATGCATAGTGGAGGGAAGCCATACAGCTGTGATCAATGTGATAAGATATTCTCACAAAGGATTTATTTAAAATCACATGAAATGATTCATAGTGGAAAGAAGCCTTACAGCTGTGGATATTGTGCAAAAGCATTCTCAAGAAAAGGTAACTTAAAATCTCATGAAAAAATTCACAGTGGTGAGAAACCCTACAGCTGTGGACAATGTGGAAAGACATTCTCAGAAAAAGGTTATTTAAAATCACATGAAAAGATTCACAGTGGTGAGAAGGCTTACAGCTGTGGAATTTGTGGGAAGAAATTCTCACGCAAAAGTCATTTTATATGTCATGTAAGAATTCACAGTGGAGAAAAGCCTTACAGCTGTGGACAATGTGATAGGAAATTCTCACAAAAAGGTGATTTAAAATCTCATGAAAGAATTCATAGTGGAGAAAAACCCTATACCTGTGGCTTATGCGAGAAGACATTCTCAAGGAAAAAAAATTTAAAATCTCACGAAATGGTTCATAGTGGAGAGAAGCCCTACAGTTGCGGCCAATGTGGGAAGAAATTCTCACTCAAAGGTAATTTAAAAAATCATGAAAGGATTCACAGTGGTGAGAAGCCTTACAACTGTGGACAATGTGATAAATCGTTTGCATTAAAAGGTAATTTAATATCTCATGAAAAGATTCACAATTGAGAAAAACACTACAGATGTGGAAAATTTGGGAAAACATTAATGGAACTAAACTATACAGCTGTGGAAATTCCATGGAGACATTCTTGTACAAAGACACTGGATTGTACAGAAGTATTTATATGTAGATATTAAATTTCAGTCTTTGGTCATCAAAAACCAACTGCCCATATTCTATTAAAGAGTAGCTAATGAAGAAAAAACAATTTAAATTAAAGACTATTTATTTGAAACAACATTCTCTGAGATCTTCGAGAAGAGTATGGAGGAGTTTGAAAATAGGCTGCTGGGTTCCTCTTCAGAGAACTGCGGAGCTGATGATAGAGACATAAGAGTTATCTTCATACACTTCAGAGAGGAGACGAGGCACCCTCGAGGGGATCTCAGAGATCAACTGGAGATGCTTGAGGATGATGTCGATGGCCTAGAGACTCATTCATGGAGGTTCGTCGTCACCATCTATAGACTAGAGGAGAAGCAAAGTGATGGCGTTTAAGACAAAGTATTGTAGCTTTATAGATATTAGATGAGGTATGGATTAAAAATATTTCATCTTGGGAAATAGAAACTTGTTACCACTCGGACAGTGGGAAAGACAATCTACGCCCTTGCTTATTAAGTTCTTGAATTTCAATTGGAAGAGTTCGGTATGTCAAAATAAAAAGCTTTTGAAGGGATCATGTAGTCTTATTTCTGAATCACTCAACTTCACTTCAAAGAGACGAGATATACGTACAGTATGCAGTGGTGGGGAATAATCATCAGAACCTCAGGCGAGGAAAGAGTGGTCCTTTCTACAAAGCGTGAGCTCGACCAGCTATTGAGAGGTTACGAGGCAACTGCTGCTGCTACTGTCGCTTCGACAAGACAAACTAAGAGGACATTGAAGAGTAGCGACAGATAGTCTCGACTGAGACAATCATAACTTTTGTTCTTCTCTGTTGTATATTTTTTAAAGATAATAAAAACTGTTCCTTCAGTACGATAGATGTATGGTTGCTGTATTTGAATATTGCAAATTCACTCATAGTACATATGTAGATGCTTGGTAAAATATTGTTCTTTATTTTAAAATCAATATTTTAGATGCCAGCATTTCATTCATCGGAACAAAAGTCAGAGCTCACTGTGAGTATTCATCCTTCAAGAATGTTTCTAGCCCTTTAAGTGCCGGAAGTTATTAGTATGGCCGAACCCAGCAGGCCGGGATCTTTTCAACAAAAATAAAACCTAAAAAAATTACATTTTTTGTATACAGATATAAAGGATATTATGAAAACTTACTAAATATATACACCGTGGGGCGTTTGAGCTGTCGTTCTTTCAGAAAAACACAGTTTAAATATTCACAAAATGTCAGGGTTGTCACAACTTGACACAGAAAACACGTTTATTTATAAATATAGTGGAATATAATATACTTTGTAAACTTAAATCAACAAATTATCTGTATGATGTATAATAAAGCGCAAAAGGTAAATAAACTATAAAATAAAACTGTATAAAGTCTATATAAACGTCATATTATGCCGCAAAACTACCGCCAATAACCAAAGATTACATGAAAACACACTTTGTAAATAAATACTTTGAAAAATTAACAAAAATAACGCACAAAAGTTAAAAATCAACCACTGAAGAAAACTACAAATGAAGTCATTATAAATTATCGCAATTACGTCGCAAAAAAATGTAGTCGGTAACCCTGTATCAGAGACATGTATTGACTGTCAGTGAAAGCTTTTAGAAAGATGACTGTAACTTTGATAATATCGGTAAATTGTAATATTTAAGTATTTCTTGACCATCCCAATAGATGTCCCTATGTGTTATAATTTATAAATTATTACAATTTGATTTGATATTGGCTTGCGACAAGCTCAAAGGAGAGTGCGTTTACGCGTTCATTTTGTATGGTCGGCCTGGCGAGCACTGAATCGGAGAGCGCGTCAACACGCTCGTGGCAGTGAACCGGCTAATGAGACCCCAACAATAACATTTTGTTTCTTATGAAACACAAACTGACCAAGAAAAGCATTCTTGAAGGATTGGCTAGCCAAATTGAAGGTCCCTTGGATACCAAGGTCTGAATCTCTAGGCGTGCCTCATTTATTTGATCTCTTACCTCATTTATTTGATCTCGCCATGAGAGAGTGTTATCTATTAGCACTCCTAGGTTTTTAACAGTTTTATGTAATGGTATGATAGAGCCAATTTACCCACGAATAAAAAATGAACACCTGATATAATAAGACAATTTTTATAATCTTGATATATTTTCAGTATAAATTTTGGTGTGTTGAGATTTTCTTGTGATATATTAAGATTTACTTGTGTAGTGATGTGTGGGATTTAACGATAAAAGATAATGGATCATGAATTATAAAATTTATTAATTAAACACAAAGAACAAAGACTACTTTAAATTAAATTAAACAAAAATAAGACATTAGGACAATAAAAACAATTTTACAAGAAAAGTAATCTATAAGCACAGGGTCACAGGAGAAGGTCAGAGGATTTACCATTGATGCAGATGAGAGCTTCAAACCCAGCGGTGTGGCAAACTTGATTTTTTTCTAGCGTATTCCTCACTGCGGCGTACTTCAAAAATAGTATTCCCATCAGTTGACTCTGCCTTCATTGAACTCTCACCCTAAGTCAAATATAAATTAAACAACACTCATTTAGTCAATCCCTTAATTATGAATAAAATAAAACTGGAACATTATTCTAGTGGATAACAACCTCTTTAGCCTAGGACACCTGTCTTTCCACCCAGAGGTCGCGGTTCAAATGCCATTGACACCTATTTTTTTTTAAAGATCACCAGTCTAGTTGACACTTCAGGTATCAGAATAACTTCTCTCAATATTCATAGTTGTAGAACTTTTCTCCACTATGAATATTTGTATGTTATATTAAATAATTGATGTGTGTGAATGTCTTCACAAAGTCCAGAGTTATACAGTTTCTCTCCACTATGAATTCTTGCAACATATAGAAAATTACTTTTGTGACAGAATTTCTTCCCACAACTTATGCATATGTAGGACTTCACTACACAATTCATAATTTTATTGAATTTTAAATGGCCTTTTTTGAGAATGTTTATTCGCAATCACCACAACAAGGAGGCATGTTTTTGCTGCATAAGTATTTAACATATTCAGTGCTGAAAACACCTACAGACATTCATATAAAACACCTATAGGCATTCATATAAAACTTCAATAGGCATTTATACGAGGGTTGCTACTTAAGTTTTGAGACAGACAAGTAAAAACAAATATTTATCATCGAAAATGGCTTTATTGTTTTTCAAAATACTCTCCATGAAGATCAATACACTTTTGCATGCGTTTGAACCAATTTTCGAAGCACTTTTTCCACTCCAAATGAGGTAACTTCAAATCAATTCGATGTTTTGAGTGCTCAAAAAGTCACTTGTTTGAGCCGATGTGTGAGAGCTCGCATTGTCGTGGTGGAGAATGATCCGTCTTCGGCGGTTGGTTTTCCTCATTTCTCCGAACACTTCTGGCAAACAAATAATGGTGTACCATTCAGAATTGACCGTACGACGTTCCACTAAAGGCACTGTTGCGACATGACCATTTATACCGAAGAAACAAGCCACCATTTGCTTGGAAGTGCTTCGTGCGCGAACAACTTTTGTTGGATTGTCTTGAAAGACCCATACAGTCGACTGCTGTTTAGTTTCTGGCTCATATGCGTAGATCCATGATTCGTCGCCAGTCACGATCTAATAGACGTCTTTTAAAGCACCGCAATTGAATTTTTTCAACATTTCTTTGGACCAATCGACACGAGCCTTTTTTTGAGCGATTGTCAAATTATACGGTATCCAACGCGATCAAATCTTTTTGACGGCCAAATGTTCATGCAATATTTAATGTATGCAAGTGGAACTAATGCCCAAACATGCCTCAATCTCACGATAAGTCACATGATGATCTTGCAATATCAGTTCACGCACAGCATCAATGTTTTCTGGCCCACCAACCGATTTTGGACGACCTTCACAAAATTCATCATGGAGCAAACTACGACCACGATTGAATTCGGAAAACCAGCGAAACACAGTGGCCCGGGATGGTGCTTCATCACCAAAAGTCGAAGCAAGTTGATCTGCACACTGTTGTTGAGTTAGTCCACGTCGAAAATCATTAAAAATCATCGCACGAAAATGTTCACGATTTAATTCCATTTTTGGCTGAGATTAATTTTTCAAGTCACTGTAAACAACACAAATAGCACTCGTATGACAAAACTTTCTGAGCACGTCCATTAAAAACGTCAGACTTTAGATGTCAGATTTGACGTATCTATACTGGTGTTGTTATAATGTTTGACTGCCTTTACATATTGGGGGTCCCAAAATAAAGGACAAAATGTTTGACTGTTTTTACATATTGGGGGTCCCAAAATAAAGGACAAAATGTATGACTATATTTACATATTGGGGGTCCCAAAATAAAGGACAAAATGTTTGACTGTCTTTACATATTGGGGGTATCAAAATAAAGGACAAAATGTTTGACTGTCTTTACATATTGGGGGTTCCAAAATAAAGGAAAAAATGTATGACTGTATTAACATATTGGGGGTCCCAAAATAAAGGACAAAATGTATGACTGTATTCATATATTTGGGGTTCCAAAATAAAGGACAAAATGTATGACTGTATTTACATATTGGGGGTCTCAAAATAAAGGACAAAATGTTTGACTGTCTTCCCAAAATAAAGGACAACATGTTTGCCTGTCTTTACATATTGGGGGTCCCAAAATAAAGGACAAAATGTATGACTGTCTTTACATATTGGGGGTCCCAAAATAAAGGACAACATGTTTGCCTGTCTTTACATATGTATTGGGGGTCTCAAAATAAAGGACAAAATGTTTGACTGTCTTTACATATTGGGGGTCCCAAAATAAAGGACAACATGTTTGACTGTCTTTACATATTGGGGGTCTCAAAATAAAGGACAAAATGTTTGACTGTCTTTACATACTGGGGGTCCCAAAATAAAGGACAAAATGTTTGACTGTCTTTACATATTGGGGGTCCCAAAATAAAGGACAACATGTTTGCCTGTCTTTACATATTGGAGGTCCCAAAATAAAGGACAACATGTTTGACTGTCTTTACATATTGGGGGTCTCAAAATAAAGGACAACATGTTTGACTGTCTTTACATATTGGGGGTCCCAAAATAAAGGACAACATGTTTGACTGTCTTTACATATTGGGGGTCTCAAAATAAAGGACAAAATGTTTGACTGTCTTTACATATTGGGGGTCCCAAAATAAAGGACAACATGTTTGACTGTCTTTACATATTGGGGGTCTCAAAATAAAGGACAAAATGTTTGACTGTCTTTACATATTGGGGGTCCCAAAATAAAGGACAAAATGTATGACTGTATTTACATATTGGTGCATGACTTGAGGAACACCCAAATAGACTAAAGTTGAATAAATCAGAATTTAGTTTAAAAAATTCAAACACAAGAACAAACCACATCTGACATCTAATACAGAACCTGAGCACTTAAATAACATTGTGTGTTGTTGGTACGCAAAGGAGTCTCTCATCGCTAGATCAAAGCGAACGCCTGATTTTTGAAAAAAGGATAATTTTACACTAACATACGAAGGGAAATTCATATGGTGTAGCAAATTATTATTAACATCCTTTTGCTATCTTATTTTCCCGTGGTCATACTTCTCGAGGTTAAATATGATTCAGACACAAATGTTTTGGACTCTTCATACAACGTTTGGACGCATACAACATCTCCTCATTGGCAGTCAAATAGCATATTTCTCCGTACCCTACTAATGAAAGAATGAGAAATTAGCTCACTTGGGTCTGTGGGATACTCATTAAAATATCTGGAATCTGAGCTGGTGTTTCATGCACATTCCTGTTTGATACGTGCCTCATGTATAGTCATATCATACTCGGGGAAAACTTCTGCATCATCCATCTTTTCTTCCTTCACCGTCACAGCTGCAGATCCAGGGAATTTTCGACAACTCGTACCTTCTGAAAACATTAATTTACTGTTTTTCATTGACATTTATTTCATAATTTTGGTCTCAAAGTTTCTTTGTCAATAATACTTGCTCGCGCTATTTGTGTGCAACTTTTGTTGGCTCTTAACATTCCATGGTAATTCCAATAGGACAATATTTTTTTTTGTTTCATATGGTTCCTTCAACATTTCCGAATTGGTGATTTCCTTCTTTCAGAATATCATTCACTCGATCTAACCATACTTTCCTTGGTCTACCTCTCACATTTGCACCATATGTGTATTGTCTGTTTTGTTAGTCTTTCTTTATTCATTCGTTCTACATGCCCACACCATTTCAGTATGCTCATCTTCATCTTACTCAACTCATCAGCCTTAAGTTCCCATTCATCCCTAATAACTTCGTTCCGTATTCTGTCATACATTGTCACTCCATGTATTCTTCACAATGCACGCATTTTACTGAATTTATTTGGCTCTTCTGTTTTTTTTCACGTCCACATATCACTCATACATCAAAATTGGCACCAAAATACTCTTGTGAACTAAAATCTTAGTAGATTTTGATAATATCCGATTCGAGTACGTGTTCTCATTGTTTTTATTTCCTATCGCTACACGCCGTTCGATATTCCTCTTAACTCTTCCATTTTCTGAGAAAATACTACCGAAACACCAGAATTTCTCAACTTGCTCCATCCTTGCATTATTCACATTTGAGGTAACAATAAACTACTAGCATGCGCGAGTATTGGTCTCTCGTTCTGTCTTCCAATCAACCAAAAGGGGGTTAAGAGCCTTAAATGAAAACCAGACTGGAACCCGTTAAAAAAAAAACTGGTTATCAGAGGAAACGAATTCGCTCTAACAATTAGGCCAGGGAGACCATCAATATTATGCAATATGTAAAAACGAAAATAAAAAAAATATTTAGTGAAATGTTCAATAGGAAATCGAAGGATACAGCTGTCTACTAGAGTGGGTTTCATGAGAGTTTGTAATTTTTAACACATTGACAAGCTTAGTGCCTAATATACAAAACGTGTCAGTGTATTTGTAAATATCTTTGCCGTGGTTGGTTGATGCGTTCAACTGACGTTTGAAGCGTGCGCGCGCAGTGTTTATTTGACGAAAAATACGGTGACCATAATGTCTGAAGTTACAAAGTTAGGAAAAGGAAGAGCATTGTGCGGACAAATTAAAGAAGTGGTTTTGAATGTTTATAATTACATATTAATTTTTACAATACATACATACCTAGTCGTAAGTAATTTTTAATTGGTCTTAGTGTTTATTAATGTTAATTGTGTTTTCTTTGCCTATTAAATAAATAATTTGATTTTATATTGACCATTGATTTCATTATTTTCATTAGGTGCATACATCAATCTGATATTATATTATTATTATGGTATTTTATTGGAATGTAAAATATTACAATAGATAGACAATATTTCAAAATATATAATAATATATTACAAAATAAATTAAAATATGGTCATCCTAGACCAGCAGAGCAAACTCTCGTGAAACCCAATCTACTTCTTGAATAATGGCCGTGAACTCCTATATATGAAGGAGTATACTACACCTGTCTAAGCGCCATGCATCGGTCATTTGACAGTTTAAAACCATAGATTATTGATGCATCTCTCTCTCTCTCTCTTTGAATACATCTGCTACCATAGAACACATGATTTTTTTTTCTGAGAATTAAAACCGTAGATCAAACGAATTAACATTTCCACTTATACGAGTAGATCGATTGTTAAATTTTTGAAGCTGTTGAAACTTTGAATTATCTAGAATTGTCATTTTTTAAAACTGTTTTTATTATACTGACTCTAATGTCTAATTTGGTGACACATTTGAACACCTAACCGACACATTTGAATAAATAGACTCAATACTAGAAGGGTCCGTATCGACCTCTCCCAACTAAATATTTTAAAATGGCTGCAAGATCTCACCTCTCTTAAAAAATATTACAATAGAACAGACGTAGCCTCCCTTCTAACAAGGCTGAAGTCCTCATGGTACTAAATGAGTTCTTCCATTATTTCACTGCCGTCTCGGAGGCATGGTTACTTCCGAGGACATTCTTTAATGGGCTGTGAGACGATAGGGCGGATGAAAAGGGTGCTGCAGCCCTTTTCATCTTATTATCCATTCCATTTACATAAGTGGTCATAGGTTCCCAGAACGTCAACTTCAATGCAGTCGCTGCGAGAACCGGAATAATTTTCAGTTTATATCCTCCATCCGTCATCAAACATTTCATAATTAAGAGACATAATTCGGAAATTCTAGGATGAGTCCTGTGACAGCTCACAAATTTGCCCCAATACAACCTAATGTAATGTATTTACCTAAATAACTTGCTATTTATTAGAATCGAGGCTTATATTAAAGTTGATAAAATAATTAAAATTACTGAACATCGTTACAAGGTCGTATTGGGGCAAATTTGTGAGCTGTCACAGGACTCATCCTACATTTTCTGAACTATAGCAACATTACCTCATTTTATCATTATACTTTGGGATATGAACTCCCATGACCTGCTTTGGGGAGCATGCTTCCATTTTTGTCTTTTATAGCTCCATACATCTTGTAATGCTGTGCAAATGAATAATTATATACATTTGTTATTGATATGAAAATATTCAAAGCTGAAGGAATAAATAAATTATTTTGGCTGATAATTCACGCAGTTTTATGTTTAGTTTAACCTTTCCCTTCCTGTGCTAAAAAAATCCGTGCGTTCCGGTGCTGTGTATTCAATACACATGTAAAAATGAGCGATTTATAATCTGAAAAATAACAATATTCATGGCCTATCGCTTAAATTAATTAAATTTGAAGTCAAAAGTGATAATAGTTGAAATTTAGTTGCTGAAAACATGAAAAAAACATCGGTCGACGTTCACAAAATGGGCGAAGAGACAACCTCAAACGAATGCCCGCGAGCTACTGAAGGGAGAGAAGCGAGCGAACTGGATTCTATTTCTTGCGTTCTCATATACCAAAGTAGAATGAGAGTGAGACGTGAATAGTGTCGCTTCTCGCCCATAGCGGTTTTTTAGAATTAATATACCTACGTCACACACTGGCACATGTTTGATTGTATTGGTGAATTTATTCCCGATTTTCACAAAATATCTCTGATGTGGCCGATAAGTGCTTATTATTATTAATATAATTTTTTTCATTCAATGCGTAAATGTATTACGGAGGAATACCTAAAATCTGAACCCAGTATTTATTATATTTATAGAGATATTAAAGTGTTTAGAAGCAATGTGCACTAGTTACACATCACAGGGCAGGAAGAGTTAAGGTCTGAGATCCTCGAAATACTTTTGTATCTAGAATGCTCATTTGCAGTAAAGAATCCACGCACACATTGTCAATGTCCTATTTCTATTTTTCCATGTACACACATGATTTCTTGTCAAAAAAGGTATTAGATACAAAAAGATCGTTGTCCTAACATATATCTCAATCTTCCCCCCTTGTGATCCCCCTAAGATAAAAAAATACTTCGCGACTCCGTGCAAACACTAAATTATAGTTTTTTTAATAAATTAATTTTATTTCTATATTTACACATAATAAGATATTTTATAACTACATATTTTGTGAAAAAGAAACAGATTATTTAAAGCGAAGACACAAATTTTATGAATCTGGATTTGTTGCCTTTCATTTACACACACACACGCACACACAAGCACACACGAGTGCACACACACAAATTATTTTGTTTTGTGTGTGTTTTTTTGGCTCATGATAAATTATATTTGATTTTTTTAACTATGAATTTATAGATTAAATAATAATAACAAACCCGTAACTATGACAATACCTGTTATAAACGGACGTTAGTAGTGTACAATCGATTTTATATTGTTTTAATATTATAATTAACCATAGAAGGGCTAAATATTCAGCTTTTAATATTCAGAGCACAAGTTTTCATAAAGGGTTAACTATCTTCTCGGAGAAATTGGGGAACCTTAATGGCAACATTAATATTTTCTTGTATTTTCTCTATGTTCATACACTAAACAGAGATTTTTTGGTTCAGGAAATTAACCCTTCTGAGAGTGCTTTGTCCCCTTTGCATGATTAATTTAAAAAATACAGGATTTTCATTGTTTTTTTAATTGTGATATTAATGTCGTTATTAAAAATCATTTTTTAAATAAAACATCTGGATTATTAGGAGATAAATTATATGTAAAATTGCGGGGAGAAAAGTGAGTAATTTTAACAAGGAAATTGTTCATGTATTTCGAGGAGTGATTCATACACTTAACCTCTTTAGACCTGGTGTACATTATAATGGACAAAGAATTTATATGCACTTTGTAAACAACTTAGTGGTATATTTCTGTTTCCAATGATAACAAATGAAGTATAGGATACTGTATTATCGACTTTGAACGTTTTGGGCGCCATATACGAGTACATTGTATTGTATTACACTTTCGTTGTATACAATACAACCTGGCAGGCTTATTGCCATGTGGCAATATCTTACAACCAGCCAGCAAGATGTTAAAGAGGCCTTAAGTTAAAATCTGACTGGAATATTTTTTTTTATCTGGATTCCAACGGGAATCAAACCCGTAACCTCAGGGTCAGGAGACAAGCGTCTTACTAACTAGACCACGGATGTCGTCTATCTAAATCAAGAGTTCCCAAACTTTTTTCAGCCGCAGACCCCTTTACTAAAAACTTTTAAAACCGTCTCCCCCCTAGTCATTTACTTTACTTACTCAAATTAATAAGTTTGTACAGTACTCGATATTAAATATTTCACTAGATAACAAACTTTTCATTTTAATCACTTGTAATTAAGGATTGGAAAATATAAAAGGACTACGCATTATGCATTGCATTATCTTGCGCAACATTTAATATTGAAATCTGCGCTGACGAAAATTGAAGCAAAAAAATACGAGCCGAGTTTTTTTTTAATTTTTGACATTTACGAAATAAATATTTAAATTCAAAATAAGTACAAATATTCTTAATTAGGAATTACCTATTGGAATCATAGATATTTTGAAGTAACAAACAAATAGCAGTAGTAAGGGGGTCTATTTTTGCTGTCGTCGACCCCCAACTTTTTTTATTGAAACTATCGACCCCCGGGGGTCGATATCGACCACTTTGGGAACTGTTGATCTAAACTAATACGACATAATGTTGCAATATAAATAAAGTATAAATAATACACTCATGAAGATATTAAATCATACTTGCTTCCTCTTCCAGATCACACGCACATCGGGTTAACAAGGACTTGAATTCTCGGCAAATGCGAAGCGATCCAACAATGACCTATTCACATTCTGGAGATGCAGGCTATAAATCTCTTGGAAATATTTTTCTGGTAGAATCGAGGTTTTGATGGAATAATGACGTGTTGAATTCCAACGTAGTACGATCCGACTTTGTTCTTAAGAGCCCAATGTTCTTAAGATCCCAATGTTCTTAAGATCCCAATGTTCTTAAGATCCCAATGATGTTCCAATTGACGCACCATATTAGATTTGAGATATGCGAAAGATCTGAAATTGGTTTATCAAAGTTTTTGTCGCTATTCACAAAGCTGTTTACAACGTGAAGACGACCTCCGTGGCTAAGTCGGTAAAATCCTAGAAGTATCTCCCGACCTAGAAGTTGCGGGTTCAAATCCAGCTGGAAACCATATTTTTTTAACAAGGATTGCAGTCTGATTTTCACTTAAGGTCTCTAATATATTTCTGGTTGATTTGAAGAGATTGCGACATGGTAATATGCACGCCCGATTGTACTGTATACATCGAAAGTACAATATAATACGAGTTGTTCCTAGTTAAGCAAACCATTAACCTTTTCGCTACCCTCGATCCAGAGGTGACCAAGGAACCAGATCTTAAAATTGTCCTTTTAAGCGAAAAAAAAAGTTAAATAGAGAGATAATACCATGATGAAAATTTAGAAACCCTGCTAAGCAAGCAGGAACCCTGCTGAGCAAGCAGGAACCCTGATAAGCAAGTAGGAACCCTGCTAAGCAAGCAGAAACCCTGCTAAGCAAGCAGGAACCCTGCTAATCAAGTAGGAACCCTGCTGAGCAAGCAGGAATTACGGGTTCGAATCCCGTTGAATTATATATTCCAATTTTTTTTTACTCTTTTATTTAAGAGGTGCATGCCCGCGCGGTAACGTTCTGAACTTCTGTGCGGAAAGTTGCCGGTTCGAACCTCACCCCTCGAATGGCACCTGCATTTTTTCCGCTTAGTATTCGAGGGGATAAAGATGCCTATGACTTCGGTTGTATCTATTCTTTTGAAAAGAAAAAAAAACATGCCGGTGTACTATCGGATGCAGTATAGCGGTGTTGCCGGTTAATTTGCTGGTGTACAACGGCTTATTCATTTAAAAGAAAAAGAGACAAGGAAAAACACTCTATGACACAGCTTCGTTTTCTAACTGAATTGACGTCGGATCCTCCACTGCGAGGCCCAGCAACGACGAACGACAATTAATAAATTTTTGTACTCGTAGCTTAAATATATAAGCAAAACCCGATTACATGGGAAGTTAAAAAAGAAACGAGTTCTACATACCATAAATACATATATTCCATCACGTCATTTCCTTGTCGGGGTAGGCAGAAAAGACAGAGTGCCATACTTTCCTAACTCAAAACACATCCTTAGCCTCTTCTACATCCATACACCTGTAGTGACTATACGTGCGGTCACTGAACTCACGAGGCGACCTTTGCCCGCCCGGTCATCAAACTCGCATGCTTCACAATGCGATACAAACAATGGGCAAAGTTCACACGGTCGGTCATTCAACTCACTACTAGCGGAGACCGCATTCCATGAGGAAAGAAGAGAGCAACATATCTTCCGCGCTGTCAGTCAAAACAGCGAATACCCTATGTGACAACAATAAACATATTGTAAGGCAAAGACGAGACAGCGATATATCTCGTGCGCATTCCCGCACACATTCAAAATATTATAAATACCGACGTCTATCAATAAAATACCTCTTTGCATATTCCGATTTCGAACGAGTTTTATTTATCAACAATCATCCTCATCATCTCTCCTTTAAGGAACAACCGTTCTTAAACACCTCATACAACTTCTACGATTTATATATCTCAACGTTTCCTTCTTTCAGAATATCATTCACTTGATACAACCATACTTTCCTTGGTCTTCCTGTCACACGTTTTCCACTCATATTTGCACTATATATCTGTTTTGTTAATCTTTCTTCATTCATTCGTTTCACATGCCCAAACCATCTCAGCGTGCTTTTCTTCATCTTATTCAACACATCAGCCTTAAATTCACATTCATCCCTTATCACCTCATTCCGTATTCTGTCATACATTGCCCCTCCATGTATTCTTCTTAATGCACCCATTTCTACGACTCATCTCATAATTTTTACACGTCCACGTTTCGCTCTAATACATTAAAATTGGTACCAAAATACTGTTGTAGACTATCATCTAAGCAGATTTCGATTCTGTCCGGTTTGAATATTCGTTTTAGTGCCACATTCATATTGTTTCCTATCGCTACACGCCGTTCGATATCCCTCTTAACGCTTCCATCATCTGAGAAAATACTACCCAATTAACAAAATTCTTCGACTTTCTCCAATCTTTCATTATTCACTTATATGTTGCAATTAATTTTACCATGAAAATCTTCGAATAAATTTGATTTTCGACTACTTTAAATCCTTTTTTTAGCAGCCATTGTCTCCGATTAGTTGCAAAAAAAAATTCTCCGACGCAAAATTTAAGAAGTCAACAAACTTGTTTGATTAATTTGCTTAGAAAACCCTTGTTAAAGAATTCTTTGAAATTTTATACAAAATGAAATTAATAATTTTAAATTTATCAAGAAAATTTTCCCTTTTAGTCATAAATAAAAATCTTTTCCGCTAATCTGTTTAACGATGCCGCCCCACCCACCCCTGGGGAGGGAAGTTTGTTTCCTTGAAATATGTGCGCTAAATAATAATTATTATATTATAATAATAATATTGTTGGGTTCGAATATGAACCGCCCACCTGTGACCCGCAGGTCCAGAAGATTAATTCATCTTCCTACTCGGGCATGATGGATAGCCACCACTAATTATGCGAGGTGGTTCAATATTGATTCATTTAAATTTTTTTTTTTTAATTAACTATTATTTTAGCGGCAGAAAGAAAGGATAGAAAAAACGTTTTTCTTATAGGAACAATGAAAACGTTTTTCTTATAGGAACAACAACGACCTCCGTGGCCTGGTGGTAAGACACTTATCTGCCGTTCCGGAGGTTGCGGGTTCGATCCCCGCTGGAACCCAGATTTTTTTAAATAGGATTTCAGTCTGGTTAACACTTAGGGTCTATAAAAAAAACATCTTTCAGGTTGGTTGGAAGAGATTGCCACATGGCAATAAACTCGCCAGGTTAAAAAAAAATGTTTATTGCATTATATAATGTAACTTCCTTTATTTACTTTTGTCTGGTTGGCTGGAAGAGATTGTCATCTGGCAATAAGCTCGCCAGATTTTTTTTATAATGAAGTGTTAAATAAATAAATTCATATCACCACGTGTCCTGTGCGAAGTAGGCAGAGATAACAGATATCCAAACTTTTATATCCATGCATATAACTTTCGTCTTTTCCACATTCATACATCTCGTCATGCACAAGCTTCTCGACGATTTCTATGGCCTAGTTGGTAAAACGTATCTCTCCCAACCAAAAGGTTGCGGGTCTGATTCCCATTGGAACCCATTTTTTTAAAAAAGGATCCATTCTGGGTTTCATTCAAGGTATTTTAAACGTCCTTCTGGTTTATGGGAAGAAATTGCTACATGGCAATAAGCCCGTCAGGTTGTACTCTATACAATGAAAGTGTAATATAATACAATGCCTTCTTTCAAAATCTGGTTCATTTGGTCTAGCCACGTTTTCTTCGGTCTACGTCTTCCACGCACACCTTACACTTCCACGCCCACCTTACAGTTCCACGCACACCTTACACTTCCACGCCCACCTTACACTTCCACGCACACCTTACACTTCCACGTCTACCTTACACTTCCACGCACAATTTACACCTCCACGCACACCTTACACTTCCACGCACACCTTACATACACTTCTGATTTGTTTAATAATTTAGACATTGTGTAATAATAATAAAAGTACAATTTATATAGCGCCGTTAAAAGAGTAAACTCTTATCAAGGTTTGAGGTTCAAGGTCATAATTAACGACCGATAAAAATATAGCAAAATAAATAAATAAGTTAAGTAAAACGACAGGTAGCGGCTGCGGTCATTAGATTAGGTACTTCCCCGCATCTGAAAATGTCTAAAAAACATATTTGGTAAGAAAATCGCAATTAACTGACCGCGGGAAGACGAACTACAAAGAAACTTTTGTAGATCGTCCGATATGTGATAATAATACATTCAGCTTTAGGTGTAGTGTAATGTTCAAAAGTAACTGATTCAAATGACAACCGTTTTGAACAAAAATGAACCTTTATGTCTATCCGTACTAAATAAACGCTTTTTTTATATTCCCTTTCATTTAAAGCCTTTCTAGATTCTTTTTTATGAAACGTCCATTTAGTATTCCATTTTTTTAACGCTGTTTCTAGCATTCAACTTTATTGAACACGTCTTTGGCATTTCATTTTTAAACGCTGTTTCTAGCATTCGACTTTATTGAACACGTTTTTAGCATTACACATTATTCTTTCTAGTATTCTACTTTAATGAATGCCTATTTAGAATTCCACCGTTTCAACGTTCTTTCTAGCTTTATTAAACGATTTTTTTAGAAATTGTCAATTTTAACGCTCTTTTTAGCATTCCACTTTATTGAACAACTTTTTAACATTCCACTTTTTTTAGACTCTTTCTTGATTTATTGAACGACTTTTAAGTATTTGATCATTGTAACGCTCTTTTAAGTATTCCAATTTATTGAACACCTTTTTTAGCATTCTATGTTTTAAACCCCTTTTCTACCATTACTTAACTCCTTTATAAAATTTCACTTTTTTAACGCTGAATAAAACTTTGAAAATATAGAGGAATAACGAAATGTGAAACTTAATATTTTAAAATATAATTTGATAAATACATAAATTTAATCTAGCTGCAATATTTAGATCCGTTTGTTTATTTTCCCGATGTTTTAATGTGGTAAGGTTAGGCTATATTTGTGTGTAGGGTCATTAGAGAATTATGATAATTTCTAAATATTTTATACTATCCGCTAAGTTAAATTAAATATTTCAATAAATTAAAAATTCTAAAAGAAAATGAAAAAACCATGAACCCCCCCACACGTTAGATCTTAATTGTTCGAGTTTCCTAAGACCCCAAGACGCGCGGCACAGCAAGACCTAGAGGCCTTCCCATGATTAATGATCAGTCCGTCTTCATCCCAGGATATGTGTTTACTCTAATGTTCAACATAACATTTACATACGGGGAAACGTTATCTGCACACGAGCTACTGAAAACTAGAGGCATTGAAATGTATTCATAAAATAAGCAGCGACGAGATATGTTTCATATTTCGAAAGGGGTAAAACAAGGATGTGTTATGTCACCTTGGTTGTTAAATATTTAAATAGATTCATAAGTGAAGGACAATTAATGGGTGGTATACAGATGTGAAATGGGAATGTATGCCGATTGGTGTAAACTGACGATATGGTAGTGTTGATGGAGAATGAAGATGAATTAGAGAGTTTCTCAGAATGAAGATGAATTAGAGAATTAGAGAGTTCTCCCAAGTCATGGTGATATATTTAATTTTTATTGCAGAGTTTGATAAATAAATTGTATGAGATATGCAAAGAGAATAAATGTTGCGAAATCCAAATGAATGGGGATAGAAATAGAAAAGTTTGATCGGAAAATTAAAAGCGATATATGAGTGAATAGTGAGAAATTGGAGCAAGTTGAGAATTCTACTATTTGAATAATATTTTCTTAAATGATGGAAGAGTTAAGAGGGATATCAAACGGCGTGTAGCGATAGGAAACAAAGTCGATGAGACACATACATCAGTCAAGGTACCGTTCTCTCTAATAGTTGCTTTACTTTTGATATATAATTATTTATTTATTTAATACCATATTCTATCAATATTTTTTATATAAATATAGATTTAAGTAATTGACAAAAAATACAGATTTAAGTCATTGACAAAAAACATAGATTTAAGTAATTGACAAAAAATATATTCTAATAAAGTTTTTAGTATTTTTGTAAGAAGGTGAAAAATAACAATTCATGTGAGATTAAGTTAGAATCGTTTAGAATAATCGTTGCCGGAACATTATTTCATTTTTAACATCACGTGATAAACCCATTAGGAAACATTCAAAATGTGAGTAGCTTTGTTAGGAAACTGTTTAACTCACAATACAACACCATTTTCTTATTCCCTACGTTGGATTATTAAGGAGAATAAAGGTATACCTGGCTTTACGCGATTTTCTTTACTCTCAAACTTCTCAAATCTCTGGAAAATGTGTTGAAGTATCGATATGCGTTTTTTTATTAGTATTAAAGTGGAGGAATTTTGGCGACAGTTTGTGTTCATTATGATTGGATGAAAGACTGAGGTGAAAAGAAGAACTGTAATGGCAAAAACTTGTGCAATCTGGAAAATATATGGAAGAGCAGAACCACCATGACGGAAATGCGACTATACTAAAGAAAATGTAACATGGCCCCTGTGACAGTTCACAAATTTGCCCCAATACAACCTTGTAACGACGTTCAGTAATTTTAATTATTTTATCAACTTTAATATGAGCTTCGATTCTAATAAATAGCAAGTTATTTAGGTAAATACTATGCGTATCCAGAAAGTAAGTGTACTGAGGCTCTCACGACCGGATGGATTTTATTTTCGATATGTTGGCTACACTTCCGTGTAGCCTGACCCTTCCCCTCCACAACGAGACCGGTTTGAGGTCAGTACGTTGAGAAGTGTCGACGCGACAACACGTTTCGTGAAAAATGTCAATCAAATCTCCCGCCAAGTGCGAAATACGCGGCGTCATCCGTTATCTCGTTTGGAAGGGAAAACCTCCGGTTGAGGTTTATAATGAGGTGAAAACTGCATATGGTGATAAAGCTATGAATCGTACGAGTGTGTACAAGTGGTGTCGCGAGTTTAAAAATGATCGTACGTCTGTGCATGATGATTAGAGTAGCGGAAGACCTTCAAGAAAATCATGGCATCCGTGTTTTGGGACTGTCAAGGCATAATTTTAATTGAATATATGCCTCAAGGGGAGACCGTCAACTCTGCAAGATACTGTGAGAACCTAAAAAAATTGCGGAGGGCGATTCAGAACAAGAGGAGAGGCATGCAGACAAAGGGAGTCTGCCTGCTGCACGACAATGCCAGACCACACACGGCCAACGCCACGAAGAAACTGCTCGCCTCGTTTAAATGGGATGTCCTGAACCATCCCGCGCATTCCCCTGACCTTGCACCTTCAGATTACTATCTCCTTACCTCCCTGAAGCTGCACATGGGTGGAAAAAGGTTTTCAGCCAACGAGGAGGTAACGAAGGAGGTGGAGAAGTGGACGGAGGGGTTGGCGGGAAACTTCTTCGAAGAAGGCATCAAAAAGTTGATACCCCGCTTCACCATCTGCATTGAGAGGAATGGCGACTATGTCGAAAAATAGCTTACATATGTACTACGGTAACTACGTAATTTTTTTGTTTAAATAAAAAAAATTGTAACCTACAAAAATTCAGTACACTTACTTTCTGGATATGCCTCGTACATTACATAAAACTTACAATTATGACAAATTAATACATCTTGTTACAAATTAACAAAAATATGTCAGTTTGTTAAAATCGAATAATATTTGGCGACGTTCGTCAAAAGTCACTACGTAAGTCTGTATTGGCTAGGGATGGGGTATGCGATAATTGGAATTTCGATTTTTTTATACATAACATTATATGTTCGTAATTAAATTCATAGTGGATCTTGGCCTATTTAAAGATATATATACAAATCATACAATACATTAGAAAGTCAGTATAATGAAAATTAGGAATTAAAACGTCAGTTTAGAGACAAACATTTTTTCGATTTATGAAAAAAACGATTCGATTTGTAAAAAAAAAACGATTTTACCCCATCCCTTTGAGACATGACATTTCAAACGTCAAAGGAACCATGTTACATTTTCTTGAATAAAGTTAAGTATCTCGTCTTCGAAATACTCATGTATGATGCGTAAACTCTGATAGCAAGCGAGAAATGTACAATGGATGCATTTGAAATGTGTGCTGGAGATGGATGTTACGAATTCCATGGATAGTTAGGCGAACTAAAGCCTCCATTCTTGAAGAAGTGAGAATCATAGATAGATTGTCGACAGTATGCCTTCGATAAGTCTTTCGATTCTTTGGGCACATCGCACGTGGCCAAGGCGACAGTTTGAAGAGGTTTGTGGTTACTAGAGGCGTGGAAGGACGACGCACAAGAGAAAGAATCTCAATACGTTGTATTGACCAAGTGAGAGACGTAACTGGACTACCCTTAACAACTGCCCTTCGAGCCGCGGAGTGCAGAGAGGGATGGAAAAGAGTTAGTTTGAGTTTGATCAGTGTGATATTATATTACACTTTCGTTGTATATAGTACAATCTGATGAGTCAATTGCCTTGTGGCACTCTCTTCCAGCAAACTAGAAAGAAAAACAAGTCTTAGGATCTGACTAGAATATATTTTGAAAAAATCTGGATACAATAAATAAAAATCAAAAACAATTTCTAAAGCAAATTCATAGAGAAAGGCTCTCTAATTTCGAAACAAATATTATTAAAATATGAAAAACATTATAAAAATAAAAGTTGAATGTAAAAGGATAAGCAAGTTGTGTCTGTTAAAAGCGAGAATTGAACATTCAACCCCCAGGTTGAGTTACAGGTGTCTTATCAACAAGACCAAGGGTCTCCAAACTTTTTAGCCTAAGGGCCACACTGACTCGTCCACTAAGTCCCAACGGCCAAGACCTAGTTAGCTCATCATACCAACATACTGCAGTTTTGAATTACCCGCAAATTTTCGTATTGGGACTAGCCGGCGAGTGAGATATCTATGGCGCAGGGCGCGGGGGTGGACTCCGCTCCGTTCGCAATTTCTATTATTATTTTGTATGATTTACTTACATTGTAAATTTTACAATGTAATCAAAATAAACTATGACGGGCCGGATTGGTGGTGCTCGCAGGCCGGTGTTGGCCCGCTGGCCGTAGTTTGGAGAGCCTTGAACTAGACAATAAGAATTGTTTCCAAAGAAAAAAAATATTTTAAATCGCTATTGTTATTTTTATATTCAATTAGAATATCAGTATGGCTTATTTCTTTCAACGGGGTAAATAAAATTTTATTGAAATCACATTATGGCAAAATCGCGTCAAGTGAAACGCGTATAACGAGAGTTACCTGTATTCAGTTTCTTATAAAGATTTTATCATAAAATAATTACAGATAGTTGAGTTAAATGATTTCTCTATGAAAGATTATTTAATTTTACTTCATCATCATCACGCCATGCCCCTATTGGAACAGATCTATATTTTATAATATCATGATTTAATTATTTTAAATAAATACACCCCCTTTATAAGTTTAGTTCATTTGGTCATATAACGTTTTCCTCAGACTTCCCAAAATTCTCGCACCCTTTATAATATGTAAACAAGGCACTCGTTTTCCAGCCTGAGGGTGCGAGCTTGATTCCTGTCAATGTCATTTTTTAAAAAGGCTTCAGTCTGATTTTCACTTAAGGCCTCTTAATAAGGAGAACGTATTTAATAATTTGTATTAAAATAATTAGTTGTAAGAATTGTTATCTAGTTATAAGGTAGTATGCATAGGAAATTAAAAGTAAGTTAATTAAAAGTTACAATATATAAATTAGATTCGTTTTTCAGATTTAAATTTGTATATAGATTAAACCTTTAACTAATATTTATGTTATAGATTTATTTATTAAATTTAAAAAAAAACTTTTTTTTAATTGGTTGGAAGATATTGTAATATGACAATAATCTCACTTATTTGTACTGCATATACTCGTAAAGGAAATGTATACCTACATCATCTCGATCCCGCCATGTCCCTATTATGCTAAGCAGAGATAACTAATCTCTATTCCATTCTATCCTGGCATACTTACTTCCCTTCTGCCACATCTACATAATATATCTGCTCCCTATAGGCATACCCAAACTAATGGACTGTCCAATTTCTCTGGTCATAGAAGCTTTAACGGCAGACTCTTTCGCTTCAAACTTGTCCCTTCGCCCTGTTGTAATTTTTGCAGCCATTTGGATCAATCCGCAGAGCATAACATATCATGTGGTGCTGCGATAATAAACGAGTCAATAATTTCCGAAGGGAACTCCATTCAGACTTACATTGGTTCAACTTCGGGCCAATTGGCTACTCCGATCTAGTGACATCAAATGATAGTTTTGCTGCATGCAATATTTTCTGTGAAAGTACTGGCAACTTTACTTGGCGATATTTCCGACGTGAACATGCTTCCAAGATAGACCAAGATCGCATTACGAGCAGCCAGCTTCACTTCTTTTGAGATGCTCTGGTGGGTAAACATTTTGTATACTCCAACACAGAATTCACTCCATTGCTTGCAATATGGCGCTTGGCGTGGCCATCCTATATGAACGTGCTTCCAAGATAGACCAGGATTGCATTACGAGCAGCCAGCTTCGCTTCTTTTGAGATGTTCCGGTGGGTAAATATTTTGTATAATCCAGCACAGCATTCACTTAATTGCTTGCTGCAACTTTGCTTGCAATATAGCGCTTGGCGTGGCCATCCTATATGAACATGCTTCCAAGATAGACCAGGATCGCATTACGAGCAGCCAGCTTCACTTCTTTTGAGATGCTCCGGTGGGTAAACATTTTGTATAATCCAGCACAGCATTCACTTAATTGCTTGCTGCAACTTTGCTCGGAATATAGCGCTTGGCGTGGCCATCCTATATGAACGTGCTTCTAAGATAGAACAGGATTGCATTACGAGCAGCCAGCTTCGCTTCTTTTGAGATGTTCCGGTGGGTAAATATTTTGTATAATCCAGCACAGCATTCACTTAATTGCTTGCTGCAACTTTGCTCGGAATATAACGCTTGGCGTGGCCATCCTATATGAACATGCTTCCAAGATAGACCAGGATCGCATTACGAGCAGCCAGCTTCACTTCTTTTGAGATGCTCCGGTGGGTAAACATTTTGTATAATCCAGCACAGCATTCACTTAATTGCTTGCTGCAACTTTGCTCGGAATATAGCGCTTGGCGTGGCCATCCTATATGAACGTGCTTCTAAGATAGAACAGGATTGCATTACGAGCAGCCAGCTTCGCTTCTTTTGAGATGCTCTGGTGGATAAACATTTTGTATAATCCAACACAGAATTCACTCCATCACATTGGCGTTTGGCGTGGCCATCCTATATGAACATGCTTCCAAGATAGACCAGGATCGCATTACGAGCAGCCAGCTTCACTTCTTTTGAGATGCTCCGGTGGGTAAACATTTTGTATAATCCAGCACAGCATTCACTTAATTGCTTGCTGCAACTTTGCTCGGAATATAGCGCTTGGCGTGGCCATCCTATATGAACGTGCTTCTAAGATAGAACAGGATTGCATTACGAGCAGCCAGCTTCGCTTCTTTTGAGATGCTCTGGTGGATAAACATTTTGTATGATCCAGCACAGAATTCACTCCATTGCTTGCAATATGGCGCTTGGCGTGGCCATCCTATATGAACGTGCTTCCAAGATAGACCAGGATTGCATTACGAGCAGCCAGCTTCGCTTCTTTTGAGATGTTCCGGTGGGTAAATATTTTGTATAATCCAGCACAGCATTCACTTAATTGCTTGCTGCAACTTTGCTTGCAATATAGCGCTTGGCGTGGCCATCCTATATGAACATGCTTCCAAGATAGACCAGGATCGCATTACGAGCAGCCAGCTTCACTTCTTTTGAGATGCTCCGGTGGGTAAACATTTTGTATAATCCAACACAGAATTCAATCCATTGCTTACAATATGGCGCTTGGCGTGGCCATCCTATATGAACATGCTTCCAAGATAGACCAGCATCGCATTACGAGCAGCCAGCTTCACTTCTTTTGAGATGCTCTGGTGGATAAACATTTTGTATAATCCAACACAGAATTCACTCCATCACTTTGGCGTTTGGCGTGGCCATCCTATATGAACATGCTTCCAAGATAGACCAGCATCGCATTACGAGCAGCCAGCTTCACTTCTTTTGAGATGCTCCGGTGGGTAAACATTTTGTATAATCCAACACAGAATTCACTCCATTGCTTGCAATATAGCGCTTGGCGTGGCCATCCTATATGAACGTGCTTCCAAGATAGACCAGGATTGCATTACGAGCAGCCAGCTTCGCTTCTTTTGAGATGTTCCGGTGGGTAAACATTTTGTATAATCCAGCACAGCATTCACTTAATTGCTTGCTGCAACTTTGCTCGGAATATAGCGCTTGGCGTGGCCATCCTATATGAACGTGCTTCTAAGATAGAACAGGATTGCATTACGAGCAGCCAGCTTCGCTTCTTTTGAGATGTTCCGGTGGGTAAACATTTTGTATAATCCAGCACAGCATTCACTTAATTGCTTGCTGCAACTTTGCTCGGAATATAGCGCTTGGCGTGGCCATCCTATATGAACGTGCTTCTAAGATAGAACAGGATTGCATTACGAGCAGCCAGCTTCGCTTCTTTTGAGATGTTCCGGTGGGTAAACATTTTGTATAATCCAGCACAGCATTCACTTAATTGCTTGCTGCAACTTTGCTCGGAATATAGCGCTTGGCGTGGCCATCCTATATGAACGTGCTTCTAAGATAGAACAGGATTGCATTACGAGCAGCCAGCTTCGCTTCTTTTGAGATGTTCCGGTGGGTAAACATTTTGTATAATCCAGCACAGCATTCACTTAATTGCTTGCTGCAACTTTGCTCGGAATATAGCGCTTGGCGTGGCCATCCTATATGAACGTGCTTCTAAGATAGAACAGGATTGCATTACGAGCAGCCAGCTTCGCTTCTTTTGAGATGCTCCAGTGGGTAAAAACACGGTACCTATAACCCAGCACAGCATTCACTCTATTGCCTGCTGCAACTGTTCTTACAATACCGCACTTGGCGTGGCCATCCGATGTAAACATGCTTCTATGATAAGATATACTAGGATTGCATTACGAAGAGCCAGCTTTGCTTCTTTTGAAATGCTCCGGTGGGTAAATACACTGTATAACCCAGCACATCATTCTGGCAATATCTCACTTGGTGTGTCCATCCGATGTTAACATGTTTCTATGATAAGATAGACTAAGATTGCATTCTTGCAATATCTCACTTGGTGTGTCCATCCAATGTGAACATGCTTCTATGATAAGATAGACTAAGATTGCATTCTTGCAATATCTCACTTGGTGTGTCCATCCGATGATAGGAAAAATATAAATAACTTATTAAAATTTCAGTCAAGTATCGGACATAATGTTGACCTGGGCAATAAATTGAAGGTCCTCAGAATGATCCCTAGCCTTAGCAACAGATGGCCTTAATTGGATAAAAGGGTTGGATTGATTCATCATAAAATTGCCCCTAAAATAGGGCTAAAGCAACGATTGACAACTTATGGTCCGCGAGGCAATTCTCACACGAAATCATTGCTGAACACATGTTTTTTTTTACAATATTAATTTATTTTTAGTTTTTACATGATAAGGAAATATACGTCATTATATTTCGAAAGTAGACCATGTACGAGAATGTATTAGAGTGAATGGTGCCTTGATTGAATGGTTAATATTTTAAAAGGGATAAAGCAAGGATATGTCATAGCAGACTGGTTGTTTAGTATTTAGACAAATTTATATGTTAAGGAACTACAGAGGATAATATGCATCTTACAAATATCTAATTGGAATGTGTGTGTAGTGTTGGGGGCTTTTTTTTATTTGCAGAGTTTGATAAATTAAATGTATAGTATGAGAGATTTCCAGTCTTGGAATATATTCTCGGATTCAAGTGCAAATCGCATGCCTGGTGAGAGGTTGAACGAAAAGCCTTGTCATCCGTGTATGTGCGGGGATAAATTATCTGGTTCGGACAAAGGGCATGTCGCTGGTGTATATATTATTGAGTGTGGGAGACAGAAGGGCTCCTTGCGGAACTCCTGCTAGAATGAACTCCGGCGGGAGGAATTTATACCGCTTACCTTGACGGAGAAGGTGTGGTTTTATATGAAAGAAGCTATGAGCTACACGAGGCGGAGATAGATTCCAGCCTTAAACATCTTGAAGAGCAGTTCGTTGTGCCAGACGGTGTCGAAAGCTTTCTCCACTTTTAGTGAAATGAGGGTGGATTGGTGTTGTTTTGTTGAAACCTTTAATTATAAGTTGATGGAAGGTTGTGTGTCTTGGCTGGAAACCGTGTTGCGTGTCTGGGAGTATGTTAAGCGAGGTCATCTGCTTGATAGGCGATCGAGTATATGATAAATCGTTCGAGCACTTTATCTAGAGTCGGCAATAGGCTAATCGGATATGATTTTCGGGGAGAGTTAATTTTTATCCGGTTTGAGAAGCATTATGCGTTTTAAAGCGATTGGGAAAAATCTTTGCCCGTAACAGGTATTGAAGTCAATAGCTACACCACATTCATTACACATGTACCGGGTCGCGTTTCTCTTCTTATGCTTAGCATATGTCTTGCAAGTTATATCGGATTTTTCTATTTTGTCAGTTGATGGAATACATATCAACACATATTTAGACATGTTCTTTGTCAACCTATTTGGAGGATCCTGCAAATCACTTATTCCGGAGACTTTAGTTGGTCTCCAGAATCATAAGGTAAAATCTTCAAGAGCTGGCACTTCACTGCACGCTGAAGGCGCGACGTGATAATCCCCATCATAAATCATTTCAAGCATATTTTCATTATCTAAGACAGCGGTTGGCAACCTATACATACTGAAGTGCCACTAATTACATTTTTTAAGTATTGAACACTCCGCGTGCCACTGACGGATCCAGGAAATTTTCATACTTTAGGGCGAAGAGATGTTGGCAGGAGACAAATCTCCTGTCTCCGCAATATACGTGATTGTACTGGTATAAAGAGCGTTGGGGATCTTTTTCGGGCTGCCGGGGACAAAGATGCCTACTCTCAGGTGATATTCAACGTTGAGGGGACCTGACATGACACTGGGAAGAAGGGTGCAATATTATTTTGGAGGCCCTGTTTAAAACGAGCCGTACTGAATAATTTCAATATTTGTCATTCTTTATGTCGTGCCCCCAAAAATCTAGTTGTTATTTTTATTTTTTGCTATTGACTTTTTTTTGTAAATTTATAATCATCTGTCAATAGTAGTAGGTTCGAATCCCGAATTAGAGGGCTCTTGAGGATAATTTGCCCTCTAAACGACGCCGTATAAATTGTTATTTTGCTATATACTATTTTTTATAATTAATATACTATTTTTTCCGCCTACTTCGGTCATATCTATTCTTTCAAAAAAAAAAAAAATCATGCCGGTGTTCTCTGATCGTTCCACTTCGGTATACCATCGGATACAGTACAGCGGTGTGGTCAGTGAGTTTGCTGGTGTGCAACGGCTCACTTCCTTAAAAAATAACAAACTCCACGGGACAACTGAATTGACGTTGGGATGGCGAAGGGATCCTCGACTACGAGGCCCAGCAACGATGACTATATTATTATAAGAGAGATAATTTTTTAGTAGTTTTTTGAAGCAACCTCATATCGATAAGAATTCATTGAAAGGAATGGAGATAGATTAGGTAGTACAAAAAACAATTTAATATCTTTATTAAAAAAAAAAAACAATTTTAAAGTGTTTTTTTTTCTCACTTTGAAAAATGCATATTTTAAAAACATACATTGACAACGTAGCATTCAAAATTACGCGACCAAACACTCCATTGAATAATAATTTGACATAAAATCTAAAATGGCGTCTCAATAAATCGCTTTATTACAATTTTGACTCGTCACCGCGAAGTATCAAAAGTTCGCAGCGATGACACTGCATATTTACTAACAACAAAACGATTGTTTAGATGAAGTCGGTGTTCATTTAGGGGCATTATTTAAGGAAAACGCGAGCGTTAAATGAATTTATTCTTTGTATGGAATAATATAATAAATGAACGCGTCGGGATATTTAGATAAGAGAGTTAATGAGGTTGACTTAATGCGGTGTACAACTGAACCGCTCTTGAAAATGGGCTCTGTTTAAAAGAGAATTTGTCAGAAAATATACATGCTCGTATTTATGTGTCAAACTTTAAACGTGATTTGGAAATTGATGCATAGTTTTTTTTCTTGTTTTAATTTCAACGTGTCTAGATTTTAAAACGTAAATGTATATAACTATTTATTCATGTGCGTTATAGAGATTTATTATTATATAATTCCTTAGATAAATATGAACTTTAGACTAGTGTATTTATTAATGTGCGTATAGAGATTTATTAGTATATAATACCTTGATAAATATAAACTTTAGACTAGTGTATTTATTAATGTGCGTATAGAGATTTATTGGTAACATATATAATACCTTAGATAAATATGAACTTTAGACTAGTGTATTTATTAATGTACGTATAGAGATTTATTATTATATTGTATAATACCTTAGATAAATGTGAACTTTAGACTAGTGTATTTATTAATGTGCGTATAGAGATTTATTATTATATAATACCTTAGATAAATATGAACTTAAGACTAGTGTATTTATTAATGTGTGTATAGAGATTTATTATTTTATAATACCTTAGATAAATATGAGCTTTAGACTAGTGTATTTATTAATGTGCGTATAGAGATTTATTGGTAACATACATAATACCTTAGATAAATATAAACTTTACACTAGTGTATTTATTAATGTGCGTATAGAGATTTATTAGTATATAATACCTTAGATAAATATGAACTTAAGACTAGTGTATTTATTAATGTGTGTATAGAGATTTATTATTTTATAATACCTTAGATAAATATGAGCTTTAGACTAGTGTATTTATTAATGTGCGTATAGAGATTTATTGGTAACATACATTATACCTTAGATAAATATAAACTTTACACTAGTGTATTTATTAATGTGCGTATAGAGATTTATTAGTATATAATACCTTGATAAATATAAACTTTAGACTAGTGTATTTATTAATGTGCGCATAGAGATTTATTAGTATATAATACCTTGATAAATATAAACTTTAGACAAGTGTATTTATTAATGTGCGTATAGAGATTTATTAGTATATAATACCTTGATAAATATAAACTTTAGACTACTGTATTTATTAATGTGCGTATAGAGATTTAAAAGTATATAATACCTTGATAGAGATTTTTTATTATGAAATTCCTTAGATAAATATAAACTCTAGACTAGTGTGTTGAGTAAGATGAAGAAGATCACTCTGAGATGGTTTGGGCATGTGGAACAAATGAATGAAGAAAGTCTAACAAAACAAATATACAATTTAAACCAGAATGAAAGACTTAGTAGAAGAAACCCAAAAAAAGTATGGTTGAATCAAGTGAATAATATTTTGAAAGAATGAAATGTAAAAAGTCAGAGAATCGTTAGAGAGTGTATGGAATATAAGATGGTGTATGGAATATCTTTGCCACTGGAAGTTCTAGTTTAATCTGTTAAGAATATGTTCATACTGAAGTGCAACAGCATGCACACAATACACCAATACATGGACAGGTGTCTTCCATCCGCAGAACGGCTGACAATCATAATCGAATGCAAGGGAAAATTTCCTCATGGCCATTTCGGATTTGATGAGTGCTACTACATGAATGTATCACATTGTGAAATAAAAAAATGCTTTAAAAGGGTGAAACAGGCCTGTCATCTATTTTCAATCAATCATGTAGAATTTCCCCCCATTTTTTTTTTTGGAAGTTGTCAATGAAGCAGTGAGTCCCTTTTCTAAACGCTGTACACCGAAAGAGTTATCTCTGGTTTCCGGACTATTAACCAATCACAGCCCTCGCTCTCCCTCCATAGTTGTCGTATCGAGCCCCTGTTGGGTGAAATCAACCCCCCCCCCCCTCCTGACACCCCCTCTCACTAGATTTATTATTCATTTTTCAAGAGACTTAAATACTCCACGTCGTTTTCAAATATTCCCCGAATCCGAAAATAAAGGATTTCCTATGGATAGATAATTTGGACGTAATGTCGAGAATTTCGGAGCAATTTCTTATCTTAGAACAAAGTTACGAAATAATTTCATCAATTCATCACCTGGAAGCTGTGATACAAGAACACCCCAAGCAAAAAGAGGGGCATACTTAAAACTTTGTATCTCAATCCCGTGTTTTAACGTGATAAACTAGATTAATATTCAGTCCCGATCCCGTGTTTTAATGTGATAAACTAGATTTGCGTTGCGGCTCAATCCCGTGTTTTAACGTGAAAAACTCGATTGGCGTTGAGTCCCGATCCCGTGTTTTAACGTAATAAATTAGATGCGCATTGAGTCCCGATCCCATGTTTTAACGTAAAATACTAGATTTGCGTTGAGTCCCGATCCCGCGTTTTAAAACTAGTTTTGAGTTGAGGCTTGATCCCATATTTTAACGTGATAAACTAATTTGAGTTCAGTCCCGATCCCGTGTTTTAACGTGATAAACTAGATTTACGTTGAGTCCCGATTCCGTGTTTTAACGTAATAAACAAGATTCGCATTGAGTCCCAATCTCATGTTTTAACGTGAAAAACTCGATTGGCGTTGAGTCCCGATCCCGAGTTTTAACGTGAAAAACTAGATTTGCGTTGAGTCCCGATCCCGTGTTTTAACGTGATAAACTAGATTAGCATTGAGTCTCGGTCCCGTATTTTAATGTGATAAACTAGATAAGCAGTCCCGGTCCCATGTGTTAATGTGATAAACTAGATAAGCATTGAGTCCTGGTCCCGTGTTTTAACGTGATTAACTAGATTAGCATTGAGCCCCGGTCCCGTGTTTTAACGTGATAAACTAGATTAGTATTGAGTCCCGATCCCGTGTTTTAAAAGTTTATTTAAACATTTAAAGTGCTATCATAATACCCCACCATATTGGATTGCGTTTGAACACTCAATTTATTTGAAGACGAAATCGATCTCATATGTTAGTTCTAATCCTCTCATCTCTTAGATACAAAGGTAATATTCCATTAAGGATCTTGAATTCGAAAGGACAATGTTTGACGTCAGTTCGTATACTTGAGTTAATGTAGATATTTTGGAAGCGGACTTATATGACAATATTTATGGCTACCATATATCAGTCTAGTAACTGTATTGAAAACAGACTGGAGTCTAGAAATTTGCTAATCAGGTAGACCGTATTAGAGTTACAATAATCCAGTCGTGATACGACTAATGAATTTATAAGAGTTTTTATCTTTTTTGTTGGAAGACATCAACGTACTAATTTTAACTCTCGGAGATTATATAAGTCTGACACCATTAATGCTTTTGGAAAAACACTAACGCTCAAGACCAGTAACGCATACCTGTCAAGAAGGTGGTGAAGTCATCCAGAGAAATTCCGTTTTACTTGAATTTATTGTTAATTGATTTCTAGACATTCAATTTGAGACTTTGAGGATGCAATTAGAAGTGTCCTATTTCAGTATATCTTTCTTTCTATATCCATATTTCAGTTATAAACAAAAAAAACACGTAACATAAAAATTTGCCTCACGATAAAGTGTCGTAGTCGTTGTCGGGCTTCGTAATCTAGCTCCGACATTTCAACTTCAATTCAGTTAGAAAGCGAAGCTGTGCCATGGAGTTTTTTTTAGTGAGTGAGCCGTTGCAGACCAGCAAACTCACCGGCCACACCGTTGTACTGGATCCGATGGCACACCGGAGTGAAATGATCGGAGCACATCGGCATTTTCTTCGTTTTTGGATGAAAACTCGTATATGTAATCGAAGTCATATGTATCTTTATACCCCCGAATACTTTATACCCTCGAATACTAAGCGGAAAAAAATACTTGTGTCATTCGAGGGTAGTAGCACAACGCGGGGTTCGAACCGACGACCTTCCGCACGGAAGTCCAGTGCGTTACCGCACATCCCACGATAAGGTGACAACAGACATAAAATGTACAAAACTCGTATATTTTATATTTCAGCTCACAGAACTCTTTATGGAAAATATTATTGATTTATCTATACTCGTTTATTATCTGCGTGTTCATGCTTGGTTGAACACAACGTAAAATGCAACGCCAGCAGAGATACAAGTGTGCAATATTATATTGCAACAACATTCGTATTCATAAATAATGTATCGCAAAAAAACTTTACACATAGGTATACGAGTATATGTACTGTCAGTCTTCATGTGGTAGTATTGTATACATACGTCAATTTTGTAATCCAGATGTCAACGCTTAAGGGGAAAATACATAATCTAATTGCCGCAGTCACCCCCTTCCTATCCTTTGAAACAATTTTTCTTTTTTAATATTTTTAATCTATCAATACTAATGGGTTCAAACCCTGAGTTACAGCGGCCTTGAGGAGAGTCATCTCTCTAAACCCTGAGATACAGCGGCCTTGAGGAGAGTCATCTCTCTAAACTTTGAGATACAGCGGCTTTGAGGAGAGTCATCTCTCTAAATCCTGAGTTACAGTGGCCTTGAGGAGAGTCATCTCTCTAAACTCTGAGATACAGCGGCCTTGAGGAGAGTCATCTCTCTAAACCCTGAGATATAGCGGCCTTGAGGAGTCATCTCTCTAAACCCTGAGTTACAGCGGCCTTGAGGAGAGTCATCTCTCTAAATCCTGAGTTACAGTGGCCTTGAGGAGAGTCATCTCTCTAAACTCTGAGATACAGCGGCCTTGAGGAGAGTCATCTCTCTAAACCCTGAGATATAGCGGCCTTGAGGAGTCATCTCTCTAAACCCTGAGTTACAGCGGCCTTGAGGAGAGTCATCTTTCTAAACCCTGAGTTACAGCGGCCTTGAGGAGAGTCATCTCTCTAAACCCTGAGATTCAGCGGCCTTGAGGAGAGTCATCTCTCTAAACGGCACTTTATTCTAATTTTATTTAATAAAGTAATCAATAAAACAAACATTTGCCAAATGCATTTGCCTTTATATAAATTTATATCTTTAGAACTAATCTAATTTATATATTATAACTATGAACTAACTTCATTTTAATTTCCTACATATATTTGTATCGGACGTATGCGTCACCTAAAAATATTATTTATTTGTAATTGCTGTGTACCTATTGTAATGAAATGTTCCTTATGCGTGACCTTCGCAATAGTCACTATAAAAAGTCGGAATGCTCATGTAAATGAGGAGTGCGCGGTATACAAAGTATCTAGTAAGCCATGACGGCATACACGGGCGAATAAAGGGGCTTACGATGAGCGATGGGCTGCACATAAGGAACGAAAAATGTCAAGAATATATTTTCAGTTTCTGGAACGTCTACTATGTTTTATTCACGATCAACTTCTACCTGCTAAAGAGGAATATCTTCACCCTGCTACTTTTCACCGGAAAAGCAAGAAGTAAACCGAAATCTCCGAGTATTGGGCGGCAGCCATCCACCTATTTTACAGTTTTTGTACCGGTGCTGTACATCATTTTTAATTTTAATAATCTTAATATTTAATTTCTTGTACGTACATAATAGGTTAGTCAAAAAGTTTTGAAAGCGACATCTATGGAGCAGTAGAAAACCAAAATTTTTAATATTTCATCTTTCATTAGAACGTACTCAAAATTTTATTTCGATCTGTCATTCATTCTTTGTTTACAAGCCATTTGAAATTGACGTGTCAGTGTATTTTTTAACAATGGAAAAATCCGAATATCGTGCAGTGATTAAATTCTTTGTTTTGGAAGGTTTATCGGCTACTGAGATCCATGCAAAGATGGTGAAAGTATTAAAGGAGTCTTCTCCTTCATTTCCAACCGTTCACCGATGGGTGTTGGAGTTTAAGCGTGGCCGTACAAGCGTTGAAGACGATCCACGCTCAGGACGTCCAAAAAGTGCATCAACACCAGAAATCATAGCGAAAATACAGGATATGGTTTTGGAAGATCATCGATCGACTGTGGATGTGATAGCTGACACCATAGGCATCTCACATGGAACAAAATGGCATATTTTGGCTGAAGTTTTGGGTTTCAAAAAACTGTGTGCACAATGGGTGCCGCATTTGCTAACAATGCAACAAAAACACGTTCGAATGCGACTTTCTAAGCAACATTTGGAGCAATTTCGAAAGGATAAAAAGGATTTTCTGCGTCGATTCATCACTATGGATGAGACTTGGGTCTACCACCATGATCCTGAATCAAAACAAGAGGCTAAGGAGTGGTGTGAACCAGGCACTTTGGCTCCGAAGCGAGTTCGTGTCCAGAAATCGGCCAAGAAGGTGTTAGCGTCAGGTTTTTGGGATGCAAAAGGAATTTTATTGATAGATTATCTCCAAACTGGTAAGACAATCAACTCTGATTATTATTGTGACCTTTTGGACCAGTTGGATGAAAAAAATTGTGAAAAAAGACCCGGTTTGCAGAAGAAAAAAATAATTTTTCATTAAGACAATGCACCTGCTCACACAGCTCAAAAAACCATCGCGAAAATCAGTGAATTGGGGTACGAATTGTTGCAGCATCCACCCTATTCGCCAGATTTAGCTCCCTCTGACTTTTGGCTGTTCTCACGCTTCAAAAAATTCCTTCGTGGAAAGCATTTTTCATCAAACGAAGAGGTTATAGCCGTCGTAGAGGAGTATTTTGCAGGCCTTCCAGAAAGTCACTTCCGTGATGGGACAACAAAGTTGGAAGATCGTTGGACCAAGTGTATTGATCTTATGGGAGACTATACTGAGCAATAAAAGTGATTTCCCCCCAAAAAAAATGTATTTTCATTTCCGCTTTCAAAACTTTTTGACTAACCTAGTAGTAAACACCAAAAAATGCTAATTTTAGGCAATTTAAAGTTTAATGTAAATTATTTAGCACGAACAAGCCCACTCGTTCAGGCTACTTGTATTCCATCACATTCACTCAGATCTTGGTCGTCCCAGCTAATACTGTAGGCGGACTAGTCAGGCGACAGGTGATGCTTCGGGACATATAAAATGTCCTGTTATTAAATATTTTAAGTTAAGAAAATGTGATGTTTGGTTGAAACGTGGAATTCATTTTAAATTAAATAAATAATATTTTTAATAAGGAAACATGAATACAAAAAAAATGTTGAAATAAAAATAAGTGTCGCAATGTCGCAATAAAAGTAATTGTCGCCTGTCGCAACAAAAGTAATTGTCGCAATGTTGCAATAAAAGTAATTATCGCCATGTTGCAATAAAAGTAATTGTAATGTTGCAATAAAAGTAATTATCGGCATGTTGCAATAAAAGTAATTGTCGCAATGCTGCAATAAAAGTAACTGTTGCAAAAAAAAAGTTACAATGAAACGACTTGTCGCAATGCTGTAAATTTTTGCTATAAAAGTGATGTAATACTCGTAAAAGTTACTGTCGCAATGTTACAAAAAATAGCAATAAAAGAAATTGAAACAATATTGCAAAAAAATGTTGTAATAAAAGTGATTGTCGCAATGTTGCAATAAAAGGAATGTAAAAAAAATTGCTATGGTTGTCACAATTTTGTAATAAAAGTGACTGTCGCTATGTTGCAAAAAAATGTGGCAATAAAACTAATTGTCGCAATGTTGGAAAAAAAATTTGCAATAAAAGACGAGTAAAAGATGAGTAACATTTTATCTTTTTTTATCTGAAAAAATATCAATAGCTCACGAAATTTAGCGATAAATGACACGAAAGTTTTTGTCCATTAGTAATAATTTGAGTATTGATTTGAATTAGTATTTATGTGAGACTATACAGGACTCGCAACAGTCGCAACACCTGCTACGAGTAGTTCAGTCCGTACATCGGGACCTACATACTCTCGGCAGTACCTGATTGTTGCGAATGATAGGGCGATCTCTGTTGCCTCCTACTGGAAACACGTGGCATAATCGATGGTCCGCACATGGAGATGAATAAGATACAGGCAAAATCCTAGTTTACTGGATACACGACCAATGAAACGCAACAAACCCAGATCCGTGTAAATGATGTCTTCCTTAAATATCGAATCGTTTCATAAATTATGTAATTATAAAACTTCTTGTCATGTATAAATAAATAAAAGTATGTTTTATTGTTATTTATTTCACAATTTATAAAAAAGCGCACAAAACCTCATGACGGGCCACATACTGCACGTGGCCCGCGGGTTGGCCATGCCTGAACTATTAATAAAATACAATTTTCGATAAACATAATATTTTTGATTCTTTAATTTCTTTCGTTGATTACGAAAATAAAAATGATATTGATTTCATGATAAAAAAAATTATATGATATTGATTTCATGATAAAAGAATAATATGATATTGATTTAATGATAAAAAAAAAACATTTTCAATTTACAATTTTCGATAAACATAATATTTTTGACTTCTTTAATTTCTGTCGTTGATTACGAAAATAAAAATGATATTGATTTCATGATAAAAGAATAATATATTGATTTAATGATAAAAAAAAATCCATTTTCAATTTACAATTTTCGATAAACATAATATTTTTGACTTCTTTAACTTCTGTCGTTGATTACGAAATTAAAATTAAATATTGATTTCATGATAAAAAAAAGTTATATGATATTGATTGCATGATAAAAAAAATTATATGATATTGATTTCATGATAAAAAAATAATATGATATTGAGCATGGATGAAATAATAAATTAAAAATATATTTGAGAGTGCTCTAAAAAGTTGTATAATCTAGTGTTTTATTTGCGATTTTTATATCGTTTTAGAGCACCTGAATGCTCCATAAATATGGGCATTGTAAAGGTCCTTTTTTTAATATTCAAAAGTCGTGAATAATACAATGTCGCCTAATTGTTACCGAAATATTTTTGTCAAATTTAACACATTAAATACCGTGTATTATTATCATTCACAATATATTATCAATTTAACAATTTCCCGCCAAAACGGGAACAATGGCGTCCGACCCGTAAAATTGCGGGAACTGCCGAGATTAGATATTCGCGCCATTCCAGTTTGGCCATAAATAATTTGCAACAATAAGGGGAATTCCACCTTCGTTCGGTTGGTACCTTTACCCACAATAGAAAAATGGGAAGTTTTAGTTCAGTTCTTTAAAGACGATTTTACGACGACCAGTTGTTTGTAATGTTTTATTTCATTATACCTTTTACAATTCCAATTGTATTTTCCAATTAAAACTAAAATCTTACTTGTACAGTTTCTGCTTTTACCAATTATTGACTATGCGGGTGGGCGTGTTTAATCTAGATTTGATGCTAGGGAGGATGAGTTGAACAAATTTCTACGAATACATAATATTTCCCTATATTTCATATTCAACTAAATAAAATACAAGGACCCGGCGGTAAGTAATACACATCGAGCTTAAGAAAGAGACTGTAGACCATAATCGGCTAACTTCGGATTTGTAGAGCGTCGTCTCTGTCCCTAGAACGCTTGACAACGACTGACAAATCAAGCAGGAACACGTGTATGAATGACAGAGATGGCAGTTAGTCGATTATAGCCGACAGTCTTTTTCTTTGGCCCGATGTGTATTATTTACCGCCGGGTACTGTACATACGTGTATATAAGGAGTATGATATAGCTCTTCACAAAGGAAAATGTTGGCACAATTATCATATCAAACTAAATTGTCCAAGTCTTTTAAATAAATATACAGAGTCCCATTACGATATTTTTAAATTTACTATACATATTTTCAATTTATTTGTTAAGAGTTTACTAAGATATAACAAGTACAGTCTTACTAAGATATAACAAGTGTTTGCTAAGATATAACAACTGTAGTCTTATTAAGATATAACAAGAGTTTACTAAGATATAACAACTATAGTCTTACTAAGATATAACAAGAGTTTACTAAGATATAACAACTATAGTCTTACTAAGATATAACAAGAGTTTACTAAGATATAACAACTATAGTCTTACTAAGATATAACAAGAGTTTACTAAAATATAACAACTATAGTAAACCCTTCACAAAAATCAGAATTACTCAAAGATTTTGATAGGGTATTAAACTTTTAAATGTTCGTTTATTAGAAAAAAAAAGTTTTTGTAGTTAGTCAAAAATATGTGCCGTTTGTATTAGTAAAAAAATGGATACTTACGTAAATTAAACCCGCAACCCTCGGATTGGAAGACAAGTGTTTAACTAACTAGGCCAGTAATCAAGTAATCGTCACACTGTTACAATTATGGTGATACTGTAAAATCAGCCGCGAAGAAATGAGGGAGAGCGAAATGGTGATGCGAAGAAACGATCGCGAAGAACTGCCCGTGATGAAATGTCCAAGATTCAGCCTTGCGTTGCGCGGGCGCAAAGTATAATTCACATAGGAATTAATTTTGTCTGAATGTAGGTAACGTGATTGTTAATCACATTTCTGACAGCGCAAAATCCAAGGAAGGTGGAATTTTAACCTTCCTGTCAAAATATTACATTTAGACTGGAACGTCTTTAGACGTTTGATATGGAAATAGTTCAGTCTTCGACGCCCGTTTAGTGATATGAAATAACTTCAAGAGTATAAAAAAAGGTTTCGATTCTCTCCTGAAAGTATCCAAATGATCATAAACTGTAAAGCCTTATGGTCAGCTGTCATCGGGACAGCTTATCTCTTTGCCATATTTCTATCTTTATGGAGGTATTCATTCAGCGAGTATTTAATTCATTACCATACAGGGAACTCTTGTGTTATCCATAATTTCCACGTGACCTCATCAGTGTCTTCAGCTTTTTATACCCTATTTCATAATATGTTCAACTCCAAATATTTCCCGGATCCGTAAGCTAATACTTATAAAACCGATCAATATCATGTCAACCTTTTCCTTTTCCAGTGCGCGATTTGTTTTTGATGAATTCTGATTTTCGTGAAGAGGTTTGTAAAATTGATAAATCATGATAAATTAAAAAAATATTGTAATGCGGCTTTGTATATTTGTTTAAAATACTTTGATAATTTAGTTTTAATATAATTATAATTCTGTCAACATTCTCCTTAATGGAGAGCTACATCACACTCCTTACACATGTACCGGGTCTCCCTTCTCTTCTTGTGTGCAGCACATACCTTTATAGAGAGCTACATCACACTCCTTACACATGTACCGGGTCTCCCTTCTCTTCTTGTGTGCAGCACATACCTTTATAGAGAGCTACATCACACTCCTTACACATGTACCGGGCCTCCCTTCTCTTCTTGTGTGCAGCACATACCTTTATAGAGAGCTACATCACACTCCTTACACATGTACCGGGCCTCCCTTCTCTTCTTGTGTGCAGCACATACCTTTATAGAGAGCTACATCACACTCCTTACACATGTACCGGGCCTCCCTTCTCTTCTTGTGTGCAGCACATACCTTTATAGAGAGCTACATCACACTCCTTACTCATGTACCGGGTCTCCCTTCTCTTCTTGTGTGCAGCACATACCTTTATAGAGAGCTACACCACACTCCTTACACATGTACCGGGTCTCCCTTCTCTTCTTGTGTGCAGCACATACCTTTATAGAGAGCTACATCACACTCCTTACACATGTACCGGGCCTCCCTTCTCTTCTTGTGTGCAGCACATACCTTTATAGAGAGCTACACCACACTCCTTACACATGTACCGGGTCTCCCTTCTCTTCTTGTGTGCAGCACATACCTTTATAGAGAGCTACATCACACTCCTTACACATGTACCAGGTCTCCCTTCTCATTTTGCGCTTAGCACATACCTTTATAGATAGCTACATCACACTCCTTACACAGGTACTGGGTCTCCCTTCTCTTCTTGTGTGCACCACACACCTTTATAGAGAGCTACATCACACTCCTTACACATGTACCGCGTCTCACTTCTCTTCTTGTGTGCAGCACATGCCTTTATAGAGAGCTACATCACACTCCTTACACATGTACCGCGTCTCACTTCTCTTCTTGTGTGCAGCACATGCCTTTATAGAGAGCTACATCACACTCCTTACACATGTACCGGGTCTCCCTTCTCCAGATTGATATGTCAAAATCTTCAATATTTAAAATTTCACTGCACATTGATGACGCGACGTCAGAATCGCCATCCTAAATCAATTCATGTATACTTTCATCATCATCATCATCTAGGGCAGGGGTCTCGAAACTACGGCCCGCGGGCCAACACCGGCCCGCGAGCACCGACAATCCGGTCCATCATAGTTTATTTTGATTACATTGTAAAATTTACAATGTAAGTAAATCATACAAAATGAGATGTTTTTATTTAACGATTTTAATAATCAGATGTTTTTATTTAACCACTAATTAAGAAACACAATAACTGACATACATAATGAAATTGAACATTTTAACTGTAATTTATGATATGAGATTTATCCTAAACACTTACAATAAGTGACATACATAGATAATTTACAAAATGAAATTTAACATTATAATTATGATTAATGAGATTTATGTTGAACCGAAATTGCGAACGGAGCGCAGTCCACCCCCGAACCCTGCGCCATAGATATCTCACTCGCCTGCTAGTCCCAATACGAAAATTTGCGCGTAATTCAAAACTACAGTATGTTGGTATGATGAGCTAGCTAGGTCTTGGCCCTTGGGACTTAGTGGAGGAGTCAGTGTGGTCCTTAGGCTAAAAAGTTTGGAGACCCCTGATCTAGGGTATTGTGCATGTTATAAATCAGGAAACTGTCGTTTAAAAATTGAATAGTTTGCAAAAATATTTGGTAGATGCCAGTAATATCTCCTTTTTGGAAGAAGTATCGATTACGTATGGTATGGAATAGCAGAACTATCACCATTACGAGGAAAAGTCTCTCGTCTTCGCAATATTCATGTATTGTGCGGAGACTTGGACCCTGAGAGCAAGCGGGAGACGTAGAATAGATGCATTTGTAATGTGGTGCTGGAGGAGGATATAGTATTTATGGTAACAGGGATTCTCTCACATTGAAGTATGGACGTACCTCGAGCATGCATCAGCTGGAGAGGTAATAAATACCTGCACAGCAAGTTCAGAGCGGCAGCTTAACGAGCCCGAAGTATAACATATTTTTCCCGCGCAGGCCGTAAAACAAGTGAGTTAAGGAGTTTAATATTACTTTAGCACAAATCGCAATAGTGAATACACAAATTTTCACTTGTGAAATTGTCAGGGGTTGTCAAACTTTTAAAGGATATAATATATTTCATATATACATAATCCCGTTATTTCCCTATCGGGCTAGGCAGAGAGGATAAAGCACTAGACTTTTTATTTCGCGATACATATTTTCAACATCCATACACCTTTTTTTTAACCTGGCGAGTTTATTGCCGTGTGGCAATCTCTTCCAACCAACCAGAAAGATGTTTTATAGGCCCTAAGTGTTAACCATACTGCAATCCTATTTAAAAAAAATCTGGGTTCCAGCGGGGTTCGAACCCGCAACCTCCGGATCGGCAGACAAGTGTTTTACCACCAGGCCACTTTTTCAAACAACTTGATTTCCTGACTTTCTAAGTTTCCTCCTTTCTAAATATCATTCAATTGTTCCAACTACTTCTTTCTTAATAGTCTTCTGCCACTTCATTCATTCGTTCCACATGCCCAAACCATCTCAGCGTGTTCATCTTTATCTTACCCAACACGTCAGTCGTCAGTACATATTCATTCTTAATCACTCCATTATGTATTCCACCATGCATTGTCACTCCATATATTATACACAATGCACGCGTTTTTACAGCATTTATTCGGCTCTTCTCAGTCTTTTTCCACGATCTCACATACATCACAGTTAGCACCAAAATATTATTGTAGACGATAATTTTATCAGATTTTACGACTTCCCGGTTCGAATATATGTTTTAGTGCTCCATTGACTTTATTTACTATCGCTACACGGCATGTATTATTTCTCAGTATACGCATACCAAGTTATTATGAATCATTTTATAATAACAAATTGGTTGTTTCGTCCAATTATTATATTGAATTGCAATTGACTCAAATTATCGATTATAATTTTAAATTCATTTAATTACCAAGGGTTCTAGATATAAACCAATCCAACAATCTATCCGTTTGAAACCATGGTTTAATATAATAATAATTCATAAGATGACAGTAAGTGTCTGTCATGTGTCGTTTGCTGATGGGCCACTGCCACTGCATAGTGGGTATTGTGGAAAATTCCGGCTGCGAGTGTGGTCTGGGTAATGTTTTTTTATTTATTTATGATTTATTTATTATTACACATGACAAGAAATATACATAATTTGCGAAAAAACAACAGGTAATTTAATTTGGACATACATTATTTTAACGGATCTGGGTTTGTCGTCTTTCATTTGTCGTATCCCCAGTGTAGCGACCTTTGCTCCCTGTGGTCGAGACGCGAGTCGCTGTTGTTGTTTAGCGAGAACGAGACAGCGACATATCTTCTGCGCCTTCCTACAAATCATATGAATACGGGACGTGCAACAATAAATATATTGTTCAGCGGAAACGAGACGGCGACATATATCTTCTGCGCCGTTCTACGCACATTCCAAATATTATAAATACCGACGTTTAACAATAAAATATCTCTTTGCATATTTAGATTTCAAACGAGTTTTATTAAACCAACAATCATCCTCATCATCTTTCCATTCGGGACAACTGTCCCCAAACCCAGTAAACTAGGCTTTTGCCTGTGTCTCACTGAGGATATTTAGCATGAAAAAATAAAACGATACTTCTTTCCGATTTTTGATTACAGAAAAACAAAACCCCGTTGCACGCTCTCATCAACCTGACAAACAGTGACACTCAATTACAACTGGAAACATCATGCGAAATCAAACTCTTCACACATCATCACTCCAGAAAGACCAAAAATGTTCATCCCATAATATACCGCACACAATCATAAGAATAAAAATAAAAACAAAAGTAAAACCAAAAATGAGTCCGAAATGAAATAAAAATAAAACCAAAAATGTTCATACCATAATATACCGCACACAATCAAAATAATAAAAACAAAAATATACAGAAACCCAAATACAAAACAACAAGAAGAAACCCACACTCGAGAGACCACGCAAATCTTTTCCAAACGTCATTCATCCTGAAAGCCCAAGTTCTCAAAATCCTGCCGCAATAACAACCAAGCTCCGATCGACTGTCTAAATGGTTTTCCTCCCTTTATCTTTATTGAATTCGGCACGCTATTGTATGCCATGGGAGCCAAATAAGCATATTGCTTTTGGGCAAAAGAGGTTTTAACTATAGGGATGGTGAACATTTCATTAGTTGCCATGCGTGTCATGTGTCTCTACTGAGTCTGCATCTTGCATCCCTTCCTCTCGATGGTAGTGCCAGAGAATGGAATTGAGATGCAAATTGGCTATGTTCAGGACCCGATACTCTCTGAAAAGCTCTGCTGTGGGATACCGGTCAGGAAGTTTATTAATTATTTTCACAATCAATTTTTGGAAAACCTGCAATGTAACTATGGACAATGTATTTATTGGTTTTCCTTCGCAAGACAGGTTTGATTTAGTAAAATCTACATCTTTACCGCGTTCAATAAATGTTGCGTTTCTTCTTTCTTAGAGAAACTTTTCAATTTATAGATCAATCGTTAAATTTTTGAAGGTAAATCAGTTGAAACTTTGAATTGTCAATAATTGTCATTTTTCAAAATTGGTTTTATTATACTAACTCATATAATTGCACAATGTCTTTAATTTGGTCGTTCAACTCATCCTAGTTTGGACGGATTGCTTATTAAAAAAAAAAAAACTAAAGGTTGAGCACTTCTGCTCAGCCCGGATATATACGATCATCTCTCGCGACGTTTCGAAGCAAGGACAGGTGTCGCCAACTTCTGGACGAATTTATCGTCTGCTCAATGTGTGGGTTACCGACTCCTTAATTACAGTTCACTTTATCAAAATGCTCGTTATTCTTTCGCCTTTAATATGACCAGTGAATCTTAGCTTTTTTAAAGGTGCGCTCCGTTGTATCATAGATCTGTGCCGTTTCTAACTGAGATGAATGTTGTTTGTTTCGGCGCTAAGTAGATACCAAATATATTTATTTATTTTAAACTCCATTATGCAGTGTAACACAACTAGGCAGATTTATGTATGTACGAGTGTCATCCCGAAACTAAGGTTACAAGGGCTCCTGAGGCCGGGGATTTTTTTTGTTTCAAAGTTGGTACACCTGGTGTGTAGGGGGGATCCTAACGGTCAGTTTATTTGGTCCCGCGTGTTTGTCGACCATTTTGTTCAGTCACAGTAAATTCTTCCGATGGAGAGGTCGTCGCGCACTCCCGCCAACTCTCGTCCGTGCGAGACCCGCGCGGTCATCAGTTTTTTTGACTTTGCAGAACAATACCACCGCGAATATCCATCGGAAGCTCGTGGAAGTTTATGGTAGTGATGTGATGAGTCGACAACATGTAACGAAGTGGGTTAGGTTGTTCAGAGAAGGCCGTACAGATACTCACGACGAGGCAAGGCAGTGATTTCTGACTAATTTGTGCAAAAAATTGAAGAAAAAGTGCAAAATGACCACCATGTAACGCTTGACGACCTTCACGAAGAATTTCCTGACATTTCTCGAAGTTTCCTTGGTGATATTGTGTCGAAAAAACTTGGTTAAAAGAAGTTGTGAATTTTTGGATCGTTTTGCACAGGAGGGAGAAGCTTTTCTGGACTCTATCGTGACGGAGGATGAGACGTGGATGTGTCACTACAATCCACAATTTTCCAACGATCAGGAGGTCGAGGAAGCTGTGAAAAAGTGGCTGAAAGACCTGGCGGCGGAGGTCTATGACACTGGCATACAAAAGCTGGTGCCCCGACTACAGAAATGTCTCGATCTCGACGGCGATTACGTTGAAAAATAGTTTAGTATATTTGTGAAGTATCCCGTGAATTTCAATTAAATACAAGCATTTTTCGATCCTACATAAATGTTGTAACCTTACTTTCTGGATGACCCTCGTAGATACAAATCTCTTAGTCATTTGTGGGAGGTGAGGTTCTGAGGTCCATCTACAATGCGCTGGTTCGTAGCAAGTTAGAATGTGTAGCATTGGTGAGGACCCCGTGGGAGTTTAGTTACTCTCGAAGGGTGGAGAAAGTCCAAAATATTTTTTTGAATTTTCTCTACTAACGGGAGTGCGGTTACTATCCGTGGCTCTATCTTACAAGAATACTTCTTGGTGTGTTGAGTTACTACCTTATTAACCTTTCCGGTGATGTGTATTCAATATACATCAATACACATGTAAAACTGAGCGTTTTAAAATCGGAAAAATAAGAATATTCATAGCCAATCGCTTAAATTAATAAAATTTGAAGTCAAAAGTGATAATAATTGAAATTTAATTGCTGAAAACATGAAAAAAACATCGGCCGACGTTCACAAAACGGGCGAAGAGACCACCTCAAACGATGCCCTCGGGCTATTGAAGCGAGCGAACTGAGATTCTATTTCTTGCGTTCCCATATACCGAAGTAGAGTGAGAGTGAGATTTGAATAGCGTCGCTTCTTCACCCATAGCGGTTTTTTTAGAATGAATATACCTACGTGACACACTGGCACACGTTTGATTGTATTGGTGAATTTATTCCCGATTTTCACAAAATATCTTTGATGTGACCGATAAGTGCTAATTATTATTAATATTATTTTTTCATTCAATGCGTAAATGTATAATGGAGGAATACCTAAAATCTGAACCCCGTATTTATTATATTCATAGAGATATTAAAGTTTTTAGAAGCAATGTGTACTAGTTACACATCACAGGACAGGAAGGGTTAAACTCGAAAGATACATTTCAGACCCCACTAAAGGACTTGAATACTATATCAAATAACTGTATTGGAATATGTTATGAATAAATGTATTGTAATTTATTTTTATCACACTTTTACAGTTTATTACACTTTTTGAGCTTTCTACAAAACTTTCTACTAACTTTGAAAAAAAAAACTGGAATGAACAGCGTTTGATAAAAACAAATTACAATGACTTAAAACCGCCACAATGTAAATAATGCCGTAACTATAAACACTCGTATATTGTTATAATTTTCACAGGTTCATTACAAATATCTTCACTGTGTTTAACCTTTAAACGTAGTGTACAATTTAGACCCCTCAATGAACGCGACACCCAATACGGCACTCCATACTGCAAAACACCGAGCTACCAGGGTGACAGATCGTGCAGGGGGTATTGCGCCATATTATATGGCCGTTGTAATTATCGCCGTGTTCCCGCTGCACCTTGATTAACTCACCTCCTCGCTGGTTATATTCTCCTGATACTTGATGATTGCTAAACATATCTAAGATACTTATTTATATATTTATTTAACACTTTTATTGCAATACAATCTGGTTTATTTATTACCAGGCGGCAATCTCTTCCAACCAACCAGACAAAAGTAAATGAAGCAAGTTACATGGTCGCATAAATCATTCAAAAGACTATCCATCCCCACGAATTCCATAAACACATACGTAAGCATGCCCATGAACCCCAGAAAGACGGACAACCACTTGAACATTATTTTTCATTTAAAGTGAGATATCATCAATCAAAAGGAAAGGAAGGGATGGTGGAGAGGAAAGGAAAAGAAAAATTAGGAATGAAACACGTTATTTTACTGACTAGAAATTAAGAGTTTTTTCAGTCGCTTCTTAAAGCATGCCAAGGATGGAGCGAGTCTTATATTGGTTTATTACTGATTCCAGAGTCTCACTGCGTGGACAGTAAAGGACAACGTAAAGAAAGAGCAGCGGTGAACTGGAAAGGCCAATAAACAATCAATACTTACTTACTCAACCAACTCCAACTAACTCTAAACTACCAGAGTGCCACTTTTTACATTTACTAAAATTTTTATCAAATATTTCACCAGTAATTTTGTTAAACCTAATTTTAAAATATTTAATAACACTAGTTAATAAGGGTTTTGTCACAAGGGTGAAAACGGTCATTTTAGGTCTATTTTTGTGTGCTGATAACGAACATGAACTTGAAAATGTTGCATCACGTACCTTTTAAGAGAAAAAACTTGAAATTAGTTTTTGACTGAAACTTTTGAAAGATGAAAAAGTTCGAAAAAACATTAAGTGTTGAAGAACTAGAAACTTGGAAAGCTTTTGGAAGAGTTGTCAGTGGTTTCCTAGGTAATAATAAAGCTGACAATTACGAACACCTTGTACATGAACTCTTGCATAGTTACCAGAATCTAGGATGTCGAATGTCACTGAAAATATACTTCCTGCATTCCCATCTGGACTTTTTCCAAGAGGACTTAGGAGCTCTAAGTGATGAACAAGGGGAAAGATTCCATCAGGATATTCACAGAATGGAACAACGATGTCAAAGAAGGTGGGATTCTAATATGATGGGGGACTACTGTTAGTTTTTGTTCAGAGAAGGTGACACCAAGTACAAGAGGAAAACATTGCTTTAAGTATTTCATATTTTAACAAAAAAATGTTGCTAGTAATCTGTTTATGGCTGTTTACTGTAATGTTAGGGGCTTCTAAGTTATCTAGTTTGAGTTTTCATTCAATTTAATATAAAATCTCTAAAAAAATTGTTGGTTCGATCAAATTTATAAAAAAGGCTATTTTTTAATAAAAAAATGTACATATAGGTCAATTTTTCTTATAGTAATTATTTTTAATTCTGCTTTTTATTTTCCTATGTAACAACATTGTATTGTGTGTCTAAATTTAGTATTTCAGGAATTTATTTATTTTCATTGTTGTAATTACGACTTTTGAAGTGCGCAAAAACGCATTTATTTTATTAAATAAATAATAGGTTTATTGATAGCAACATAGTATGTACAGATTATATTTGAATAACACTTCTAAAACACATAAATTGCAGATTATACATTAAATACAGAAGCTATCAAAAGGTCTGGGCTCATCTAATAGCACCCCCTCGGCCAAGATACACCCCACCAATATAGGGCGAACCCAGCCACAGGGACACCAGATGTTTTTCAGCCCACACCCTTTAAAACACTTCCCCTTCTGTCACACAAAAATGTTACGTGTTACAAACTTTTCATTGCAATTTTCGTAATCAGCAGGATTGATGTAGTAAGAATCACCTAATTTAATCTCTGTGACAGATAAAAAGTTATAATTTGTTAACTAGTGTAATCTACTCAAGGTACCCTCTCACATCGGATGCTTATCCCTATCACCGTAATCCTTATCTTAAATGCAGCCTTGAATTTGATTTAATAATTAATTAAATTATGCTAAGTGAAATAAGTGATGTACACTCACTATATTATTGCCAATAAGAAAAAAATACCGATGTAGTGTTTTCCACCGAATCAATTTAACATAATTTTTTGTACATTTAATTTTTTTTAAAGTTTGAATAAAAAAATCTGAAATCGAAAAACTAGACAAGGGGCACGCACAATCAGTAACAGATCCTTAATAATTAATATATAATTCATATTTTTTAGATGTTAGTTTTTAAAATAGATGTACGTACAGGGTGGAGCACGAATGTTGCTACGAAAACAAATGTGAATATTTCTGTTTTTTTTTTATTTCTTTATTGTTTAAAATCAAGAATTCTGTTAAAGTTTTAACATAGAAATTAGTCTTTCAAAATAATTTGTTTAAGATGTCCTCCACCTTCTCTCTCCCTGGCTCCATCCCAACTCACTGTCTGCGAAGACTTTTGGGGTCAGCTCTCCTCGTCCTCAGGTTGTATGCTCTTCTGTCCCGGACTACATCCCCCAGGCCGTGCCTCTGCATCAGGTTATCTTTTTGCACCACCCATGAATTATTTGGTCTTCCTCTGGTTGTTATTCGAGGAAGATCCATGGAGATTACCTGGTCCACAATGTGATCGGGTGCTCTGCGTACAACGTGCCCATACCATCTCAATCGCCTCTCCTCCATCTTGCTGTTGATGTCTGTAACACCCAGGCTTCATGGAGATTGCCAGATCCATGGAGATTGCCTGGTTCACAATGTGATCGGGTGCTCTGCGTCCAACGTGTCCATACCATCTCAATCGCCTCTCCTCCATCTTGCTGTTGATGTCTGTAACACCCAGGCTTCCACGAATGCGTGAGCTGTCCTCCACCTTCGTTAATGCAAATCCTGCATCTGACCAAAACGTTGTTCATTGTCACTGTTAATGTTGCCAGGGGTATTGCTTCAATAACGGTGCTTATTGATTCTTTTAACTCGTTGTTATTGTATCGCTTAGTTTTATATACCTCATGCATACAATATCTTCATATAAAAAATCTGGAACAGTGAGGTCAGGCTACCTTGGGGGCTAACGATGTTCGGTGTTTTGTGAGATTATTTTTTCACCAAATTTTTTACGTAGACCCGCCATTACTGGTCTTGTTATATGACAACTGGCTCCATCTTTTTGAAACTATACATTTCGGAAAGGTATTCGTCTTCGGCGCATTTCTGGGAAAAAAATGTTCTAGCATGTTTAAATAGCGCTCTCCCTTCACTGTAACGTTGGCATCGTTTTCTTAAAAGAAGTAAGGGCCGACAATACAGTTGGCAGATACTGCACACAACACAGTCACACGTTCTGGATGCAACCTCACTGGGTGGATGTTTTGAGGATTTTCATTGGCCCATATACGACAATTTAGCTTGTTTACATTTCCGTTTAAATCAAAGTGCGCCTCATCAGACATAAATAAGCAATTTATGAAGTGTACATCGTTCTCAACAAAACGAAACAACTTTTAGCAGAACTCTAGTTGAATTGGTGGATATTTTGAATTCAAGTAAATTTTTTTAATAACAGAAATATTCACATTTGTTTTCGTAGCAACGTTCGTGCCCCACCCTGTACACATAAATAATAAAGGTGTCCCTATAGCAACTAGAGAATATATAATATACTAGGTAAGTCCAGAAAGTAAGTGTACTGAATTTTTGTAGGTTACAATTTTTTTTATTTAAACAAAAAAATTACGTGGTTACCGTAGTACATATGTAAGCTATTTTTCAACATAGTCGCCATTCCTCTCAATGCAGGTGGTGAAGCGGGGTATCAACTTTTTTATGCCTTCCTCGAAGTAGTTTCCCGCCAACCCCTCCGTCCACTTCTCCACCTTCTCCTTTACCTCCTCGTCGGTTGAAAACCTTTTTCCACCCATGTGCAGCTTCAGGGAGGTAAATAGATAGTAATCTGAAGGTGCTAGGTCAGGGGAATGCGCGGGATGGTTCAAGACATCCCATTTAAACGAGGCGAGCAGTTCCTTCGTGGCGTTGGCCGTGTGTGGTTTGGCATTGTCGTGCAGCAGGCAGACTCCCTTTGTCAGCATACCTCTCCTCTTGTTCTGAATCGCCCTCCGCAATTTTTTTAGGGTCTCACAGTATCTTGCATATGCTCTTATAATAGTGGACTAAGTCATGCCACTCTTACTTTGATTCATAAAGTTTGTTTACTTTAAAGTTGTGTTTGATTGATTTTGAAAGTGAAAATCCGCCATTATTTTTGGAACAATGTAAAAGAGTATTTTTACGTTTTCCAGATATTTATTTTGACTGACAAATTTTTGCGAGATTAATGTTTTTTTCATGATTTAATTCTTAAAGTAGGAAGTGGTTGGGTACAAGTTGTATCACCATTACAATTAAATACAATGTAAATGGAGACAAAACCCTCTCTTGAAGAAATAAATACGGAAAGTTAAATTTAAAAAAAGTTATAATTTTAACTCGATTCCCGTTTAAATCCTAAAATACAGGTCTTAATTATATCCTGGAACTTTTATTCCTGGGATATTTTACGGGCGCAACCCCCTACATAAGAAATATTTTACGGCCGTAATAAAATCATTTTCGGATCTCTACATTTCAGACCTTTTATTTCCAGTTTCCAAGACCTGCTCCTACTCCCTACCCCCTACCCCCCCCCCACCTGGGCGTGTGGAACTTGTTTTACGATAGGAACTAATTTAAGGGTAAAATATTGTGTTAGGCTTTAATTAATTAAGGTATACAATAGTTTAATTTATAAAATTTGTTTTATTTTAACGTTTTCATTCTAAAATGAACATCGAGCCTTTTTAATGAGAATCTTTGTATGTTTGTTTTGAGGAGAGAAATTAAATAAATATAAGATACAAATACTAGTATTTTTCGTATATCTAGAGTTAGAGTGTTAACACTGTGGAAATTCATTTTATTCAAATATATAATAAATTCAAAATCGAAACACTGTTTTAATTGAAACCTGAATGTGAGTCACGTATAACTTAAGATTAGTTGGGTTTAAAAAAATGTTTTCACGTGGATTAAACAGAGTTTTAATATTTAATTATTCCTGAGTTTTTTTATACTGGTATTAATATAAATAGGAATAATAAATATGACTTGTTTAAGACTGTTTTATTAACAGAAATAGAAGGAATCAGCATCAGTATCATACAAAATATTAATTATATTGTATGAATAGGAGGAATCAATATCAGTGTTTTAGATTGTATTATTATAAATAGAAAGAATCAATATCAATTGTACGGCACCGGTACAAAGGACTGTAGACATAGATGGATGGCTGTTGCTCAATACTCGGAGATTTCGGGTCAATCGATGCTTTCCGGTGAAAAGTGGCGGGGTGAAGAGATTCCTCTTTAGCAGGTAGTAGATGGTCGCAAGTAAAATGCAGGGAACTGATAATGTATTTTTTTACTTTGGCGCTCCTTATGTGCGGCCAATCGCTCATCGCAAGCGCCAGTTTTCGCTCGTGCATGCCGTCATGACTTGCGAAATATCACAATTCTCGCAAGTTTTCGCATGCATGGGCCGGCCGACTTTTGATACTGTCTCGCGCGATGGCCGCGCATAAGGTACATTTCAGTTACGGTCGTGAAACAGCACAGACATCAACAAGCATAAAAATATCCAAATATAACTAAGAATAAAAAAATACCAAATAACAAGAAAATATATCAATCATATTTTATGGTGACGCATACGTCCGATACATCAATGTTTTATATTATTTATATAAATAGAAGGAATTGTTATCAGTTTTTTAGATTGTATTATAATAATAATATAAATAGAATGAATTAATATTTGTGTTTTAGATTACAGTACTAATATAAATAGAAATAATCAATATCAGTGTTTTAGATTCTACTATTGATATAAATACAAGGAATTAATACCAGTGTTTTAAATTGTATTACTGATATAAATAGAAGGAATCAATATCAATGTTTTAGATTATATTATTAATATACTCGTAAATAGATAGAATCCATACCAGTGTTTTAGAGTGTATTTATTAATCAATATCAGTGTTTTAGAATGTATTATAAATATAAGGAATCAATATCAGTGTTTTAGATTGTATTATTAGTATAGCTAGAAGGAATCACTATTAGTGTTTTAGATTGTATTAATAATATAAATATAAGGAATCAATATCAGTGTTTTAGATTACGAGTATATTATTAATATAAATAGAAAGAATCCATACCAGTGTTTTAGAGTGTATTATTAATATAAATAGGAGTCCATACCAGTGTTTCAGAGTGTATTATTAATCAATATCAGTGTTTTAGAATGTATTATAAATATAAGGAATCAATATCAGTGTTTTAGATTGTATTATTAGTATAGCTGGAAGGAATCACTATTAGTGTTCTAGATTGTATTATTAATATAAATAGAGGGAATCAATATCAGTGTTTAAGAATGTATTATAAATAGAAGGAATCAATATTAGTGTTTTAGATTGTATTATTAATATAAATAGAAGGAATCAATATCAGTGTTAAAGAATGTATTATAAATATATATATAAAGAATCGATATCAGTGTTTTAGATTGTATTATTAGTATAGCTAGAAAGAATCACTATTAGTGTTTTAGATTGTATTATTAATATAAATAGAAGGAATCAATATCAGTGTTTTAGAATCTATATAAATAAAAATGTAAATGTTCGTTAATTGAAGATCGCTAATCTCCGGAAGTTCTCTACCGATCGCTTTGAAATTTTGAGTAAAGTTGATATTCGTCAACGGAAATGTTTTTTCATTTTTATTTATATATATATATATATATATATATATATATATATATATATATATATATATATATATATATATATATATATATATATATATATATATATATATATATATATATATATATATATATATATATATATATATATATATATATATATATATATATATATATATATATATATATATATATATATATATTGTATATCAGTGTATATAATAAAATTTTTAAATCAGAAAACATTACCTATGCGAACCTGTCGGGGACAAGGATATCAAATATTGAATATCAACTGTCAAAATATTTTGACAGTTGAGCATATTGCATTTTCGAGGTTTGGTAATTAATATTTGATATTCAATGATTTAGTCTATATACATAAAATATAAAATAATTTTATGTTTGATAATAAATATTTCCTGTTGAATAATAATTCTACGATAAATTTATTACAGACGAAAAATAGGTTAGAATCCAAGATACGTCAAAATAAAATTTGTGTTAATAAGGATAAGTTCCATTGTGTCATAGCAGCTTGAGAAAATCTTAATATGGCTGAGTCTAGACTTTATAGCGCAAGCGCAGGAAATATATTTGGCAGAACTAATACTAAATTTGTAAAAAATATCCAACTAAAATTTTATTTGTTTTGAAATATTTCGAGTATCGTTAAAATAAATATAATCGCTAAAACAAATATAGCTTATATGTATAAAGAGATCTAAAATAAATATAACTTACATGTATAAAAAGATCGAGGATCGCTAAAATAAATATAACTTATATGTATAAAAAAACAGATGCGTGATACTCTCGCGTGGTAGAAGTGAAACTTCTTAGCTCCTAGGAAAAGTTGATTTTATGCATTGCTTTTTTTCGATTTGTTAACGATTTTTTTTAGGATTAGGAAATGGTTCTGTGGAATTTAATTCAAGAAAGTCTCTTTTAATTCGATGAAAAAACTATTTTTTTTTTTTTTTTATAATAAACAATAATAAATAATAATTTTAATAATAATATAATACACTTAATAAAAGAAAATTTATATTTTTTTAATGTTAAATATATGAATATTTTTATATCATTATTAATTATTAAATGAATTATTTTAAAATAATTATTTAATTATTTTAATTATATTATTAAATAATGTATTATTAGAAATGTTATTTTATTATATAATTTTTTTTGTATAGTGCCATCTGCGCTAATTTATCCGCCATTTTCATTTCATAATGTGCGTTGTTAACATACCTACCTCTAAGATTATCTTTTTCACTTAGTTTTTTTAACTTATTTTTTTATTTTTCTGTTCAATTAGCGATAAAATTTAATTGTATTGATTGATTTTCGTTTAAATTCAAATCATATCGTGAATTGATCTCTTGGAGTGACGCGATTATTTGCTTCACAGAGACAACGTGATGCTGGTATGTACATTTTTGACAAACGTCATATTTATTTTAAACGAACTGACAAATTTTTGCTTATTTGTAACAAGATGTACTAATTTGTCATCATTGTTGTTTTTTGTAATGTATTTACCTAAATAACTTGCTATTTATTAGAATAGATATTTATTGTTCCTTAATGACGCGTCCAAACATGTCACATCCAAATTTAATTCGTGCGTAGTTTGCAATGTCTTTCCTTAACATTTAATTAATTCCAATAATCTCTCTCTTTGCTTAACATTTAATTCGTTCCAATTATCTCTGTATTTCCTTAACAATACTCCTATTGGACAAATATTTGACAAATGCGTGTCCAGCTGCAAAACGATCGATCAGCTGAGATATTCTCACATCAATTGCTGGAAATTGGGAACGGAAAGGTGCAGGTTGATATGACCCCAGGATGAATTTCACTGTCTCATAACTTAATGTTTTACAATTTCGAGGAAGCAGCAGAACGACGTGTAGCCAGACTTGAGGATGCACGGTTGCGAGCACGGCGATCGCGTTCTGCAGTTTCAGAACTGGTTCGTTCTCAACAGAATGTACGCGACAGGCTGATAGTGGCTGAAATAGGTCATTAGGAATATCAAAAGTATTTTTTTTATATAGAATTTAATTTTATCTCTACGTTTATATTTCAAAATATATCAAATCGTATATAGAAATGGAGATTTTTTAATTAGTTTGATATTCATTCGTTTGAATCAGACCAAGCTTCGCTCTGAAGAATACGTTCATTTGCGAGATACAGTTGTAAATGACGGTAATACAACTAACGTTTGAAGACTAACGATTTGGCCATCTTCATATACAGGCAGTCCACGTCATATGCATGAGTATGCTCAATATGCAATTGCGTATGTTCGTCACTACGGGTGTCCAGACCTATTCACTACATTCACATGCAATTCAGCTTGGGACGATATACAACAGCTCATGGTAAAACATGAAGTGTTTCGGTCTGTGCGCTGCTGGATATACTCAGTGGAATAGCAAAAGAGAGGATGGCCACATGCATATATATAGTACTAATCTGGCTCTATAACAAAATCACTTCAAACGAAATCGACAATGTAATGTGCGCTGAAATACCCGATGCCGACGTCGATAAGGATTTGCATGAAGTTGTGACGAAATATATGATACATGGACCTTGCGGTACACTGAATCCAAATTCACCATGCATGATAGACGGAAAATGATCTAAGCGATATCCTCGAGCATTAGTATCCAACACGGTTACAGGAAACGATGGATATCCTTTATAAAGAAGAAGATCAACAGAAGATGGCGGGAAATTAGCAACCATACAAATGTGAAATGGTGACATCAAAGTAGACAACCATTGGGTTATTGCATATTCGCTTTTGCTATCAAAAACATACAAAGCGCACATAAACGTGGAATACTGTAACCCCGTTAAATCGATCAAATACATTTGTAAGTACAATACGTGAATAAAGGCAGCTACATGGTAGTTTTTGGCGTGCAACCAGAATGCGGGATGGGAATGCGGTCATACATATCGATGAAATCGCACAGTATCAGGCTGGAAGATATATAAGCAGCAATGAAGCTGTATGGCGAAATCTTTCATTTCCCATACATGAACGAAGTCCAGCTGTTGTCCACTTAGCAGTACATCTAGAAAATGGACAACGCGTTTATTTCACAGCTGCAAATGTGCAACAAATAGCCCTGAATCCACCGGCTACAACGTTAAATGCTTTCTTCACGTTATGTCAAAATGACGCGTTTGCGAAAATACTGCTGTATCAGTGATTGTGACATCAAAAGAAGAATTGTTGAAAAAGTATTTACCAATATTCAAATCAATTATAAGAATCACGATTGGCTGAGTGAACGAGCTATTGTTGCCGCCAAGAACAAAGACGTTTACGAACTTAACAATATTATTCAGTTCCTTTTTTAATGTTTCGCAATTTTATATGTTTTTGTTATAACTTTCTTTCTTCTTTTTCAGTGCAATCGATCTTTCATTTGAATTCAAATCATATCGCGAATTGACCTCTTGGAGTGATGCGATCATTTGCGAGCACGGCAATAAACGCGACAGACTGAGAGTGGCTGAAAGACATAAAAAATATTGTATACCCACAAGCATTGTGAAATTAAACATATTAGAAACGTGTGCTTTCTCTTTTCTTTATTTTCCATTTAACCAGACTGAGCCACAGCAACGCGTGGCCGGGTACAGCTAGTATTTTATAAATATAAATAGAAGGAATCGTTGACTGTATTTTCTATCGCTCCATACTATTCCCTATCTCTCTTAATTAGTTCGTCACCAATGAAATTACATTCCAAATAGCAAAATTCTTCAATTTGCTTCAATATTTCATGTTTCATCCAAATCGCTTTCATACTTTTCTTTCATCATGATTTAGGATTTAAAGTAATGATACAAATTTATCAACGCAATCTAATTCGAAGCAATCAACTATTCATAAGCCACGAACAGCAACACACAGGTGTACCGTTGTACTCGTATTTCCTAATGCCACCCATAACCATGTTGTGACCATATGAGGATGATATAACAATTTATCATGCGTCATGAGTGATGACGATGATGATGGGAAGGGAGAGGCCAGGTCAGTTGCAGCCATGGGCCTATGATTAATGGCAGTGATTAGTGGGATGAACCACATTTGGGGGTGCTCACTTTAACGTCACTGCACCCTTAATATGTAGATTTTCAGGATTTCAGCTGAAACTAGAAGTTTTCGGGTTAAAATTGAATTTATATATTTTTAAAGTACATTATTTTCTTTAATAATAATTGTTTTAACTTAGCTTATGTAAGACTCGCTCTGTTATTGTTTTAACTTAGCTTATGTTAGACTCGCTCTGTTATTGTTTTAACTTAGCTTATGTTAGACTCGCTCTGTTATTGTTTTAACTTAGCTAATGTTAGACTCGCTCTGTTATTGACATATTTCAAAAAGCTTTTGAAAACATTCTTATTTACAAGTCAGCAATTTATTTATTCTACATTAGATGCAGATTTAACCCAATTTCAACAAATAACAAAGAAAATCAAATGATTACAAGTTCAAATATAAATTATAAACAACAGGAACAATGTGACTCGTGCTTCTGTTTGCAATGGCTCAGTTATATCTACAAAGTTTATGAAGGAGTTCAATCATCAATTTATCGAGATATGGATGATATAGATGAGGAAAATTCATTCAACAAGGTCATTCCGTGTGTGACAGATCATGATATTAACAGTTTAGTTCGTGAATATGGACCCGAAAATAATCTGATTTCAAGTCGGTGTAAATAATTGTTCATTAAACAAAAGTTTGTCGTTCAAATAGTACATTCAACAAAAGTTTGTCAATCAATAAAAGGTTTTGTTAATTTGGCTATCAACAAATTGTGTATGTAAAATCAGGTGCGTAGATTTCTTCTTATGCTTACGGAGTAATATCTAGAGTAAAGTACCCGGCGGTAAGTAATACACATCGTTTGTAGATTGTCATCTCTGTCGCACGATGCGCTAACCGCATCGTGCGACAGAGACGACGCTCTACAAACGATGTGTATTACTTACCCCCGGGTACTGTACGCATTTAAAAAAAATTGGGATAGAGCCATGGGTAAAATCTATACTCTTCACGGTAAAGGTGTCACAGAAATCTCGTTTAGACTCGCTCAACTATCAGGGAATTCTTGATTCATCTCTGGTTCCGTATAATAGTTATAAATACTATACGTTGTTATTTTTATAGTTAACGTCTTTCAAATTAAGCGGCTTTTTAAATTCGTGGATAAAACACAGATGGCGTCGCGAACTTGCCTGGGTCTTGTGACATTTGAAAAGTTTAATGTATGACATTTATAAAAATGGAGTCGGATACAATACAACGACGCGTTCACATTGTTGAATTATTTTATGTATTGTAATCTCCGGAAACGGTGATGTTGATTGGGCACCAAGATCATGTGATCTGACACCGTTGGACTATTTTCTCTGGGGTTACGTGAAAAGCCAGGTCTATAAGAATGACCCCGATCAATTCCTGAGCTGAAGGACGAAATTATTCGCGTTATTGATGAGTTAGAACCGCAATTATGCTAAAATGTCATCGAAAATTTGACAAAAGGGTGGACATCTGTGGAGCTGCAAGAGGTGGACATTTGGCGGATATTGTTTTTTGTGTTTAAATGTCATACATTATACTTCAATGACCAATAAAAAAAATTGAAATCAAAGCAAATTGTGTGTTTTATTCAACAATGAAAAAAAATAATTAAAGGAACCTCTCAATTTGAAAGACCATTTTATGTTGTCAAAATCAAAAATAATAAAAAACATACGAAGGTTGATAAAAAAATAACGGCTGTTTGTTTTTGATTTTTTTCGTCACGTTGGCGACACTTTCTGTGATGTACAATACATTTAGATTTCCTGCCATATTGGATGAATAGTTTGTCTTTGACAGGCCAGTATTTACAACGCATTTTGACACGTTGGCGATTTTTCCATTTTAAAAATGTTTTTTTTTTATAGATTTTATGCCGTTCGCGTGAGTCAATCCGAAGGGAATAATTAATAAAAAATTAGGGCAAATTCTCTTGGATTTTGCACCATGATAATGGACCGGCTCACACTTCACCACTAATTCGGGATTTTTTAGTCAAAACTAACACCGTCGTGATGCCGCAGCCACCGTATTCACCAGATATGGCCCCCTGCTACCTTTTCCTGCTGCAGAAAATGAAGAGCACATTGAATGGACAACGTTTTGCGACCTTAAATGAGATAAAGACAAAATTGCTAGGTGAGCTAAAGGCTATCCCAAAAAATGCGTTTCACAAATGTTTTGTGGATTGAAAAAAACGTTAGCAAAAATGTATTTTATCCTATGGGGACTATTTTGTAGTGGACAATATTATTATTAATGATCAAATAAATATTTTTTATTAAAAACTTAAATTCTCTTTCTTTGTTTATCAAATTTCTTAGTTGGAAGTTGCGTTGGCTGGAAGAGGTTGCCACCTAGCAATAAGCATGCCATTTTTCTTACATAAATAAGCATTCATAAATAAATAAATGAAGGTGTTTAAATAAGACTTAAGTTAAAACCAAACTGGAACACTTTTATTGAAAAGAAGAATTTGGATACTGACAGGAATCAAACCCACAACCCCGGGCTGGAAAACAGGCGTCTTACTAACTAGGCCATAAAGATTGAATATACATTTTATAATAGATATTTTTTCTTCAGTACGCAATATCATCGTAAGGTCAGTTCTTAGATATGCCGCAAAAACTTGGACACTTGCGAAACAGTATGAAAGGGCCCCGAATATTTTCGAAAGAAAAAAGCTCCCGAAATCTATGGCCCCACAAATACTGATGGTGTCTGGATACAGATAGATATATAAAAAAAACCTTAATGATTATACGGTGCTGCCAGTATGACCAACGTAAACTTACTATGCAGATTTTTCTTACTGGAGCAACTACATCGCATGCAAGACCTGGACCCCGAAGTTTTTATCTATGATCGAACATACGTTGAAGAGCGAACAGGTCAAATTTAAAATGTATCGATGAACTGAAGGTGGTATGTGAAGATACTAATATGCTCTAAAGCGAGAGATTACTTGTGTGTTTGTAGCACCGTTTATGTGTAGGCCTGCTAATGTGTGCCTGCGTAGTGCTGTGTGTATGCACACAATATAGCAGCACACGCACAGTCATCATCCATCCACAGTATGGGCTGACAATTTTACTCTATAGCGAGGAACTGTCTGTATGTATGTAGTACTGCTTAGGTGATGATATATATATTAATGCGTGCCTGCTGTAGTATTGTATGCATGCAGACAATATACCAGCACACGCACAGTCGTCATCCATCCACAGTATACAATGACAATTTTACTCTATAGCGAGGAATTGTTTGTAAGTATGTAGGTAGCACAGCTTAGGTGCTGATATATCTGCTAATGCGTGTCTGCTGTAGTATTGTGTGCATACACACAATATAGCAGTACACGCGCAGTCGTTGTCCATCCATAGGATGAGCTGACAATTTTACTCTATAGCGAGGGATTGTTTGTATGTATGTAGCACCGCTTAGGTGTTGATATGTCTGCTAATGCGTACCTATTGTAGTATTGTGTGCATGCACATAATATAGCAGTACACGCACAGTCGTTGTCCATCCATAGGATGGGCTGACAATTTTACTCTATAGCGAGGGATTGTTTGTATGTATATAGCACCGCTTAGGTGTTGATATGTCTGCTAATGCGTACCTGCTGTAGTATTGTGTGCATGTACATAATATAGCAGTACACGTACAGTCATCCATTCACAGTATGGACTGACAATTTTACTCTATAGCGAGGGGCTGTTTTTATGTATGTAGCACTGGTTAGGTGATGATATGTCTGCTAATGCGTGCCTGCTGTAGTATTGTGTGCATGCACACAATATAGCAGTATACGCTCAGTCGTCATCCATCCACAGGGTGGTCTGACAATATTACCTGCTAATGTGTGCTTGTTGTTATGCTGTGTGCATGCACACCATAGAGCAATACACGCACAGGCGACATCCATCCACAGGGTGGTCTGACAATCTTACCTGATAATGTGTGCTTGTTGTGCTGTGTGCATGCACACCATAGAGCAATACACGCAGATGTGTCATCCATCCATATAACAATTTAACTCTATAGCGAGGGATTGCTTGTATGTATGAACAACTTAGGTGTTGATATGCCTGCTAATGCGTGCTTGATGTAGTACTGTGCGATGTACTACAATCGCAATTGCTGATGACTATGATATATATGTTAACTGAGTTAAGGGAGAGTACATTACTTTCAGGAGCAATAATGGATCTTTTTTTTCTGAGAACAGACCCCAATTTGACCAGTAACTCACCCTGAAAATGAGCCAAATCTACCGTAAGGAACCTTTCTAGGTAGGCTGTGCCCGTACATATATGTGGGGGTGCAGAGGTTGCGCGGTTTACGCCATATAACCTTATAGTACTCAGGGACGCTTTGTGGTTACCGCGTTATACCGCAATTGCGGAATACTCATATCTCAATTTATGAAGTGGAAATTTTACGACACGTTTCCTGTGCTCATTCTTTCAGTCTCGTTTTTTTTACGTCACTCTTAATAATATCAAAATACTCGTACTTCTAAAAGAACTATTTATTTTGCGCCGTTTGGAGAACAAACTCTTCCCAAGGGCGCTCCAACTCGGAACACGAACCCTATTTTATGGAGAAAATAAAAATACTAAAAAAATTATATATAATAATATATATTATTTATAGTTAAGGCATTAACACTGTGGAGGTTTAAAGACACTGTCATTTGTTTTATTAAACACTGTTTATTCCACTTTACCTATATAAAGTGGAATAAACAGTGTTTGATAAAACAAATTACAATATAATCTATATAAATAAAAATGTAAATGTTCGTTAATTATTGCTAGCTAATCTCCGGAAGTTCTCTACCGATCGCTTTGAAATTTTGAGTAAAGTTAATATTCGTCAACGGAAATGTTTTTTGATTTTTATTTATATATATATATCAGTGTATATAATAAATTTTTTAAATCAGAATCAACATTACCTAGGCGAACCTGTCGGGGACAAAGATATCAAATATTGAATATCAACTGTCAAAATATTATGACAGTTGAGCATATTGCATTTTCGAGGTTTAGTAATTAATATTTGATATTCAATGATTTAGTCTATATACATAAAATATAAAATAATTTTATGTTTGATAATAAATATTTCCTGTTGAATAATAATTCTACGATAAATTAGGTTAGAATCCAAGATACGTCAAAATAAAATTTGTGTTAATAAGGATAAGTTCCATTGTGTCATAGCAGCTTGAGAAAATCTTAATATGGCTGAGTCTAGACTTTATAGCGCAAGCGCAGGAAATATATTTGGCAGAACTAATACTAAATTTGTAAAAAATATCCAACTAAAATTTTATTTGTTTTGAAATATTTTGAGTATCGTTAAAATAAATATAATCGCTAAAACAAATATAGCTTATATGTATAAAGAGATCTAAAATAAATATAACTTACATGTATAAAAAGATCGAGGATCGCTAAAATAAATATAACTTATATGTATAAAAAAACAGATGCGTGACACTCTCGCGCGGTAGAGTGAAACTTCTTAGCTCCTAGGAAAAGTTGATTTTATTCATTGCTTTTTTTCGATTTGTTAACGATTTTTTTTAGGATTAGGAAATGGTTCTGTGGAATTTAATTCAAGAAAGTCTCTTTTAATTCGATGAAAAAACTATTTTTTTTTATTTTTTATAATAAACAATAATAAATATCTGCGCTAATTTATCCGCCATTTTCATTTCATAATGTGCGTTGTTAACATACCTACCTCTAAGATTATCTTTTTCACTTAGTTTTTTTAACTTATTTTTTTATTTTTCTGTTCAATTAGCGATAAAATTTAATTGTGTTGATTGATTTTCGTTTAAATTCAAATCATATCGTGAATTGATCTCTTGGAGTGACGCGATTATTTGCTTCACAGAGACAACGTGATGCTGGTATGTACATTTTTGACAAACGTCATATTTATTTTAAACGAACTGACAAATTTTTGCTTATTTGTAACAAGATGTATTAATTTGTCATCATTGTTGTTTTTTTTAATGTATTTACCTAAATAACTTGCTATTTATTAGAATAGATATTTATTGTTCATTAATGACGCGTCCAAACATGTCACATCCAAATTTAATTCGTGCGTAGTTTGCAATGTCTTTCCTTAACATTTAATTAATTCCAATAATCTCTCTCTTTGCTTAACATTTAATTCGTTCCAATTATCTCTGTATTTCCTTAACAATACTCCTATTGGACAAATATTTGACAAATGCGTGTCCAGCTGCAAAACAATCGATCAGCTGAGATATTCTCACATCAATTGCTGGAAATTGGGGACGGAAAGGTGCAGGTTGATATGACCCCAGGATGAATTTCACTGTCTCATAACTTAATGTTTCACAATTTCGAGGAAGCAGCAGAACGACGTGTAGCCAGACTTGAGGATGCACGGTTGCGAGCACGGCGATCGCGTTCTGCAGGTTCAGAACTGGTTCGTTCTCAACAGAATGTACGCGACAGGCTGATAGTGGCTGAAATAGGTCATTAGGAATATCAAAAGTATCTTTTTTATATAGAATTTAATTTTATCTATACGTTTATATTTCAAAATATATCAAATCGTATATAGAAATGGAGATTTTTTAATTAGTTTTATATTCATTCGTTTGAATCAGACCAAGCTTCGCTCTGAAGAATACGTTCATTTGCGAGATACAGTTGTAAATGACGGTAATACAACTAACGTTTGAAGACTAACGATTTGGCCATCTTCATATACAGGCAGTCCACGTCATATGCATGAGTATGCTCAATATGCAATTGCGTATGTTCGTCACTACGGGTGTCCAGACCTATTCACTACATTCACATGCAATTCAGCTTGGGACGATATACAACAGCTCATGGTAAAACATGAAGTGTTTCGGTCTGTGCGCTGCTGGATATACTCAGTGGAATAGCAAAAGAGAGGATGGCCACATGCACATATAGTACTAATCTGGCTCTATGACAAAATCACTTGAAACGAAATCGACAATGTAATGTGCGCTGAAATACCCGATGCCGACGTCGATAAGGATTTGCATGAAGTTGTGACGAAATATATGATACATGGACCTTGCGGTACACTGAATCCAAATTCACCATGCATGATAGACGGAAAATGATCTAAGCGATATCCTCGAGCATTAGTATCCAACACGGTTACAGGAAACGATGGATATCCTTTATAAAGAAGAAGATCAACAGAAGATGGCGGGAAATTAGCAACCATACAAATGTGAAATGGTGACATCAAAGTAGACAACCATTGGGTTATTGCATATTCGCTTTTGCTATCAAAAACATACAAAGCGCACATAAACGTGGAATACTGTAACCCCGTTAAATCGATCAAATACATTTGTAAGTACAATACGTGAATAAAGGCAGCTACATGGTAGTTTTTGGCGTGCAACCAGAATGCGGGATGGGAATGCGGTCATACATATCGATGAAATCGCACAGTATCAGGCTGGAAGATACATAAGCAGCAATGAAGCTGTATGGCGAAATCTTTCATTTCCCATACATGAACGAAGTCCAGCTGTTGTTCACTTAGCAGTACATCTAGAAAATGGACAACGCGTTTATTTCAGAGCTGCAAATGTGCAACAAATAGCCCTGAATCCACCGGCTACAACGTTAAATGCTTTCTTCACGTTATGTCAAAATGACGCGTTTGCGAAAATACTGCTGTATCAGTGATTGTGACATCAAAAGAAGAATTGGTTGAAAAAGTATTTACCAATATTCAAATCAATTATAAGAATCACGATTGGCTGAGTGAACGAGCTATTGTTGCCGCCAAGAACAAAGACGTTTACGAACTTAACAATATTATTCAGTTCCTTTTTTAATGTTTCGCAATTTTATATGTTTTTGTTATAACTTTCTTTCTTCTTTTTCAGTGCAATCGATCTTTCATTTGAATTCAAATCATATCGTGAATTGACCTCTTGGAGTGATGCGATCATTTGCGAGCACGGCAATAAACGCGACAGACTGAGAGTGGCTGAAAGACATAAAAAATATTGTATACCCACAAGCATTGTGAAATTAAACATATTAGAAACGTGTGCTTTCTCTTTTCTTTATTTTCCATTTAACCAGACTGAGTCACAGCAACGCGTGGCCGGGTACAGCTAGTATACAATAAAAGTTTAGTGTAAGGATAGGAAGATAATAGGGAGATAGTAGGGAGATAGTAACATCATTCCGTGAACTTCAGTTTTTAAGCAAGGAAAATAAATGTTATCAAGAGATGCTACAATTAAACTAAAGTAAATATTTTATCAAAGGTTTCGGCTTTAACCTTGTGGAACTACAAATTTCAATATTAAACAATGAATTACTTTGTTATTCCACTAATTACACAAACCCCCGCTACACGTGTTTGTACCTTTTATCTCGAGGCTCTCTACAGGCGGAGTGAGCCACGGGATAGGAGTTAGAAACGCGATTTCTAAAAGATTTGCTGTCTGCCTCTTCTACGAGTTCCCGATAGTGTCGCCGCTGTCAATTCCTCGTATATTTGATGTTTATGGTCGTGTCATTTAAAAATACAAGTTAGTATTTGTTCATCTTTAATAAATTTTCTTATTTTTTCTGTTACTTGGCGTACCCTCAAGTATCGACTCGCGTACCCCACTTTGAAGAGCACTGCTGTATACAATTAAAAAGTAATATAATACCATCACGTTATGCCCATGTGACATATTATCGATATTCACCATCATTCGTGTAGTATAGGTATAACTTTGTCATCGTTTCCATTATTCGAGTCTTCAAAATTTTAGAACCACTGGTTTAGGGGAAGGAACAAAGCATGTATGACAAATATGGATTTGAACGAGTCGAGTGCTGAGTGTATGGATAAAAAGGTATAGAAATATGTTCTCTCTGTTTACACTAAAATTTATAAAGTACGTCTGAATGTATGTAAAATGTGATTGTGATATGGATTTCCTGGCATTATTTTTATTTTCGTGTCAGAGCTAACATATTTCAATGTTGATTAGTAGCGGTATAAAACTTTATGAAATTGATAAGGTATTTGATAAATACATGTGTATTTATTTATTTGTCACTTCTTATCGCAAATCTATATTCTGTGAGTTTATTGCTGTAAGGTAAGTTCTCAAAATAGGGTTCGCGGACCCTCGTATGTATCCTAGGTCTTACGCGAACTTTTTCAGAAATTAGCGTTTCTGGCTGATGTGTGTGAACCGATTTCAGTCAATATAAGGCTATCAACAATATTGCGAATAGCCTTATCGGGATAGGCAGAGAGAATAGGGCGACAGATTTTCCATACACTTTCTCATACCATTCCTACAATTTCTCCGACTTTTTACATTTCATTCTTTCAAAATATCATTCACTTAATCCAATCATACTTTCCTTGGTCTTCCTCTACCAAACATTTACTTGCATTTGCACTGTATATTTATTAAGTTAGTCTTTCTTCGTTCATTCTTTGTAGAAATGTAGATGCCCAAACCATCTGAGAATGTTATTACAGACCTTATTTCATACATAACCTCATAAAGATATATTAAATCAAATATTTATTTGTTTATTTTAGCTGACATAATCAAGTTTAACCCAGTTACAAATGAAGCTTAAAGATAAATATATACATTTATAAGAAATAATTGATAACATACTTATAAGAAAATAATTGACAACATATGTTACTCGTATAAGAAATAATTGATAACATACTCGTATAAGAAAATAATTGATAACATATGGTACTCGTACAAGAAATAATTGATAACATACTCGTATAAGGGTGTGGGCTGAAAAACATCTGGTGTCCCCGTGGCTGGGTTCGCCCTATATTGGTGGGGTGTATCTTGGCCGAGGGAATGCTATTAGATGAGCCTAGACCTTTTGATAGCTTCTGTATTTAATGTATTATCTGCAATTTATGTGTTTTAGAAGTGTTATTCAAATATAATCTGTACATACTATGTTGCTATCAATAAACCTATTATTTATTTATTTTATTTTATTTATAAGAAAATAATTGATAACATATGGTACTCGTATAAGCAATAATTGATAACATACTCGTATAGGAAAATAATCGATAACATATGGTACTCGTATAAGAAATAATTGATAACATACTCGTATAAGAAATACTAAACTCCCATTACTCGGAAAGTTGAAAATGCTTTCTTTATAAACATTTTCTGAAATAGTAATTTTAGTTGAACACTATTTATTCCAATGGAATACTTAGAAACAGTGGTGTGTATAAACTTTTATGTGCAATAAGTTCTATATAGGAAGGACTCGCTTCACCATTTGAGAGCATGGCATTATGCCATGTTTACACGAGTTTAGTACTTATCGTTTGTAATAAGCTGCTTATTGACAAGTGAGAAGAAATCGTTTACACGTTGGTGTTAGGAAGAGGTATTAGTAGCACGACATCCGTCCGGAATCGACAACCGCCGTCGCCGCCTTGTTTTGAGAAATGTGTTCAAATACCAAAAAACGAACAAACACGTGCGCTCACTTGCCGTTTCAATTTGTCACTAAACACTTGCCGCGGCTGTTTAGACGGCTCTGCAAGCGACAAGCGCTTAGTTGAATTGTGGTGGGGATAGCTGCTTGTCGGTTAGTAAATAAGTCGGCCTCCTATTCACTTGCACTTGCCAGATTTACTAATGCTTCGTACTAATATGCTTGTTTACACGTGGATACAAGTGCGAGTGAGAAGTACTAATGACAAGTACTAAGTTCGTGTAAACATGGCATAAAGAATGCTCCGCATGCTCCATACAAGTGCTTCACATTCTAGAATATTAAAACCAAATATTTTTTAACATGCTTCGAATTTTATAATTCTATACATTTTTTTACTGATTTGATATTTTAATATTCAAGTAAAGTTTGTCAAAAAATAATTATGTTATATTTATCCGTATTTACATTATAGTTCGGAAATTCTAGGATGAGTCCTGTGACAGCTCACAAATTTGCCCCAATACAACCTTATGTAATGTATTTACTTAAATAACTTGCTATTTATTAGAATTGAGGCTTATATTAAAGTTGATAAAATAATTCAAATTACTGAACATCGTTACAAGGTTGTATTGGGGCAAATTTGTGAGCTGTCACAGGACTCATCCTACATTTTCTGAACTATAGTTCGAAAGCAAATCGAAACAGGGACACTCGCTTGCTTAGCGTAAATCTAATCATTAATACAAATTATAAATAGACCCCAGTTAGTACAAAGAAGTGCTATGCCCAGTAAAAAAAATACTGGGCAATATTCTCTCTAGTACTGGTTCTGTCCTCATAAATCATAACCTCGAGCGGGCAGGACTGCTAGTGACATCTGTGTGGGCGGGACTAGCCCATACCGTGCGGTGTAGGGAGGGAGGTCCTTCATAGATGTCACATTAGCGGGACCAATTCGTGCAGATTGTGTATTTAACCGACTAAAAAATAGTTCTATAGTTTTATTTATTTTATTTTATTCAATAACTTAACAATATAATATGATTCATAAGTAAAATATGATATTTACATTAACCAATAATACAGTTCCTTATGATAATTAGAAACATGAACAATCGGCGATGTGAAAAGAAGGTACACACGATATAAATACAATTTGAACTGAGAAGCAATCAACAAATAATATAAACCAGTTGCAACCCGTGAAATATTCACGGAAGTAAAACAAATTCTACATTTATGAAAATATATATTCATAAATGTAGAATTTGTTTATATATATCATCGTCCCCTTTTATACCGGTTCAAAAATTGTTAGCTAGGTATTTAAAATTCGTTCAGTATAGTTTCCATATTTCCATTTATCACGGACCCACCGAGATTCAAATTTCGAATTCCTCTTTCGCTCTCTTGTATTCAAAATTCAATTCTCGTATTCTTTCTTTGGCGACAGCCGTCGTATGAGTTTTGGCCTATTTATATTATGATTCATTTGTATTTACGTCCGTGTGTAACAATAGGTATTATCATATTAACGATTTAATATTTATTATTTACATTAATGTCATACATAAAGAAAATGCAAACTCTGCTGACACACATGGCCACTGATCAAATTTTCACCATCCCTAGAATTAGAACATCTTTAGCCCAAATATATATATTTGGTTGGCAATGTGTCTTCTTGGTTCCCATGATATACAATGAGATACCGAATTCAATGAAGGCAAAAGGTGGCAAAAAATCAAGCAGTGGATTGGAGCGTGGTTGTTATTGCGACAGGAGTTTGAGTAATTTAGCTTCCAGAAGAGATAACTTAGGCAAAGGTTTTTGTGACCTCTTGAGAGTGGTGTGTTTTTGGGGATTGTGGGAGGAAGATTTTAACAGCTTATCAAAGTTAATATTGCTTCTCCTGTAAACTAAGGTAAAACGGACGTATCAACTTCTGCCATAACACCACAGATTTAACGCTAATCTTTGTAGTAATTTTTTGGTGTATCTGGGATGACGAAGTGTGTGGGGTTTGATTCGTATGATACATATCGGGGTTTGATTCGTATGAAAATACACATTTATGATATTGTATGAAAATGGTAAAAAATATTTTGTTCAAAGCATTGCCCATCGCTAGCTACACATTTTCCCCATCTCTCTGGCAATTCGTGGATGCCTCGCCAAAAAAAACTGTTGCTCTTTTGAGGCAAACCAATCATCGAGCCATTTTCGTAAGAAGTGAAGCGCTGCTCAGCAAGTATGTGTCCCATCGATACAAATTAGTAGTAATCGGATGGAGCCAAGTCTGGTGAGTAAGCCGCATGCGAAAATATTTGCCAACTAAACGTCTCAATCGTTTGCTTGACCGGTTTTGCTGTGTGCGATGGTGCATTATCATGAAGCAAAATCACATTGTGTTGTCTCTTTTGATATTTTGGTCGTTTTTCACGCAATGCTTGGTTCAAATCCATAATTTGTTGTCGGTCTTTCTGCTGCAAGTCTTTCTTTATTCATTCGTTCTTCTAGCCAAAATCATCGCAGAATTCTCTCCATCTTACTCAAAACATCAGCCTTGAGTTCACATTCATTCCTTATAACTTTATTCCGTATTCTGTTATAAATTGTCATCCCTATATCAATCTAGTTTTCCCTTCAAGCCTCTTGAAGATTTTTATGATTGGTTGTAAGAGATTGCCATATTGCGATGAAAACTTTACTTGTATACAGTACAACCTGGGGGATTTATGGCCATGTTATGATATCATGTTACAAACCAGAAAAATGTTATAGGAGCCATAATTGAAAACTTTTATTTCACTCTTTTGATTGAATTTGGGTACCAATGGGAATCGAACTAGTAACCTTCGGGCTGGACGATAGGTATTTTACCAACTAGGCCATGGAGATTGTTACATAAGTACTTCCTCAATGTATATAGTATAACTTTATTGCGGGCTTATTGCCGTCTGAAAATCTTTTTCAACTAACTAGACTTCTTTTCAAATTTAATTAATTTCGATCTCCGTGGCCTGGTGATAATACGCTTGTCTGTAAATCCGGAAGTTGCGGGTTCGATCCCCGCTGAAACCCAGATTTAAAAAAAATGGGATTCTAGTTTGGTTTTCACTTAGGGCCCATTAAAAACATAATTCTGGCAGGTTGGAAGAGATTGCCACATGGCAATAAGCTCGTCAGGTAAAAAAAAAAAAAAAAAAAAAAAAAAAAAAAAAAAAAGGGATAAGTAAAAATTAAACTGGAACTATTAAAAAAAAACAGCTGTCAATAGTTGAGTCTAATTAGGTCACTGGCATCATAAAAATGAAAAAATCTATACAACAAATCTCGGGTAGGCTGAAAAACTTGTAGAACTGACAATGAACTCGCAATAAAATATCTGCCATAAATGCCGGCTTAAACAATACGCCATGAATTGAGAGTCGATATAATATTTCCTTCTTCCAGATTTCTGTTTGTGTGTACGGTTAAGTCCCGTTTATCCGACGTTCATTATTCGACATTTCGAATTATCCGATCATTGTTAAAATATAAAGAAAATTATACTATGCGTATCCAGAAAGTAAGTGTACTGAGGCTCTCACGACTGGATGGATTTTATTTTCGACATGTTGGCTACACTTCCGTGTAGCCTGACCCTTCCCCTCCGCAACGAGACCGAGGTCAGTACGTTGAGAAGTGTCGACGCGACAACACGTTTCGTGAAAAATATCAATCCAATCTTCAGCCAAGTGCGAAATACGCGGCGTCACCCTCGTTTGGAAGGGAAAACCTCCGGTTGAGGTTTATAATGAGGTGAAAACTGCATATGGTGATAAAGCTATGAATCGTACGAGTGTGTACAAGTGGTGTCGCGAGTTTAAAAACGGTCACGTCACACCTCTTCACCCTCCGCCAAAAAGTTCAAAACCACAATTTCAGCCAAGAAAATCATGGCATCCGTGTTTTGGGACTGTCAAGGCATAATTTTAATTGAATATATGCCTCAAGGGGAGACCATCAACTCTGCAAGATACTGTGAGACCCTAAAAAAATTGCGGAGGGTGATTCAGAACAAGAGGAGAGGCATGCTTACAAAGGGAGTCTGCCTGCTGCACGACAATGCCAGACCACACACGGCCAACGCCACGAAGGAACTGCTCGCCTCGTTTAAATGGGATGTCCTGAACCATCCCGCGCATTCCCCTGACCTAGCACCTTCAGATTACTATCTTTTTACCTCCCTGAAGCTGCACATGGGTGGAAAAAGGGTTTCAGCCGACAAGGAGGTAAAGGAAGAGGTGGAGAAGTGGACGGAGGGGTTGGCGGGAAACTACTTCGAGGAAGGCATCAAAACGTTGATACCCCGCTTCACCACCTGCATTGAGAGGAATGGCGACTATGTTGAAAAATAGCTTACATATGTACTACGGTAACCACGTAATTTTTTTGTTCAAATAAAAAAAATTGTAACCTACAAAAATTCAGTACACTTACTTTCTGGATATGCCTCGTATGTAATATGGATTTTAAGAACATGTTTCATAGCTAAGTACATTATGAGGAGCATTACCGCGCGGTAACGCTCTGCATTTCATAGCTTCAATGAAATATTCATTTTATCCATCGATAGGCACTCCGCAACTCCTATTTTTAATTTATAAAATATTTTTTTGCCAAAGTATGTATGGTATACCTGAAAATATTTGATATAAGGTGCATAGCCACGCGGTAATTCACTGGACTTCCATGCGGAAGGTCGTCAGTTCGAACCCCACGCTATGCTAATCCCCTCGAATGACAGAGGCATTTTTTTGTCTACTATTTGAGAGTACAAGGATACCAATGACTTCGATCGTATCTATTGTTCCGATCGTCTTATTTCAGATGTGCCATCGGTTACAGTACACCAGTGTAGCCGGTGAGTTTGCTGGTGTGTAACAGCTCACTCAATTAAATAAGATAATAAAAATGAAGAAATAAAGTAAAACTCCACGGCACAGCTTCGCTTCCCAACTGAATTGACGTTGGACTGGCGAGGAATCCTCGACTACGAGGTCCAGCAACGACACTGACGACATTAACTTAAATAATCATAAAACTTTTTTTTATTTTCAACGAAAGGTAAATATTTTATGAAGATTTGTTTGTTACTCTGGTTGTTTAATATTTACAAATGCTATATTTATTGGTGAAGGAACTACGGAGGTTAATGTGAATGTGTACGATTTGCTGTATGCTAATGGCATGATAGAGTTAGCGAAGAAAGAAGATGAATTATAGCGTTTGATAAATATATTGTATGAGAGATGCGAAGAAAAATATCTAAGAATGAATGTTGCAAAACCCCAAGTCATTGTGATAGAAAAGTGTGAAAATAAAGTATAAAAATAATGAAAGATCGGAGCGAGTTGAAGATTGTGGTATTTGGGTAATAATTATTTATCAGATGATGCAAGAGTAACGAGATATATCGAATGGTGTGTAGCGATACGAAACAAGTCAATTGGGCCGTTGAATATATACTCGTGTACTCGAACCGGTAAGTTAATAATCTGCTGACATGACAGTCCACAACAGTATGTTATATTAGTATCAACTTTGATGCATGGGAGTGAAACGTGTACGTAGTAAAAGATTCAAAAGAGTCAAATAAATCCTAAGAAATGGGAGAACTGAGAGAATAAACGGTGTCATTCGAATTTGGAATAAAGTAATAAGGGGTGAATGTGAAGTTAAGACTGATGTGTTGAGTAAGATGAAGAAGAGCATACTGACATAGTTACATACTGACATAATGAATAAAAACTGACAAAATAAATATACAGCGCAAATGTGAGTGGAAGACATGTAGGAGGTAGATCAAGGAAAGTGTGTTCGAATCAAGAGGATAATATTTTGAAATAAAGAATATAAAAATTCAGAGAAACCGTAGGAGTTGTTTGAGAAGGTGTTTGAATAGAGAAGAGGTGAAGGGTTTATGTCGATCTGTTGCTCTATCCTTTCTGCCTACCCCGACAGAAACATGGTATGTATGTGTTTAATGAAAAAAAAAACAAAACATTTATTCAGTTTAATAACTTGTTTCCGGCAAATCCGAATTATCTGTCAATCCGATCTTTGCGCATACCCGGTTAGGTCAGATAATTAGGACACTACTGTAACATTTCTTTTGATTAAAATATTTTTTAACAATTTCCCCGTCTCTCTCTCCGAGCCTCCATAATTTCCTTTTCTCTACTCGTTCTTCCTCCTTTCTGCTCCGCTCTCGGAGTTTCCGTCCCGCTGGCTCCGGAAAGTGGATGGAAGGTGGAGGCTGCGCCAACTTATTCAGAAACTGGGCCACGAAAATATTCTCAACTATTGTAAGGCAGTTCAAGATAACTAAAAATATATATATATTTAAAAAGTATAATTTCCGTATTCAATGATCAAAAACTGGTCACAAATATTGTAAATTGAACTTTCAACATTTTTGTTTTGAGCCTTTCGCGTTTCTTTTCGTCAATTGTATTAAGTTCCATTCGAATAAACCACCTCCGTGGCCTAGTTGGCAAGACGTCTGTCTCCCAGTCCGGAGGTTGCTGGTTCAAATCTCGTTGTAACCCAGATTGTTTTAAAAAGGATTCCAGTCTGGTGTTCTCTTAAGGCCTCTTTAACATATTTCTGGCAGGCTGGAAGAGATTACCACGTGGCAATAAACCCGACAGGTTGTGCTGTTTACAACGAAAGTGTAATACAATACAACAAGCGCCATTCGATTCTAAGCATCTTTACCAAATAATTACAAGCCAATTTTTTTTAATGCCATTTTCTATTGTTTCTTTGTTATTAGATTTTTTCTGTCGTTAATAGTTATCTAGATGCTTGAAAGGTCAAAATCGTTTGGCTATTGATTGAACGAGTAAGGCGGATGAGGTAACGTTTCATAGGCTAACTCGTATTTTTTTAAATAATGAGGTCGTACATTGTCGTGTAGCAAGATGGGTTATCTTCAATTAATCAATGCTAATACATAGTAATAATCACGCCAGGTTGTATAATATATGTATAACATACAAGGAAAGTGTAAAAGAATACAGTATATGTCGGACCTTAATGCGTCGTGACAACTATTCTTTTCACATTCTGGTGTGTCGCCACCGGAGAAGGAGTCCCTTCGGGTAGTTCCTTCTTTAACTTCGTCTCGCTCATAAATAAAATAATTTCGATCTTCTATAGTTCGGAAAATCTAGGATGAGTCCTGTGACAGCTCACAAATTTGCCCCAACACAACCTTGTAACGATGTTCAGTAATTTTAATTATTTTATCAACTTTAATATATAGTAAGCCTCAATTCTAATAAATAGCAAGTTATTTAGGTAAATACATTACATTAGGTTGTATTGGGGCAAATTTGTGAGCTGTCACAGGACTCATCCTAGAATTTCCGAACTATAGTGTAGATCGCGTTGAATGGGGATTTATTTAGCTACACATAACAGCGTGGCCTGTGGTGGGTTCGAACTGAACTATCTCGTCATACGTTCGCATATTATAAGGGATTTTCACTCTTCCTCTTTTTAATAATTAGATTCATTTGGTTGTGCCACGTTTTTATATCTCTTCCCAAACTCCATGAACCTTATGTACTATTGCTGTAGATTATTTTCGTAAATCTTTCTTCATTCTTTCTTTGTTGTCAGACCATCTCGATGCTTCTTTTTCCATTCAATGCACAGCGTCTTCTCACAATCCGCGTTCTTTCCTAATATTCTCATTCCTAATCCCAATGGAACCCAGATTTAAAAAAAAAGGATTCCTTGTATTCCATTAAGGCATATATTACATATTTCTGGTTGATTGAAAGAGATTGCTATATGGCAATAAGCCCGCCAGATTGTATTGTATACAACAAAAGTATTATAGAGGGTCTTTCAAATTGAGCGGTTATTTTAATTCAATTTTTTTTAATTCTTGAATAAAACACACAATTTGCTTTGATTTCAAAAAGATTTTTATTGGTCATTGAAGTATGTATAACGTATGACATTTAAGCACAAACAAACAATATCCGCCAAATATCCACCTCTTGCAGCTCCACAGATGTCCACTCTTTTGCCAAAATTTTCGATGACATTTTAGCATGATTGCGGTTCTAACTCACAAATAACGCGAATAATAATCTTTCAGCTCAGGAATTCATCGGGGGTCATTCTTATAGACCTAACTTTTCACGTAAACACAGATAAAATAGTCCAATGGTGTCAGATCACATGATCTTGGTGGGCAATTAACAACATTGTTTCCGGAGATTACAATACATAAAATAATTCAACAAATTAAACGCGTTGTTGTATTGTATACGACTCCATTTCTATAAATGTCATACATTACACTTCTCAAATGTCACAAGACACAGGCAAGTTTGCGACGCCATCTATGTTTTATCAAATAATAAAAAAAACGCTCAATTTGAAAGACCTTTAGGAACGGCTGTTCCTTGATGGAGAGATGAGGATGATCGTTTGGTTTAATAAAACTCGTTTGAAATCGGAATATGCAAAGAGGTATTTTATTGATAAACGTCGGTATTTATAATATTTGGAATGTGCGCGAGACGGCGCAAGAGATATGTCGCCGTCTCGTCTCGGCTTCACAATATATTTATTGTCATCACGTAGGGTATTCGTTGTTTTGTAGGACAGCGCGGAAGATATGTCGCTGTCCCGTTCTCCGCTAATAGTGAGTTCAATGTCCGAGCAGGCGACCTTCGCCCAGTGCTTGTCTCGCATTCCTTACAATGCGAGTTCAATGACCGGGCGGCCAAGTGTCGCCTCAATGGGTTCAGTGACCGCACGCATGGTCGCTACAGACCCTTTACAATACAATAAACTTTCTTTGTTGTACAGGTTGCTTATGATTACCATAAGTTGGACCAGTTACGCTCCGGATTCCACTTGGGCTGAAGCTTTGCCGTGGTTATCCTGTGGCACCGAAGACCTGAGACGAAAGGGCCATCCACAAAGCTTGAACTGCCCTGGAGAGAGTCATTTTATTCTCCTTATATGAAGAGTATGGTTTTGACGCACAACTATTCCGCCGATACTGGTTCAGTTCATCTATCTCAGTTCACTAGCAGGTGTACCGAATGCAAGTGAGGTTTGGCTTTTGGGATGCTGAAATGGTGTTCCAGCTACTTACACCTAACAGGCGAAGTTGATTATAAAGAAACCCTAAAGATGGAAAACTGCAACGCTTTCGAAACGCCAGCATCATGAGTCCAACCACGCGGTATCTATCATTTCCCGCTGTCTTTTATTATGGGTTCTGATATAAATTCAAAGTCAAAGGAAAATTTTATATAACGCTGTTGGTTGTTGTTTATAGAGCAAAATATCCCTTTTTTATTAAATTAAGTAATTTACAGCACAAACATTTGCTAAAGGTTATATCCATATGTTAATTTATATCTTGAGAACTAATCATATTTATATATATTAACTATGAACTAACTTCTTTTTAATTTCCAACATAACATTTTATTTTTAATAATCTTATTATATGATTTCTTAGAAATATTTTACACCTACATGCTACTTACAACTAGATAACAATTCTTACAACTAATTATTTAGCACGTGCATGTCCACTCGTTCAGTCTATAGTAATTGCATTCCATCACATTAACTCAAACCTAAAGGTGCTCTAACTCGAGTATCTATATCACTATTATAAAACCAAATATATAACACTTTCTTTGTAAACAGCAATATCCTCGGTAATTCCTGCCATGTGGCAACTTCTTCCAATCAACCAGAAATATGTTTATGCGACTATCATGTATCAGATGATCTGTAAAAATTCATTTGTAGTTGGCTTCTCTTAAGTTTTGATTCCTGTATCGTAATTGTACAGCATCGGTACAAGGACTAAAATAGGTAGATGGCTGCCGCTTAATATTCGTAGATTCCAGTTTACTTCTTGCTTTTACTGTGAAAACTAGCAGGGTGAAGAGATTCATCTTTAGCAGGTAGAAGTTTGTCGTAAATAAAATACAGTATACGTTCCAGAAACTGAGAATATATTTTGCTCATTTTTCGTTCCTTATGTGCAGCCCGTCGCTCATCGTAAGCCTCTTTATTCGCCCGTGTATGCCGTCACGGCTTACTAGATACCATGTATACCGCGCGCTCTATGCATGCATGCGCTGTTCGATTATTTATAGTGATTATTGCGAAGGTCATGCATAAGGAACATTTCATTACAATAGGTACAGATATCAACTCTATAATATTTACACATCAATTATACAAAAAACATTATATATTTTAGGTGGCGCATACGTCCGATACAATAATTATTTATTTTTTCCTTCCTTTGAGGTTTTTCGACAAGTCGACACCTCAGTATTTAAATTGTATCATTTGATCAATAGACTTATAATTGATGACTAGCCCGCACGAGCCCGCTCGTTATTGTTTGCTGAGAAGAACCAATTTGTTTGATTAGAAGAACCAATAAACTATTTTTCCTCGCCGAAACCTAAACTTCATTTTTACTGTCAGATTATTCATATAAGATTCTGGTTAGTTGGAAAAGATTGCCATCTGGCAATAAGCCCATGAAGTATTGATAAATAAATAAGATTAATCTGAACGTAAAATCTTGATACTCCCCTAAAAATACCTCCGTAAGTTGAATAATATAATACCAAAGTACCGATACGAAGAATTAACGTAGTATAGTATAAGGCTTTTCTGTTGTCTGTTGTCTGAATTTCCCTTCTTAAAGAAACCACATTTCATCAGGCTGAACTCTTAAACGTATAACAAGTTATTAACATCAATGGTGTATTTGAAGTACATTTTGAATTGAACTCCCCGACATGCAACAATCGAGAATAAGTCCCCCTACAGTGAATCTGGCGGCCCATTCAGAACTTGAAGTGGGAGACTTGAAAATGCCGTCATCGCATCTTTTCATTTGTATATTTTTAATTATATATTCGAGTAAACAACGAAATATACCATTTTTAATGAATATAAAATTAAAATAGGGTTACTTTGTTCTTCATCATGTTCTCCCGCAAAGTCAAGGAGTGTCATCGATGCCCTTATTCATCGGTGGTTGTCTGGTCGAGTGGCGGGACGTGGTCAAATACCTCGGGATGCACATCGACTTGCGACTGACGTGGAAAACCCACCTGAATACTATCAGACAGAAGGGTCAAAAGGACAGTTTGATATTCCTTGAACGCAACTTCCTTTCACCCAAAAGTAAGCTCCTCCTCTATAAAATCTTCATCCATCCCATCTTGAACTATACTGTACCCGTTTGGGGTAGTGTGAGCAACACGGATCACCTGAAGCTTCAACGATTGTAGAACAAAGCATTCAATATCTCTTTTAACACCCATCACAGAACAACCTTTTAACACCCATCACAGAACATCACAGAACACCCATCACAGAACAAACCTTTCCCGACTCCATGCCGAACAATATATAAGAACCCTCCAACACCACATCCTCGTTTGGATCGTGAAGTTCTATCAAAGCCAACAGGACCACAGCAAACCTCTAATCGCTGTCCTGGAGACTTATATTTCCGTTATACGCACAGGCTCCCAAAGTATCGTCTGTTTCCTGACTAGTCCACTTACAGTGTTAGCAGGGAGGACCAATGTCTGAGTGAATGTGATGGAAGCAGTCTGAACGAGTGGATATGTACGTGTTCAATAATTAGTTGTAAGAATTGTTATCTAGTTATAAGTAGTTTGTAGGTGTTGACTATTTCTAAGAAACTAGATTATATATTAAGATTATTAAAAATAAAATGACATGTAGGAAATTAAAATGAAGTTAGTTCATACTCGTAGTTATAATATAGGGTGGCCACTGAAAGACCGAATGGTTTGAAAAAGTTATAACTTGTCCATTTTCAATCTTTTTTTTATTTTACAGGTTGTAGAGCTTTACTACCCCAAGATACTAAATTTTTGAAATATTACAATGTACAGTATTTTATCAACCTTTAAAAAAGGTTACAAAAGTAATTAGAATTTTCAGTGCGCGTGAAAATACATACGAGTACATCTTGTCACAAAAATTATGAACATTTACACGAATCATATAAAAAAAATATCAAAAAGTAGTATGCACACGCACACCTAAGGTAAACAAAGATAAATGCAAGGCTCAGGTAAACAAAGCCCCAAACATACAAAAAGATAGAAGAAAATAATAGCAAAAATTTGCAAACGTTATTAATCAATTACAATACGTCAAAAACAAAGAACAAACGCACATAAAAACTTTCGAAAAAAACGAATTCAACTAAAACAAAGAGTATTATGTAATTCTATAGACCCTTTTTCGTATTATGTAATTCAACGTTTCTCTTTTGTACACACTTTTTCGTTTTAAGTAATTCTATACACCCTTTTTCTAGTATTATTTAATTCAACAGTTACTCTTTTATATTATGTAATTCTACACACTTCTTCGTTTTAAGTAATTCTATAGACCCTTTTTCGTATTATGTAATTCAACAATTACTCTTTTGTATTATGTAATTCTACATACTTTTTCGTTTTAAGTAATTCTATAGACCCTTTTTCGTATTATGTAATTCAACAGTTACTCTTTTGTATTATGTAATTCTACACACCTTTTCGTGTTAAGATATAATTGATTCATCAGTCACGACGATTGTAATTTGTTAAGACAAACTTTAAAAAATCTCACCTGTGCTACATTTATTTTAAAAATATTGTACAACAAAATGAACTTTGAATACACTCAACTATGAAATATATTCAAAATAGTATTAACTTAGTTCATAAGCTAAAGTATTACAGGTATTAAAAAATCAGCATCAGTCTTAGATTCATTGTTTCAAGTTTCAAACAGTTTTCACAATAGTTTCTATATCTGAAGTGCAAATAAATACAAAACAAACAGATGTTCTTTGTAATTTTGAACGTATAAAGAGTTAAAGCCCGACAGAGCGGGGTAAAATAAGGATAAAGCTTTAAAAAAAATCCATTTGGCCGCTGACTTTCTCCCCTCTTAACCCTACGCCCGGGGACAACTGCCCCCCTATGCCACGCCCCTCGTTACACCACTGGCTGATATACCTCCAGTGACTTAAATTTCTTTTAAAATTAGAATTTTCTCATTTTAAATTATCTACACCTTGGGTGGACCCATGCCAAAGTGGGCATCAATATGTAAAGTTAAACATTTAAAAAAATTACCTTAATCATATTTACACTCGAGCACTTTTACATACATACTCGTACAAATGATCACGCCGTGACCCTTCCTTAAAATATCCATTGTATCTATGCATTCATTTCTGTTGTCGTCATTCCGCCTTTTTTCAAAAATTGACATTCCACTTTTTTTCATATGTAAATTGATAATACAGACATATTGAAGAGCGTGGCCGGGAGACAATATTGTCTTCAGTCCCATCAGTCGAGCATTTGGGATAAGAAGCACAGAAATATGCAAGCGGCTCATAGTTCGCTTTCGCACTTATTTGGAATATTTTTGCACGAAGACAGGCAAAAATACTCGCACATGTCTAGCATGCACGAGCATTGTTGTCAGAAGACTTATTTAACTAGATTGGTACCCTTTTTTATTATTCTTCTTTTATTGGTACCATCGGCGATCGCACCCGAACCCGTTTAGGTGGAAGACCAGCATTCTTACAACTAAGCCACGGAGTTCGTATGTACACGTATATTCTACTAATGACATTAAATTAGCGTGACACTTGTTTCTACGTTCGATTCTTGGGGCTCTCTTCAAGCGTACTCCAGAGAACAATACTTGGATCTGACCGGTTTCTTCAGACTCACATAAAATAGTACCAACGAGAATCGAACCCGCAACCTCCGAGTTATAAAAACTGGTGTAATAGCAACTAGGTCATAGAGATCAATACAGTTTGTACACCGTGTTAAAAATCAAATTCAACGAATCCTGTGCGCGGTACAATTTCGGCGTTTTTAAATTTATAAGTTTAAACGCGTATTTTGTTTAGAACCACTGATATTTGATTACACCACCAAGTAAACATGACATTCAAGTAATTTTCTGATAAAAAATAATAGTAGATAAACTAAGGAGATAAACTAAACATTACGTAAAATACACAAAGGAATGCTACAGATCAGATCACAGGCGTTTGTGCTTCCCGCGAGGAAATCAACAAATTCGAATTGATGATTCAGAAATTTTGTAAAGTGTGGTCAGAAGACAACTGTCTTAATCGAATTCTAAGGTTTAAACTGAGTTCTCTGGGCTAGATAATATAGCACCCGTTATCTATACATTAGCATTCACGCTAAGCAAGCGGGCGCCACAGGTTTGATTCCTGGTGGATTTACTCAGAGATTAATTTTTAATCTAATATCACTATATACCTAACTGTATGTTTTTATTTAGTGTATGAGCTACTTATTCTAATTTTTTATAGCGTTATTTGTTTAAACTGTCAAACGAAAGGCTGCAACGGATAAAACCTACCGATCGTCTAGGAACTTTGACAATCTTGCCAACGAAACGTTGGGTTTAATCTGTCAAGATTGTAGGCTTGCTGAAGTGCAACTACTTGTACACAATAATCCAATACACACAGGCGTTATTAATCCACAGAATAACCTGGATCCTCCACAATACCGATTCTGTAAAGGTGACCAGCCACCACGACATGACCCATGCGGATGGGTCGTTTGCGGAAACGACACTTGATTAACTTTTCTTATATGTTTCGCCATATTCTATCCATTTGGGGTCGGCTACTCGGACCTGCTTCCTACATCTGTTACGATCTCCCTATTCCTTGGAGATAGTCTGGGTCTAGTCATGCCTTTCTCCACTTTCTTATAAAGGCTCTTCTTGGGTCTCTCTCTGCGTCTATTTGGGAGTATCCGTATCTTGGCTGTCTTTAGCGTGGACCCTTCATCCTGCCGTTATACGTGCACATACCAGCGTAGTCGTATTTCTCGGGCTTTATACTCCAATGGCGCCACTTTGATTGCTCCGCGAATTTATTCATTTCGAATCTTGTCTAATCTAGTGACAGCAGTAGCACAAGCACTTCCGCGACATGAAGCAGTTGTTCTTTTTTTTTTTTTTTTTTCAGTGGCCAGCACTCGGTTCCATGTAGTATAGTGAGCCTGACTACTATCCAGTAGATCTTGACCTTAAGGTTTATTGGTAGCCTTCTGTCACACATAACCCCAGTGGTCCATTTGTTCCAGTCAATGTTTACGTCCTTGAACACTTTTCCAGCTGTTGAAATGGTTGAGCCAAGATATTTGAATGACTTTGTCCTTAGTAGGTCAACACTCGGTTCCATGTAGTATAGCGAGTTTGACTACTGTCTAGTAGATCTTGACCTTAAGGTTTATTTATTGGTAGCCTTCTGTCACACACCCCAGTGGTCCATTTGTTCCAGTCAATGTTTACGTCCTTGAACACTTTTCCAGCTGTTGTAATGGTTGAGCCAAGATATTTGAATGAATTTGTCCTTAGTAGGTCAACACTCGGTTCCATGTAGTATAGCGAGCCTGACTACCGTCTAGTAGATCTTGACTTTAAGGTTTATTTATTGGTAGCCTTCTGTCACACATAATCCCAGTGGTCCATTTGTTCCAGTAAATTTTTACGTCCTTGAACACTTTCCCAGCTGTTGTAATGGTTGAGCCAAGATATTTGAATGAATTTGTCCTTAGTAGGTCAACACTCGGTTCCATGAAGTATAGCGAGCCTGACTACTGTCTAGTAGATCTTGACCTTAAGGTTTATTTATTGGTAGCCTTCTGTCACACAAAACCCCAGTGGTCCATTTGTTCCAGTCAATTTTTACGTCCTTGAACACTTTCCAAGCTGTTGTAATGGTTGAGTCAAGATAATTTAATGAATTTGTCCTTAGTAGGTCCTTGGTCACTTCAATGTCCATATTTGGTGTACCTAGCATGTGTCTAGTTATTCTTCCGTTTTCCAGTCAATATAATGATAAACATTTTTTTTCTTAACTTTCTATTGTTAATTTTACAAAACGAATTCAATAAAAAATAGACAATTTGACTCGAAGAAAAGAATTCCCCCTCTTTCGCAATAAAAGAGAACTTCGGTTAGATTGACCTCCATATTGATGGGCCCGCCGCCATTTCTCTTGATTTGGCGGGAAAAGTGAATAGAAACAGAATCGGAGCGCCCCTCCTCCTGCGTGGCGGCAATCTGTACTAGCATTGTATTGGATACACTCCCCGTGTCACTTCGCTTGCCGTTACACGCCATTTTTCACTTGTCATTCGGAATAAATGGATTGATTGATTGTGTAAAAGTATTCATGTTTTTTATGGGATCGTACAGGGTGTCTGATACTTCGAGTCAAGCGTACCTTCATTTCAAGTCAAGTTTATATTGTACTTTCGTGTTATTGTAGCATATTTTTTTATACTTATGCCAATAATTCTAAATATATCAATTAACTTGTCTTGGGGGTAAATGAATATCATGTTCTGTAAAAGAAATTGTTGGTTCGAAAACCAGAAATAAATAAACAAATGAATGAATAAACGAATGGACGAATCAACGAATGAATCAATAAACAAATGAATTGATTGATTAATTGGTAACTTTAAATAAATAAATGGATTTATGTTGAATGACTGATCATTATACTCGTATTAATGATTGAATAATTATTGTACTACCTGAATTGATTGAATATTGACTGCTTATTTACTGTCATTTATTTTATTTTTTTAAGTTTATATGTTCTAGGGGTGAGCTGAAAAATATCTGATGTCCTTGCGGCCGGGTTCAACATCTATTAGTGGGATGTATCTAGACTGGGGCGATGTTATGAGATGACCCCTAGGCCTTTTGATAGCATCTCTTTAAAATAGATTTTCTTCGCCATTATCTTGAAATATTGTATAAGCCATTTCAGGGTATATGTATTATATATTCAATAACAAATCTAAAATGTTGTTTTACATATACAAATACTATTCCGCCATTTCCTGTTGGGGTAGGCAGAAGGGGTAGAGCGCAAGACTTTCCTATCTCGACACAATTTTGTTTATACACTTTGCACGGATTGCTCCTGTTACACAAAGAGGATATGCTTCTAGTTAGCTAATTGGTAAGGAAGAATATCAGCCAGGATTCTATATATACTGCCAGGCGGTGCCGAGACTATATCCACAGTGTCATTCAGTTGGTTCAATATCTCTATACCACGCGTGACTATAGCTGAGTGTTTAGCCATGATATTCCTTCTGTAAGTTGGTATGTATCATAGAACAGAGGGTGATTCCTTGCCTTGCACGGCTATATTTATTGGGTACATATAAACTTAGTGCTTCTAGAATCGCGGGAAAATTAAAGCAACCCTGAAAAACCTTAAGTAGGAATATCGCAATGGATTCTTGCCTTCTTGTTTCGAGGCTTCTATAGTTGAGAAGTTCGACATGCTGAGCATATTTTGGGTAATCACCCTTTGTTCTGTACCATATATATCTCTAAAAGGGCGAAGTATCATGATAGTGTTTTTTCCATTGGTGGTCCTGTGGTGTGGAATGGTCCGCCTCCTAGCATAAGAGATGTGGGTGGTGTGTCCAGCTTTAGAAAGCCAATCATTTAAAGGAGGTCATTAAAATTTATGAGTGGGTTCAAATTCTGAGTTAAAACGCGCTTGAGGAGAGTTTGCTTTATAAATGGCGCTATATAAATTGTCATTAACATCAATATTTTTTTTGACTTTCCGTGTTTCCTACTGGAAGAAGTAATAAGCATTTTGCTCGAAAGGAACGTGTCACCCTCCATCACCAAAACCATTAGAGACATAAACCTAAATAGCTCCACAAGAATTCGCGTAGACGGAGAACTCTCTAATGACGTTCCAACACCAACCGGAGTAAGACAATGAGATAGTTTAAGCCCATTTCTATTTAACTTGGTTATGGATGAAATTATAGAAAAAAAATGCCGACCTAAACCTGTGATACAAGATGGGCGACAATATGCTAAACATCATGCCACCATCATAGCCGAATATATATGCACCATATGCTATGCTGACGATGCCACCATCATAGCCGAATCAGAAGAAGACCTGCAACAGATGCTACATCGATTCCACACTGCTTCCAAAACATACAACATGTCTATATCCAGGAGCAAGGACTCAATGCATGACTCTAGCCAGAGAGCAAGTTGGATGCAGTGTGGCGATCGAGGACAATAACAAAAGTAACAATTGAACAAGTAACATAATTTGAATACTTGAGTGCTAGCATAATGTGCAATAATTACCTCAATGGCGAAGTGTTTGAACAATCACAAAAGGCCGCAGCTATTTCCGGATCTTTAAAGAACACTATCTGGAAAAACAAGTACATGAACATCCAAAGCAAGGTGAGGATATACAAAACCTGTGTCCGCCACATAATGACATACAGCATATAGTCCAGAGCCGACACTGTCAGAACCAAAAATCTCCTTCGAACCAGCAAAATGAAGGTACTCAAGAGTATAGCTGAAAAAACCCTTAATGATAGAATACGAAACACAGACATCCGAAGGATGTGCGAAGTTGAAGATATTGTCAGATGGGGACGACAGAGAAGAAGGTTCTGGAAGGAACACGTACCTAGAATGACGGAACCAAAGGCCATAAGAATGGCCAGGGACAGTATCCCCCAAGCAAGCAGACCTCCAGGACGACCTCCCAAAAGATGGAAAGACAGCTGGCAGTCGACGTCACAAGAGGCAAACAATGATGCAGGACCATAACAGGCCAAAAGGCCTAAAATAAGATGAAGAAGAAGAAGATTCGTAAACTTGGCTGTCAATGGCCATCTTACGAGTAAAAAGTATGAAATTTCGGTATATTATTCTTAAATATTGACGCAAATAATTTAAATATTGCAAAATAAGAGGTTTATGACGAAAAACACGGAAACACGCATGACAAATATTATTTCTGTCGTGATTTTGCACATATATTCGTAAACTTGGTCGCCAATGTCAATTTTTCGAATGAAAAGTATGAAATCTCGGTATATTACTCTTAAATATTGACGCAAATAATTAAAATATTGCAAAATTAGAGGTTTGGGACGAAAAACACGGAAACACGGATAACTAATATTATTTCTGTCGTGATTTTGCACATATATTCGTAAACTTGGTCGCCAATGCCAATTTTTCGAATGAAAAGCATGAAATTTCGGTATATTACTCATAAATATTGACGCAAATAATTTAAATATTGCAAAATTAGAGGTTTGGGACGAAAAACACGGAAACACGCTTGACAAATATTATTTCTGTCGTGATTTTGCACATATATATGTAAACTTGGTCGCCAATGGCAATTTTTCGAATGAAAAGTATGAAATCTCGGTATAACTTATAAATGTCTTTACATATTTAGCAGATTTGAACGTTTTATATCATTAATAACGTCAATGCGTTTCTATCATACAATGGTCTTGATGTATAGATAATTTTTGCATTTTTATACGAAAAATTGGTTTTCGGTAAACAAACTTCATTCAAACTGAAAAATCTTGACGCAAAAGATTGAAATATCGCACAATTAAAAGTTTGGGACGAAAAACACAAAAACACGTAGAACAAATAATGGAACAAATAAAGACTTAATACTTTTCATTCGAAAAACAGCCATTGACAGCCAAGTTCTTTTCGTTCCAAACCAATATTTTTGAGAAATTTCAATATTTTGCATCAACATTTTCCAGTTTGAATGAATTTTGACGAAGTTTTTGTACAAAAATGCTAGAATTATCAATGAATCAAGACTTAAGTGTAGTAGAAATGCATTTGAGTTAGTTATGATATAAACCTGTAAAATATGTAACATCATTTGTTAGTAATATACGGCTACTTCATACTTTTCACTCGAAAAACTGCCATTGACAACCAAGTTTACGAATATATGTACTAAATCACTACAGAATTATTGTTTGTTCAACGAGTTTTCTTGCTTTTCGTCCTTAACCTATATTTTTGCGAAATTTCAATATTTTTTTAGTAATAGACGGAAACTTCATACTTTTCACTCGAAAAACTGACATTGAGAGCCAAGTTTACAAATATGTGTACTAAATCACTACAGAATTATTGTTTGTTCAACGAGTTTTCGTACTTTTTCTCCAAAACCAGTTTTTTGAGATATTTCAATATTTTGCGTCAATATTTTCCAATTTGAATTGAATTTTGACAAACGATAACCCAGTTTTCGTGCAAAATGCTAGAATTATCAATGAATAAAGACTTTAGTGTAGTAGAAATGCATTTGCATTAGTTATGATATAAACCTGCCCAAATATGTACGACCATTTGTCAGTAATATACGGAAACGTTATACTTTTTACTCGAAAAACTGATATTGAGAGCCACATTTATGAATATATGTACAAAATCACTACAGAATTATTGTTTCTTCAACGAGTTTTCGTGCTTTTCGTCCAAAACCAATATTTTTGAGAAATTTCAATATTTTGCGTCAATATTTTCCAATTTGAATTGAATTTTGACAAACGATAACCCAGTTTTCGTGCAAAAATGCTAGAATTATCAATGAATCAAGACTTAAGTGTAATGGAAATGCATTTGCGTTAGTTATGATATAAACCTGCAAAATATGTACTACAATTTGTTAGTAATATACGGAACCTTCATACTTTTCACTCGAAAAAATGCCATTGACAGCCAAGTTTACGAATATATGTACAAAATAACTTCAGAATTATTGTTTAATCAACGAGTTTTCTTGCTTTTCATCCTTAACCTATATTTTTGCGAAATTTCAATATTTTGTTAGTAATAGACGGAAACTTCATACTTTACACTCGAATAACTGATATTGGGATCCACGTTTACGAATATATGTACAAAATCACTACAGAATTATTGTTTGTTCAACGAATTTTCGTGCTTTTCGTCCAAAACAAATATTTTTGAGAAATGTCAATATTTTGTTAGTAATCGACGGAAACTTCATACTTTTCACTCGAAAAACTGACATTGAGAGCCAACTTAACGAATATATGTTTAAAATCACTACAGAATTATTGTTTGTTCAGCGAGTTTTCTTGCTTTTCGTCCTTAACCAATATATTTGCGAAATTTCAATATTTTGTTAGTGATCGACGGAAACTTCATACTTTTCACTCGAAAAACTGACATTAAGAGCCAAATTTACGAATTTGAGTACACTACAGAATTATTGTTTGTTCAACGAGTATTCGTACTTTTTGTCCAAAACCAATATTTTTGAGAAATTTCAATATTTTGCGTCAATATTTCCAATTTGAATGAATTTGGACAAATGATACTTCAAACTTTTCACTCGAAAAACTGCCATTGACAACTTAGTTTACGAATATATGTACAAAATCACTACAGAATTATTGTTTGTTCAACGAGTTTTCTTGCTTTGCGTCCTTAACCTATATTTTTGCGAAATTTCAATATTTTGTTATTTATAGAAGGAAACTTCATACTTTTTACTTGAAAAACTTACTTTGAGAGCCAAGTTTACGAGTATGTGTACTAAATCACTACAGAATTATTGTTTGTTCAACGAGTTTTCGTACTTTTAGTCCAAAACTATTTTTGAAAAATTTCAATATTTTGCGTCAATATTTTCCAATTTGAATGAATTTTGACAAACGATAACCCAGTTTTCGTCCAAAAATGCTAGAATTATCAATGAATCAAGACTTAAGTGTAGTAGAAATGCATTTGCGTTAGGTATGATATAAACCTGCAAAATATGTACGAGCATTTGTTAGTAATATACAGAAACATCATACTTTTCACTCGAGAAACTGATATTGACAACCAAGTTTAAGAATATATGTACAAAATCACTACAGAATTACTGTTTGTTCAACGAGTTTTCTTGCTTTTCATCCTTAATTTTTGCGAAATTTCAATATTTTGTTAGTAATAGACGGAAACTTCCTACTTTTCACTCGAAAAACTTACATTGAGAGCCAACGAGTATGTGTACTAAATCACTACAGAATTATTGTTTGTTCAACGAGTTTTCGTACTTTTAGTCCAAAACTATTTTTGAGAAATTTCAATATTTTGCGACAATATTTTCCAATTTGAATGCATTTTGACAAACGATAACCCAGTTTTTGTGCCAATTGCTCGAATTATCAATGAATAAAGACTTAAAGTGTAGTAGAAATGCATTTGCGTTAGTTATGATATAAACCTTCAAAATATGTATGTATTTGTTAATAATATACGAAAACTTCATACTTTGTACTCGTTAACGAATATATATTTAAAAACACTACAGAATTCTTGTTTGTCCAACGCGTTTTCTTGCTTTTCGTCCTTAACCTATATTTTTTCGAAATTTCAATATTTTGTTAGTAATAGACGGAAACTTCATACTTTTCACTCGAAAAACTGACATTGAGAGCCAAGTTTTCGAATATGTTAACTAAATCACTACAGAATTATTGTTTGTTCAACGAGTATTCGTACTTTTCGTCCAAAACCAATATTTTAGAGAAATTTCAATATTTTGCGTCAATTTTTTCCAATTTGAACGAATTTTGACAAATTTTAACCCAGTTTTCGTCCAAAAATGCTAGAATTATCAATGAATCAAGACTTTAGTGTAGTAGAAATGCATTTGCGTTAGGTATGATATAAACCTGCAAAATATGTACGACCATTTGTTAGTAATATACCGAAACTTCATACTTTTCACTCGAAAAACTGCCATTGACAACCAAGTTTACGAATATACTATATGTACAAAACCACTTCAGAATTATTGTTTATTCAACGAGTTTTCTTGCTTTTCGTCCTTAACCTGTATTTTAACGAAATTTCAATATTTTGGTAGTAATAGATTGAAACTTCATATTTTCACTCGAAAAACTTACACTCAAAGCCACGTTTACGAATATGTGTACTAAATCACTACAGAATTATTGTTTGTTCAACGAGTTTTCGTACTTTTAGTCCAAAACAATTTTTGAGAAATTTCAATATTTTGCGTCAATATTTTCCAATTTGAATGAATTTTGACAAACGATAACCTAGTTTTCATGCAAAAATGCTAGAACTTTCAATGAATCAAGACTTGTAGTAGAAATGCATTTGCGTTAGTTATGAAAACCTGCAAAATATGTTCTAGCATTTTTGCACGAAAACTGGGTTATCGTATGTCAAAATTCATTCAAATTGGAAAATATTGACGCAAAATATTGAAATTTCTCAAAAATATTGGTTTTGGACAAAAAGTACGATTACTCGTTGAACAAACAATAATTCTGTATTGATTTAGTACACAAAATCGTAAACTTGGCTCTCAATTTCAGTTCTTCGAGTGAATAGTATGAAGTTTCCGTCTATTACTAACAAAATATTGAAATTTCACAAAAATATAGGTTAAGGACGAGGAGTTCAGTCACGGATCTGCTACAGAGCAGTCGCTTGTTGCTAACATAACGCGATCTCACTGCAATCCGTTGCTAACGAACAAGTACAATACACGATTCTTCATATAGTGTCGCTTAAAGTTCACCGTCGCCGTTTTTGCCAGTGCGCATACTTTCCGCGCATCGTCGCTAAAACAGTGATAACAAGTGTCGTTCCCGGCCTCGCATGTGCACAAACAATAAACATTAGATTGACATTCCACTCGTCCCAGACAGCTTTTTAGATCAAATCGGTTTATTTTTTATATTAACTCGTGATAAGGAGCCGGCCTCCACAAATTCTTGGTGACATAATTTGTTCCGAGTGCCGGTCGATGCCAGAATTTCTTCTTCTTCATCGAGTAAGCCACTGACTGTTACTATCCTTCTTACCCTTTTACACTCCGAGGGCAGAGTTGAAGATCTGAAAAGGTCGACAGCTCTCCCCATCCTATCTTCATTTCATATTTCACATTACTCATCAAAACTTTAATTCTTTATTTATCACTGTTTGTGTTTCTACTCATTACACAATTATATTTATTTTTTCCACAGCTATATCGTACTTTTTACTGTCCACAATTATTCTTTCTATTTGTTCAATTCCTCCTATTAAGCAGCCATGAAGTCCGTCAAATCTGTCAAACCGAACTTCATCATTAAAACTCCACGCATCATTACTAGAAAAACTAGTTCCGAACCAACCGAAACGCCCGCATCCGTCCCCGTGACCTCGCCTATACCAGACCTCGCTAAGTCCCCGGACCGCTCAACATCCCCTGATCTGACCATCTCCACTTTCGAGGAAGCCTTCGAGCTCTTCAAGATGGAGACCACATCCAAAAAAGAGACAATGAAGATGGTAAAACTTTTTCGTGAACTCTTCAATAAAGGTGAGGTCTCGATTGAGGCCAAAAACCCTCCATCTATTTCACCCACTGTCTTGTCAGTGGTCCCTATCCCTATCACAACACCGCCGCGCCCCACCCCCACTTTTGACTCCCCACTTTCCCCGCCAATAATTAACATTCCGGATATTCCAGAAATGGACTGGCAATCTGTTGCCAAAAACCGTAAAAGGGCTCTTCAATCCCAAGAAAGCCCCCCCCTCGTCTGCCCCCAATCAGACCCGAAGCCAGCTGGTGCCACCGTGGCCCAAACCAGCAAAAAAATGAGAGGCCCACTCAGCCCTCCTCATCCCGCAGCCCCCGCCCCACCTCTAAATAATGACTCACGACCTCTACTTCAGATCAAAAAAGACCGCATCCCCCCCATCGTACTTCACAATTCCGCCAAATATGGAGACCTGAGAGCTAAACTCAGGTCTCAAAACATTCACTTCTCCTCGAAGGTGCAGCCCAATGGTGATCTTAAAATCACCACTGAAACCGTAGAGGCCTACCGCTCCCTAGTCCACATTACCGATTCTCTCGCCATTCCATACCACTCTTTCCATTTGGAGAGCGAGAAGCCCCTGCTAGCCGTCATCCGCGGCCTACCGACCCCTATCAGCGTCGAGGACATTTCAGATGAACTCAAATCACTCGATTATCCGGTTTTAAATGTGTATCGCATGAAAAACCGGAATCGAGTGGAACTCCCCATGGTCATCGTCAAGATGACAAGGGACTCTTCCGCAAAGCGCATCTTCACCGAACTCCACGGTGTACTCGATATTCGAGTCACAGTGGAGGAGCTGAACAAGCGCAAAGGCATGGGCCAGTGTCATCGATGCCAACAGTTCGCCCATTCCACCGGCAACTGCCACGCCCCAGCCAACTGTGTGAAATGCGGTAGAACGCATCACACATCTGAATGCAGGAAGCCCGCGGACACTCCCGCCACCTGCTGTAGCTGCGGAGGCCCACACACGGCCAACTTCAGAGGCTGCCCACGCTTCCCCAAGAGCAACCTCCCTTCAATCGCTCCCCACCACCACTTCCAGACCCCGCAGCCCTTACGCCCCCTCATGGATGGCATCTACCAACGCCCCTCCACCAACGCCCCCTTATCGAATGCCCCCTCGGCAAACAACGCCACACGGCGATTCCCCAACGCCCCCCAGAGTGCATCGAAACCAGTCACTTCCAACGCGTCATACGCGAACGTCGCAACTCATCGCCCCCTATTATCAACATCTACACCCCAAAACTACATATTGCCCGCCGCCCCCCCCCCCAAATCGCGATCTCATTTTGAATAACTTAAAATCAGCCATCACCGAAGCCATGAACCTCCTCAACTACATCCAAGAACATGGCTCGCACCTATAAACCATCCCATATATCCGCCGCGTTCTGGAATGCAAACGGTTCCCTCAGAACACATAAACAAGAGGTCGAGGATTTCCTTCTCGAGCACAACCTGGACGTGTTGCTGATAACGGAAACGCATCTCAAACCGAGCTACCGTTACAGCATCCGTAACTACTACTGCTACAGAGACGACCGCCTCATCGGCAGAAAAGGCGGCACCGCAACTCTCATCAAAAGCACAATAGACCACTGCCACATCCCCTCCCCTTCCACCGTCAACATAGAATCCACATGCGTAGTGGTGAACACCGCCAATCACGGCCCTCTTAAACTTTGCGCGACTTATCTTCCACCTACCTCCCCACTTGTCGAGTCTGAATTGGACTCATTCCTCGCAGATAATATCCCCACCATCATGGCGGGAGATCTAAATGCTAAACACCCCTTCTGGCACAGCCGCACTTCCAACACTCACGGTAATAAACTTGACGAAATCTCCTCCCGGAAAAGATACTTCGTGGAAGGACCCACGTCTCCCACCCTCTATCCACTAATAGACAATCATCGCCCTGATGTCATCGACATCATTGTCCATAACGACATTCTCTATCAAACAGATCTCACGACTGTTCACCAGCTTCAATCCGATCACTACCCGGTATTACTTCAATTGACGGATGGCTTACCACCCTTCTCGCCCTCAGCCCCTCCGCGACACACCACCTCGTGGAGCGATTTCGCTATTAACGTCGACAGCAGCATCAAAATACCGACAACCTTCCCCGACACGAACTCCATAGACGCCGCTATAAATGACTTCACAACCACCATCAAATCCGCTCTCACATCCTCTTCAAAAGAGAGACCAGCCGATAAACCCGAACTTCCCCTTCCTCCACATATCAAAATACTGATTATGGAAAAAAACAAAACCAGAAAGTTGTGACAAAACACAGCTGTCCCCTCTTACAAAACCGACTACAACAGATTAGTCAAAAAAATCAAACACCTCCTACAGCAACTCCGCAATGACAAATGGTCAGACTTCGTCGAGTCTCTCGAATACAATGATGGACTCAAATGGAAACTAACGCGTAGCCTTAGAAATACGCCCTCCCGACCCAGCTCTCTTCAAGGACCAAATGGCCCCGTTTTCTCTGCTCGCGACCGCGCAGAGACCTTTGCTGACTCTCTAGCTAATATCTTCTCGCCAAATGCAGACCTCTCTAACCCCTCTCACTCAATAATGGTCGACAACGCAGTTGCCGACATATTAAATGAGCAAACCCCCCCCCACCACAGACTTCTTCTCACCGTTAGAAATTCAATCTATCATAAAAAATCTCATCAACAAAAAAGCCCCCGGCCCCGATAAAATCAATAATCTCACCTTGAAAAAACTTCCGAAAAAAGCCATTTACGCCCTTACCGCCATTTACAATGCCTGCCTTCGACATAAATTCTTTCCAACCCCATTCAAAAACGCCGACGTCATCATGTTCCCTAAACCGGGTAAAAGCCACGTTATCCCTGAAAATTACAGACCGATCAGTCTGCTCCCGACTCTAGGTAAAGTGCTCGAAAAATTAATCCTAGAACGTCTCTCGTTAGAAACTTACTCACGTAACATCATCCCAGATTCGCAACACGGATTTAGGCCATTACACTCTACCAACCATCAGCTTGTTCGCGTTGTAGAACACATCATCAAATACTTCAGCTCCAAAGGCCTCACGACCCTCCTTTCACTAGACGTGGCGAAAGCCTTCGACACAGTCTGGCTCAACGGACTCATATTCAAACTGCACAAGTCAGGTATTCCCCTCAGACTAGTGCAAATCATCGCATCATTCCTTGAAAATCGCTCCTACTCCGTCAAAATAGACGGTATAAACTCATCCCCTCGCCCCATTCTGGCAGGTGTGCCCCAAGGTGCACTGTTGTCCCCTATCCTGTATAACATATACACGAGCGATATGCCCCAATTTTCACGTACACATTGTATCACCGCGCAATACGCTGACGACACAGCCTTTCTCTCTTCATCGAAATATGAGTCCGTATCCCACAACAGACTGCAAGACTTCATTCCCATTCTGGAGCACTGGTGCACCAAATGGAAGATCAAAATAAATCCCACCAAAAGCACAGCAGTCCGCTTCTCACGCAGATACATCAAACCCATCAGAACTCTTAAACTCTTCGGCCAGAGCGTCCCATGGTCAAAACACGTAAAATACCTAGGCCTCACATTAGACAGTAGACTCTCGTGGCATAAACACGCCCTCAATATCAAATCAAAAGCTCACGGAACACTCAAATCATTATTTCCCTTGATCAGTAAATACAGTAAACTTAGCACGCGCACTAAACTCCACCTATATAAAGCGATCGTCAGACCGCAACTGACATACGCCCTTCCGGTCTGGGGCCACGCGAAGAAAACAACGCTACATCACATTCAGATCATTCAAAACAAAGCCCTCCGCATAATTTTAAAAGCACCCTACATCGTCCGTAATTCAAGACTCCACGCAGACACCAAACTACATACTATCCCCGAACATATGCGCGCTCTGGCCGAAAGGTTCTACAGCTCTATATCCCGTCATCCCAACCCAGTCATAAAAGCCTTAGATAACTACAACGCGAACACCAGTTACAGACACACTCGTCCGAAATCAATATTGCGAAACATCCCCCCGACCCCCCCCCCTCTTTAACTCTAATCATCCCCCCAAATGACCCCCCGATGGTCACTCTGAACACCCCATCATCGATAATTCCTCCGGCAGACAGTTTACCCCCATAGGCAACCGCATTTCTCACCTTCAATAAACATTTTCTACACCTTAATATATTTATAAAAGTCACACACATTTCCCCACTCATATTTACTTATCTACATATACTATATTCATTCTTATAATTTATTCACAATTCATTTTTTTTCACCCATTCAATATAAAACAGTGTGTGACGACACAAATTTATGTATATTTGTATTTAATATTATGTATATATCATCATATTTATATATGTATTTAATCGTTTATAATTTCTCATAATCATTCATAAAATCAAAACAATTACCACAAACCTATCCTTTCCCGATTCCCAAAAAGATCCAAAAATTTCCAATAAATATCTTAACAGTCAGAACTTATCCGATGAAGGAGTAAGGTGTCCTACCATCGGACCGAAACTCCGAACAAGCTATCCATCACTTGTAGTTAAGGACGAAAAGCAAAAAACTCGCTGAACAAACAATAATTCTGTAGTGATTTTAAACATATATTCGTAAACTTGGCTCTCAATGTCAGTTTTTCGAGTGAAAAGTATGAAGTTTCCGTCTATTACTAACAAAATATTGAAATTTTACAAAAATATAGGTTTAGGACGAAATGCAAGAAAACTCGTTGAACAAACAATAATTCTGTAGTGATTTTGTACATTTATTCGTAAACTTGGTTGTCAATGGCAGTTTTTCGAGTGATAAGTATGATGTTTCTGTATATTACTAACAAATGGTCGTAGAAATGCATTTGCATTAGTTATGATATAAACCTGCAAAATATGTACGACCATTTGTTAGTAATATACGGAAACTTCATACTTTTCACTCGAGAAACTGATATTGACAACCAAGTTTCCGAATATATGTACAAAATCACTACAGAATTACTGTTTGTTCAACGAGTTTTCTTGCTTTTCATCCTTAATTTTTGCGAAATTTCAATATTTTGTTAGTTTTCGTACTTTTAGTCCAAAACTATTTTTGAGAAATTTCAATATTTTGCGACAATATTTTCCAATTTGAATGCATTTTGACAAACGATAACCCAGTTTTTGTGCCAATTGCTCGAATTATCAATGAATAAAGACTTAAGGTGTAGTAGAAATGCATTTGCGTTAGTTATGATATAAACCTGCAAAATATGTATGTATTTGTTAGTAATATACGAAAACTTCATACTTTGTACTCGAAAAACCGATATTGATAGCCAAGTTAACGAATATATATTTAAAAACACTACAGAGTTCTTGTTTGTCCAACGCGTTTTCTTGCTTTTCGTCCTTAACCTATATTTTTTCGAAATTTCAATATTTTGTTAGTAATAGACGGAAACTTCATACTTTTCACTCGAAAAACTGACATTGAGAGCCAAGTTTTCGAATATGTTAACTAAATCACTACAGAATTATTGTTTGTTCAACGAGTATTCGTACTTTTCGTCCAAAACCAATATTTTTGAGAAATTTCAATATTTTGCGTCAATTTTTTCCAATTTGAATGAATTTTGACAAATTATAACCCAGTTTTCGTCCAAAAATGCTAGAATTATCAATGAATCAAGACTTTAGTGTAGTAGAAATGCATTTGCGTTAGGTATGATATAAACCTGCAAAATATGTACGACCATTTGTTAGTAATATAGTTTTCTTGCTTTTCGTCCTTAACCAATATATTTGAGAAATTTCAATATTTTGTTAGTAATAGACGGAAACTTCATGCTTTTTACTCAAAAAACTGACATTATGAACCAAGTTTACGAATTTGAGTACACCACAGAATTATTGTTTGTTCAACGAGTATTCGTGCTTTTCGTCCAAAACCAATATGTTTGAGAAATTTTAATATTTTGCGTCAATATTTTCCAATTTGAATGAATTTTGACAAACGAGAAACCCAGTTTTCGTGCAAGAATGCTAGAATTATCAATGAATCAAGACTTAAGGGTAGTAGAAATGCATTTGCGTTAGTTATGATATAAACCTGCAAAATATGTACGACCATTTGTTAGTAATATACGGAAACTTCATACTTTTCACTCGAAAAACTGCCATTGACAACCAAGTTTACGAATATATGTACAAAATTACTACAGAATTATTGTTTGTTCAACGAGTTTTCTTGCTTTTCTTCCTTAACCTATATTTTTGCGAAATTTCAATATTTTGTTAGTAATTGACGGAAACTTCATACTTTTCACTCGAAAAACTCACATTGCGAGCCAAGTTTTCGAATGTGTTAACTAAACCACTACAGAATTATTGTTTGTTTAACGAGTATTCGTACTTTTCGTTCAAAACCAATATTTTTGAGAAATTTCAATATTTTGCGTCAATATTTTCCAATTTGAATGAATTTTGACAAATTATAACCCAGTTTTCGTCCAAAAATGCTAGAATTATCAATGAATCAAGACTTAAGTGTAGTAGAAATGCATTCGCGTTAGGTAAGATATAAACCTGCAAAATATGTACGACCATATGTTAGTAATATACGGAAACTTTATACTTTTCACTCGAAAAACTGCCATTGACAACCAAGTTTTCGAATATACTATATGTACAAAATCACTTCAGAATTATTGTTTATTCAACGAGTTTTCTTGGTTTTCGTCCTTAACCTGTATTTTAACGAAATTTCAATATTTTGGTAGTAATAGATGGAAACTTCATATTTTCACTCGAAAAACTTACACTCAAAGCCACGTTTACGAATATGTGTACTATATCACTACAGAATTATTGTTTGTTCAACGAGTTTTCGTACTTTTAGTCCAAAACAATTTTTGAGAAATTTCAATATTTTGCGTAAATATTTTCCAATTTGAATGAATTTTGACAAACGATAACCTAGTTTTCGTGCAAAAATGCTAGAATTATCAATGAATCAAGACTTAAATGTAATAGAAATGCATTTGCCTTAGTTATGATATAAACCTGCAAAATATGTATGTATTTGTTAGTAATATAAGAAAACTTCATACTTTGTTCTCGAAAAACCGATATTGATAGCCAAGCTAACGAATATATATTTAAAAACACTACAGAATTCTTGTTTGTCCAACGCGTTTTTTGCTTTTCGTCCATAACCTATATTTTTGCGAAATTTCAATATTTTGTTAGTAATAGACGGAAACTTCATACTTTTCACTCGAAAAACTGACATTAAGAGCCAAGTTTTCGAATATGTTAACTAAGTCACTACAGAATAATTGTTTGTTCAACGAGTATTCGTACTTTTCGTCCAAAACAAATATGTTTGGGAAATTTCAATATGGGGCGTCAATTTATCAATTTGAATGAATTTTGACAAATTATAACCTAGTTTTCGTCCAAAAATGCTAGAATTATCAATGAATCAAGACTTAAATGTAGTAGAAATGCATTTGCGTTAGGTATGATATAAACCTGCAAAATATGTACGACCATTTGTTAGTAATATACGGAAACTTCATACTTTTCACTCGAAAAACTGCCATTGACAACCAAGTTTACGAATATATTATACTATATGTACAAAATCACTACAGAATTATAGTTTGTTCAACGAGTTTTCTTGGTTTTCGTCTTTAACCTGTATTTTTACGAAATTTCAATATTATGTTAGTAATAGACGGAAACTTCATACTTTTCACTCGAAAAACTGACATTGACAACCAAGTTTACGAATATACTATATGTACAAAATCACTTCAGAATTATTGTTTATTCAACGAGTTTTCTTGCTTTTCGTCCTTAACCTGTATTTTAACGAAATTTCAATATTTTGGTAGTAATAGATTGAAACTTCATATTTTCACTCGAAAAACTTACACTCAAAGCCACGTTTACGAATATGTGTATTAAATCACTACAGAATTATTGTTTGTTCAACGAGTTTTCGTACTTTTAGTCCAAAACTATTTTTGAGAAATTTCAATATTTTGCGACAATATTTTCCAATTTGAATGCATTTTGACAAACGAGTACCTAGTTTTTGTGCCAATTGCTCGAATTATCAATGAATAAAGACTTAAAGTGTAGTAGAAATGCATTTGCGTTAGTTATGATATAAACCTTCAAAATATGTATGTATTTGTTAGTAATATACGAAAACTTCATACTTTGTACTCGAAAAACCGATATTGATAGCCAAGTTAACGAATATATATTTAAAAACACTACAGAATTCTTGTTTATCCAACACGTTTTCTTGCTTTTCGTCCTTAACCTATATTTTTTCGAAATTTCAATATTTTGTTGGTAATAGACGGAAACTTCATACTTTTCACTCGAAAAACTGACATTGAGAGCCAAGTTTTCGAATATGTTAACAAATCACTACAGAATTATTGTTTGTTCAACGAGTATTCGTACTTTTCGTCCAAAACCAATATTTTTGAGAAATTTCAATATTTTGCGTCAATTTTTTCCAATTTGAATGAATTTTGACAAATTATAACCCAGTTTTCGTCCAAAAATGCTAGAATTATCAATAAATCAAGACTTTAGTGTAGTAGAAATGCATTTGCGTTAGGTATGATATAAACCTGCAAAATATGTACGACCATATGTTAGTAATATACGGAAACTTCATACTTTTCACTCGAAAAACTGCCATTGACAACCAAGTTTACGAATATACTATATGTACAAAATCACTTCAGAATTATTGTTTATTCAACGAGTTTTCTTGGTTTTCGTCCTTAACCTGTATTTTAACGAAATTTCAATATTTTGGTAGTAATAGATGGAAACTTCATATTTTCACTCGAAAAACTTACACTCAAAGCCACGTTTACGAATATGTGTACTATATCACTACAGAATTATTGTTTGTTCAACGAGTTTTCGTACTTTTAGTCCAAAACAATTTTTGAGAAATTTCAATATTTTGCGTAAATATTTTCCAATTTGAATGAATTTTGACAAACGATAACCTAGTTTTCGTGCAAAAATGCTAGAATTATCAATGAATCAAGACTTGTAGTAGAAATGCATTTGCGTTAGTTATGTAAACCTGCAAAATATGTTCTAGCATTTTTGCACGAAAACTGGGTTATCGTATGTCAAAATTCATTCAAATTGGAAAATATTGACGCAAAATATTGAAATTTCTCAAAAATATTGGTTTTGGACAAAAAGTACGATTACTCGTTGAACAAACAATAATTCTGTATTGATTTAGTACACAAAATCGTAAACTTGGCTCTCAATTTCAGTTTTTCGAGTGAATAGTATGAAGTTTCCGTCTATTACTAACAAAATATTGAAATTTCACAAAAATATAGGTTAAGGACGAAAAGCAAAAAAACTCGTTGAACAAACAATAATTCTGTAGTGATTTTAAACATATATTCGTAAACTTGGCTTTCAATGTCAGTTTTTCGAGTGATAAGTATGAAGTTTCCGTCTATTACTAACAAAATATTGAAATTTCGCAAAAATATAGGTTTAGGACGAAATGCAAGAAAACTCGTTGAACAAACAATAATTCTGTAGTGATTTTGTACATTTATTCGTAAACTTGGTTGTCAATGGCAGTTTTTCGAGTGAGAAGTATGATGTTTCTGTATATTACTAACAAATGGTCGTAGAAATGCATTTGCATTAGTTATGATATAAACCTGCAAAATATGTACGACCATTTGTTAGTAATAGACGGAAACTTCGTACTTTTCACTCGAGAAACTGATATTGACAACCAAGTTTATGAATATATTTTATGTAAAAAATCACTACAGAATTACTGTTTGTTCAACGAGTTTTCTTGCTTTTCATCCTTAATTTTTGCGAAATTTCAACATTTTGTTAGTAATAGACGGAAACTTCATACTTTTCACTCGAAAAACTGACATTGAGAGCCAAGTTTACGAATATATGTTTAAAATCACTACAGAATTATTATTTATTCAACGGCTTTTCTTGCTTTTCATCCTTAACCTATATTTTTGCGAAATTTTAATTATTTGTTAGTAATAGACGGAAACTTCAGACTTAACACTCGAATATCTGATATTGGGATCCACGTTTACGAATATTTTTACAAAATCACTACAGAATTATTGTTTGTTCTACGAATTTTCGTGCTTTTCGTCCAAAACCAATATTTTTGAGAAATTTGATAATTTCGCGTCAATATTTTCCAATTTGAATGAATTTTGACAAACGATGACCCAGTTTTCGTGCAAAAATGTTGGAATTATCAATGAATCAACACTTAAGTGTAATGGAAATGCATTTGCGTTAGTTATGATATAAACCTGCAAAATATGTACTACAATTTGTTAGTAATATACGGAAACTTCATACTTTTCACTCGAAAAACTGCCATTGACAACCAAGTTTTCGAATATATTAACAAAATCACTACAGAATTATTGTTTGTTCAACGAGTTTTCTTGCTTTTCATCCTTAACCTATATTTTTGCGAAATTTCAATATTTTGTTAGTAATAGACGGAAACTTCATACTTTTCACTCGAAAAACTGACATTGAGAGCCAAGTTTACGAATATGTGTACTAAATCACTACAGAATTATTGTTAGTTCAACGAGTTTTCGTACTTTTTCTCCGAAACCAGATTTTGAGAAATTTAAATATTTTGCGTCAATGTTTTCCAATTTGAATTGAATTTTGACAAACGATAACCCAGTTTTCGTGCAAAATGCTAGAATTGTCAATAAATAAAGACTTAAGTGTAGTAGAAATGCATTTGCGTTAGTTACGATATAAACGTGCAAAATATGTATAACCATGTGTTAGTAATATACGGAAACGTTATACTTTTTACTCGAAAAACTGACATTGAGAGCTACATTTATGAATATATGTACAAAATCACTGCAGAATTATGGTTTGTTCAACGAGTTTTCGTGCTTTTCGTCCAAAACCAGTAATTTTTAGATATTTCAATATTTTCCAATTTGAATGAATTTTAACAAACGATAACCCAATTTTCGTGCAAAAATGCTAGAATTATCAATGAATCAAGACTTAAGGTTATAGAAATGCGTTTGCGTCAGTTATGATATGAACCTGCAAAATATGTACAACCATTTGTTAGTAATATACGAAAACTTCATACTTTTTACTCGAAAAACCGACATTTATAGCCAAGTTAACGAATATATGTTTAAAATCTCTACAGAATTATTGTTTGTTCAACGAGTTTTCTTGCTTTTCTTCCTTAACCTATATTTTTGCGAAATTTCAATATTTTGTTAGTAATTGACGGAAACTTCATACTTTTCACTCGAAAAACTGACAATGCGAGCCAAGTTTTCGAATGTGTTAACTAAATCACTACAGAATTATTGTTTGTTCAACAAGTATTCGTACTTTTCGTCCAAAACCAATATTTTTGAGAAATTTCAATATTTTGCGTCAATACTTTCCAATTTGAATGAATTTTGACAAATTATAACCCAGTTTTCGTCCAAAAATGTTAGAATTATCAATGAATCAAGACTTAAGTGTAGTAGAAATGCATTTGCGTTAGGTATGATATAAACCTGCAAAATATGTACGACCATATGTTAGTAATATACGGAAACTTCATACTTTTCACTAGAAAAACTGCCATTGACAACCAAATTTTCGAATATACTATATGTACAAAGTCACTACAGAATTATTGTTTGTTCAACGAGTTTTCGTGCTTTTCGTCCAAAACCAGTAATTTTTAGATATTTCAATATTTTCCGTCAATATTTTCCAATTTGAATGAATTTTTACAAACGAAAACCCAGTTTTCGTGCATAAATGCTAGAATTATCAATGAATCAAGACTTAAATGTAATAGAAATGCATTTGCCTTAGTTATGATATAAACCTGCAAAATATGTATGTATTTGTTAGCAATATACGAAAACTTCATACTTTGTACTCGAAAAACCGATATTGATAGCCAAGCTAACGAATATATATTTAAAAACACTACAGAATTCTCGTTTGTCCAACGCGTTTTCTTGCTTTTCGTCCTTAACCTATATTTTTGCGAAATTTCAATATTTTGTTAGTAATAGACGGAAACTTCATACTTTTCACTCGAAAAACTGACATTAAGAGCCAAGTTTTCGAATATGTTAACTAAGTCACTACAGAATTATTGTTTGTTCAACGAGTATTCGTACTTTTCGTCCAAAACAAATATGTTTGGGAAATTTCAATATGGGGCGTCAATTTTCCAATTTGAATGAATTTTGACAAATATAACCTAGTTTTTGTCCAAAAATGTTAGAATTATCAATGAATCAAGACTTAAGTGTAGTAGAAATGCATTTGCGTTAGGTATGATATAAACCTGCAAAATATGTACGACCATATGTTAGTAATATACGGAAACTTCATACTTTTCACTCGAAAAACTGCCATTGACAACCAAGTTTACGAATATACTATATGTACAAAATCACTTCAGAATTATTGTTTATTCAACGAGTTTTCTTGGTTTTCGTCCTTAACCTGTATTTTTACGAAATTTCAATATTTTGTTAGTAATAGACGGAAACTTCATACTTTTCACTCGAAAAACTAACATTGAGAGCCAAGTTTACGAATATGTGTACTATATCACTACAGAATCATTGTTTGTTCAACGAGTTTTCGTACTTTTAGTCCAAAACAATTTTTGAGAAATTTCAATATTTTGCGTAAATATTTTCCAATTTGAATGAATTTTGACAAACGATAACCTAGTTTTCGTGCAAAAATGCTAGAATTATCAATGAATCAAGACTTGTAGTAGAAATGCATTTGCGTTAGTTATGTAAACCTGCAAAATATGTTCTAGCATTTTTGCACGAAAACTGGGTTATCGTATGTCAAAATTCATTCAAATTGGAAAATATTGACGCAAAATATTGAAATTTCTCAAAAATATTGGTTTTGGACAAAAAGTACGATTACTCGTTGAACAAACAATAATTCTGTATTGATTTAGTACACAAAATCGTAAACTTGCCTCTCAATTTCAGTTTTTCGAGTGAATAGTATGAAGTTTCCGTCTATTACTAACAAAATATTGAAATTTCACAAAAATATAGGTTAAGGACGAAAAGCAAAAAAACTCGTTGAACAAACAATAATTCTGTAGTGATTTTAAACATATATTCGTAAACTTCGCTTTCAATGTCAGTTTTTCGAGTGATAAGTATGAAGTTTCCGTCTATTACTAACAAAATATTGAAATTTCGCAAAAATATAGGTTTAGGACGAAATGCAAGAAAACTCGTTGAACAAACAATAATTCTGTAGTGATTTTGTACATTTATTCGTAAACTTGGTTGTCAATGGCAGTTTTTCGAGTGAGAAGTATGATGTTTCTGTATATTACTAACAAATGGTCGTAGAAATGCATTTGCATTAGTTATGATATAAACCTGCAAAATATGTACGACCATTTGTTAGTAATAGACGGAAACTTCATACTTTTCACTCGAGAAACTGATATTGACAACCAAGTTTATGAATATATAATATGTACAAAATCACTACAGAATTACTGTTTGTTCAACGAGTTTTCTTGCTTTTTATCCTTATTTTTTGCGAAATTTCAATATTTTGTTAGTAATAGACGGAAACTTCATACTTTTCACTCGAGAAACTGATTTTGACAACCAAGTTTATGAATATATGTACAAAATCACTACAGAATTACTGGTTGTTCAACGAGTTTTCTTGCTTTTCATCCTTAATTTTTGCGAAATTTCAATATTTTGATAGTAATAGACGGAAACTTCATACTTTTCACTCGAAAAACTGACATTGAGAGCCAAGTTTACGAATATATGTTTAAAATCACTACAGAATTATTGTTTATTCAACGGCTTTTCTTGCTATCATCCTTAACCTATATTTTTGCGAAATTTTAATTTTTTGTTAGTAATAGACGGAAACTTCAGACTTAACACTCGAATATCTGATATTGGGATCCACGTTTACGAATATTTTTACAAAATCACTACAGAATTATTGTTTGTTCTACGAATTTTCGCGCTTTTCGTCCAAAACAAATATGTTTGGGAAATTTCAATATGGGGCGTCAATTTTCCAATTTGAATGAATTTTGACAAATATAACCTAGTTTTCGTCCATAAATGCTAGAATTATCAATGAATCAAGACTTAAGTGTAGTAGAAATGCATTTGCGTTAGGTATGATATAAACCTGCAAAATATGTACGACCATATGTTAGTAATATACGGAAACTTCATACTTTTCACTCGAAAAACTGCCATTGACAACCAAGTTTACGAATATACTATATGTACAAAATCACTTCAGAATTATAGTTTGTTCAACGAGTTTTCTTGGTTTTCGTCCTTAACCTGTATTTTTACGAAATTTCAATATTATGTTAGTAATAGACGGAAACTTTTCACTCGAAAAACTGACATTGAGAGCCAAGTTTACGAATTTATGTTTAAAATCACTACAGAATTATTGTTTGTTCAACGAGTTTTCTTGCTTTTCGTCCTTAACCAATATATTTGCGAAATTTCAATATTTTGTTAGTAATCGACGGAAACTTCATGCTTTTCACTCAAAAAACTGACATTAAGAACCAATATTATGTTAGTAATAGACGGAATACTTTTCACTCGAAAAACTGACATTGAGAGCCAAGTTTACGAATTTATGTTTAAAATCACTACAGAATTATTGTTTGTTCAACGAGTTTTCTTGCTTTTCGTCCTTAACCAATATATTTGCGAAATTTCAATATTTTGTTAGTAATCGACGGAAACTTCATGCTTTTCACTCAAAAAACTGACATTAAGAACCAAGTTTACGAATTTGAGTACACTACAGAATTATTGTTTGTTCAACGAGTATTCGTGCTTTTCGTCCAAAACCAATATGTTTGAGAAATTTCAATATTTTGCGTGAATATTTTCCAATTTGAATGAATTTTGACAAATGATAACCCAGTTTTCGTTAAAAAATGCTAGAATTATCAATGAATCAAGACTTAAGTGTAATAGAAATGCATTTGCGTTACTTATGATATAAACCGGCAAAATATGAACAACCATTTGTTAGTAATATACGAAAACTTCATACTTTTCACTCGAAAAACTGACATTGACAACCAAGTTTACGAATATACTATATGAACAAAATCACTACAGAATTATTGTTCGTTCAACGTGTTTTCTTGCTTTTCGACCTTAACCTGTATTTTTGCGAAATTTCAATATTTTGTTAGTAATAGACGGAAACTTCATATTTACACTCGAAAAACTTACACTGAGAGCCAAGTTTACGAATTTGTGTACACTACAGAATTATTGTTTGTTCAACGAGTATTCGTACTTTTTGTCCAAAACCAATATTTTTGAGAAATTTCAATATTTTGCGTGAATATTTTCCAATTTGAATGAATTTTGACAAACGAGAAACCCAAGAATGCTAGAATTATTATTATTTTTGTGCAAGAATGCTAGAATTATCAATGAATCAAGACTTAAGGGTAGTAGAAATGCATTTGCGTTAGTTATGATATAAACCTGCAAAATATGTACGACCATTTGTTAGTAATATACGGAAACTTCATACTTTTCACTCGAAAAACTGCCATTGACAACCAAGTTTACAAATATATGTACAAAATTACTACAGAATTATTGTTTGTTCAACGAGTTTTCGTACTTTTAGTCCAAAACTATTTTTGAGAAATTTCAATATTTTGAATGAATTTTGACAAACGATAACCTTGTTTTCGTCTGCAAAATATGTACGACCATATGTTAGTAATATACGAAACTTCATACTTTTCACTCGAAAAACTGCCATTGACAACCAAGTTTTCGAATATATGTATACATATTCGTATATATATATATATAGTACAAAATCACTACAGAATTATTGGTGGTTCAACGAGTTTTCTTGCTTTTTGTCCTTAACCTATATTTTTGCGAAATTTCAATATTTTGTTAGTAATAGACGGAAACTTTTCATACTTTTCACTCGAAAAACTGACATTGAAAGCTAAGTTTACGAATATGTGTACTAAATCACTACAGAATTATTGTTTGTTCAACAAGTTTTCGTACTTTTTCTCCGAAACCAGTTTTTTGAGAAATTTTAATATTTTGCGTCAATATTTTCCAATTTGAATTGAATCTGACAAACGATTACCCAGTTTTCGTGCAAAATGCTAGAATTATCAATGAATAAAGACTTTAGTGTAGTAGAAATGCGTTTGTGTTAGTTATGATATAAACCTGCAAAATATGTACGACCATTTGTTAGTAATATACGGAAACGTTATACTTTTTACTCGAAAAACTGATATTGAGAGCCACATTTATGAATTTTTCAACATGCTCAGTCTTCAAACTTTTTAACCATACTGATATGCACAAACCTATTGCATGAACATATACGAATGTCATGTGTCGTCGGGAGTTGTTACGTTACAATCTGAATTTTGAAGGTTTTAAAAAAAAAAAAAATTCTGCCATTGTTCTAACTCCGACCCTGGTGTATTTGAAATTTCACTAATCATATAGATTTTGCTAAATTATTATTAGAAAGGAAGAAGAAATAGAGTTGGGGTTCTAATTCCGACCCTGCTGTATTACTCTCCACATATTTCATGTATGTGATCTTTTCAATAGCCGAGATCTCTTTGAGAAAATGTAATACACTGAAAACAATGTGATCTTTTCAATAGCCGAGATCTCTTTGAGAAAATGTAATAAACTGAAAACTATATCTGACTGTACTTGTGTTTATTTTCAAAATACGTTTTAAATGCTGACTAAATTTTTTTTCGTGTTTTTAACAGATTTTGATACAGCTCGTTTGAAGTATACCGTATATGTTTAAGTGCTCCATTGATTTTATTTCTTATTGCTACTTGCTATTTGATATCAATATTAACTCTTTTATCATTTTAAAAAATACTACACAAATGCTTCCATCTTTGTTTTTCAACATTTTAATAGAAATATCTTACATCTTTTTCTCTAAATAGAAAGACACTTTCTTATCTACCAGTATAACGTCCCCTCCCCTTTGCAATCGGCACTTCCCCGCTAATCTTATCAATTAACCGTTATGGTGTCAACTGCTCAGTTATCGGGTCTTCCGCTCAATTGCCTGATCGGCAGTCTCCCGGTCTCCCGGTCTCCTCCCCCGTGAAACGAGATCCCATCCGGGAAGGTGGGAGAATTTAAGGGGAAAGTAAGCGGTGGAAGTTTTTAGTTTCTCAATGGAATATTTTTCTATAATAAAGCTAAAGTTGTACTATGGACAGTGCCACATTATGATAGTTACAATGCAGCCAATAACAGGTTTACTTTTGAGGTATGTTAACAACTTGATTGCTGGTCTATTCCTGCTGGCTGAGATTTCATTTTATCCGATGTCCTTCCGAGATCATCAAACTGTATTTCCCAAGCAAAACCAACTATATTCTTCATAAATGGGGCCTCCATAACATACGAGTATGCTCGGTTGAACGTCTAGCCGGACCTCTATGGATCGCGCTGATATGATTTCAGTAAGATACCAATTGACTGATTTCCACGTGTCTTAACATACATATGGTATATTATATGGTATATGTGTACAAAGATTTATAAATTTAAGAAATGAATATTTTCAAAGATTAAGAAAGAAGCTCTTAGACAGACCTCTTACTTAGAATTTTTATTGAATTCTTCCCTTTTCTATACTCTTTTATTCGTATTAACGCTTTGTATCCTGATTCCGTCTTTTAACGTGATAAACTAGATTTGCGCTGAGTGCCGGTCCCATGTTTTAATATGATAAACTAGATTTGCGTTGAATCCCGGTCTTGTGTTTTAATGTGATAAACTAGGTTTGCGTCAAATCCCGGTCCCGTGTTTTAATGTGATAAACTAGATTTGCGTTGAATCCCGGTCCCGTGTTTTAATGTGAAAAACTAAATTTGCGTTGAATCCCGGTCCCGTGTTTTAACGTGTTAAACTAGATTTGCGTTGAGTCCCGGTCCCGTGTTTTAATGTGATAAACTAGATTTCTGTTGAATCCCGGTCCCGTGTTTTAATGTGATAAACTAGATTTCTGTTGAATCCCGGTTCCGTGTTTTAATGTGTTAAACTAGATTTGCGTTGAGTCCCGGTCCCATGTTTTAATGTGATAAACTAGATTTCTGTTGAATCCCGGTTCCGTGTTTTAATGTGTTAAACTAGATTTGCGTTGAGTCCCGGTCCCGTGTTTTAATGTGATAAACTAGATTTCTGTTGAATCCCGGTCCCGTGTTATAATGTGATAAACTAGATTTGCGTTGAGTCCCGGTCCCGTGTTTTAATGTGATAAACTAGATTTGCGTTGAATCCCGGTCCCGTGTTTTAATGTGATAAACTAGATTTCGGTTGAATCCCGGTCCCGTGTTATAATGTGATAAACTAGATTTGCGTTGAGTCCCGGTCCCGTGTTTTAATGTGATAAACTAGATTTGCGTTGAGTCCCGGTCCCGTGTTTTAATGTGATAAACTAGATTTCTGTTGAATCCCGGTCCCGTGTTATAATGTGATAAACTAGATTTGCGTTGAGTCCCGGTCCCGTGTTTTAATGTGATAAACTAGATTTGCGTTGAATCCCGGTCCCGTGTTTTAATGTGATAAACTAGATTTCTGTTGAATCCCGGTCCCGTGTTATAATGTGATAAACTAGATTTGCGTTGAGTCCCGGTCCCGTGTTTTAATGTGATAAACTAGATTTCTGTTGAATCCCGGTCCCGTGTTTTAATGTGATAAACTAGATTTCTGTTGAATCCCGGTTCCGTGTTTTAATGTGTTAAACTAGATTTGCGTTGAGTCCCGGTTCCGTGTTTTAATGTGTTAAACTAGATTTGCGTTGAGTCCCGGTCCCGTGTTTTAATGTGATAAACTAGATTTCTGTTGAATCCCGGTCCCGTGTTATAATGTGATAAACTAGATTTGCGTTGAGTCCCGGTTCCGTGTTTTAATGTGTTAAACTAGATTTGCGTTGAGTCCCGGTCCCGTGTTTTAATGTGATAAACTAGATTTCTGTTGAATCCCGGTCCCGTGTTATAATGTGATAAACTAGATTTGCGTTGAGTCCCGGTCCCGTGTTTTAATGTGATAAACTAGATTTGCGTTGAATCCCGGTCCCGTGTTTTAATGTGATAAACTAGATTTCTGTTGAATCCCGGTCCCGTGTTATAATGTGATAAACTAGATTTGCGTTGAGTCCCGGTCCCGTGTTTTAATGTGATAAACTAGATTTCTGTTGAATCCCGGTCCCGTGTTTTAATGTGATAAACTAGATTTCTGTTGAATCCCGGTTCCGTGTTTTAATGTGTTAAACTAGATTTGCGTTGAGTCCCGGTCCCATGTTTTAATGTGATAAACTAGATTTCTGTTGAATCCCGGTTCCGTGTTTTAATGTGTTAAACTAGATTTGCGTTGAGTCCCGGTCCCGTGTTTTAATGTGATAAACTAGATTTCTGTTGAATCCCGGTCCCGTGTTATAATGTGATAAACTAGATTTGCGTTGAGTCCCGGTCCCGTGTTTTAATGTGATAAACTAGATTTGCGTTGAATCCTGGTCCCGTGTTTTAATGTGATAAACTAGATTTCTGTTGAATCCCGGTCCCGTGTTATAATGTGATAAACTAGATTTGCGTTGAGTCCCGGTCCCGTGTTTTAATGTGATAAACTAGATTTGCGTTGAATCCTGGTCCCGTGTTTTAATGTGATAAACTGGATTTGCGTTAAATCCTGGTCCCGTGTTTTAATACTCGTATACACATTTATCCTGAAATTACATATATATTTCAGGACAATGTCGAAGAAATACGTTTAAGAGAGAAGCTATCTCATAACCCCCCCTTCCCCCCCTAGTCGAGATAAACACGAATTGAGGGCGAGTCCGGCCGCGAGGACATCAGATGTTTTTCAGCCCAAACCCTAAAACAGGCAATGCACCTTGTGAGATAAATAACATTTAAATAAAATTAATAAATAAGTCAGTCAAATAACCGTTCACTCTAATACATGATCTACTTTCAGCATATAATTACGCAATACCACGCTTTTGATAGAAATAATTTAAATTCGGAAACCATAGATATTTCAATTATCCACGGGTGCTAATTCTAAATATACTTTTCGGCAAACCTTCACTATAACAGGAGCTATTATAAATTATTATCAAACAATAGAGGAAATAGTAAAATTAGGAAATAACTGTCCCACCATAGACAGGAACAATGTAGTATTGCACATGGCATAATGGCGGATAGGGGAATCCTTGGACGCCCTTACAGCATCATAAATCAGACCATTCATACATCCCCTTTAGATGCCTGCCGCACCCAACCCTAACTGCCCCGTTCTGAATTACAGTGTCTTGGTGTCTGGTCTCCACATTATGGGGGTGTGATTTGGCATTGTTAATGAAATCGGAATGTTCGAAATGGTTTCCAATACTTGTACATATACCATTTCTCTTTAAGGGTAGGCAAAGAGTACAAAGGGCCAAACTTTTCGATCGCAACGCACATCCTTCGCCATTTCTACATACATAAACTTTCTAACGTCACCAGCTATCTTTCGACATTTTTGGCAGCCTTAGACCTCGGTCATACAGGTAGGAGCCTCGCTTGGTGCTTAGAGCTACGTTGCGAGCTAGGTGACATATCCTAGCGAACCAACGCACCGCATACTATCACAATGGCCACACTGCACGCTTCGCGCTACACTTCATGACGATTAGTCACCGAGTGAATATCCTAGCGAACAGACGTGTTGGTTAATTTTATTGTATCACCGTTATTTTACAAGATGGCGGAAGTTTTAATAACAGCTGTGTATAAAAGGGAGCCTTTGTGGAACCCATCGAGCAAATTATACAAAAATGTACCTGTAATAAAATCACTTTAGAATGAAGTTGCACAGGAAGTAAATAAAGATGGTGAGTTGTAATGAAATTGGTTAGTTTTGAGAGTGGCATCGTTTGTTGACTCAACCGCTCCCAAATGTCAAATGAATTTGGTGTGGCCAAGCATGAAGTCACCTAGCATATGAGTCACGTAAAACCTAACTTAGCATCTAACGAAGCTCTTTGGTGTGGCCTCGACCTTACTTGCAAGTGATGCCCCACGGAGATCTCGTTTGCCTCTATTTTTGGGATCGTGTCATTACACATTCTATTATCATAAAATGACAACTTATATAGCGCCATTTAGAGATCAAATTCTCCTCAAGAGCGCTCGAACTTGAGGTTCGAATCCACTTTTATTGGCAGATTAAAAATATTACAAAATAATAAATAATAAGTTTTTCGTAAGTATGGTATACGAAGGTGGTAACCGCGGCCATTAGACTACTTCCGTGGACTAGTTGATAAGACGCCTGTCTCCCTTTCCGGAAGTTGCGGGTTCCAATACCGCTGGAACCCAGTTTTTTTACAAAGGATTCCAGTCGAGTTTTAATTTAAGGCCACTTTAACATTTTCCTGGTTGGTTGGAAGAGATTGCCACATGGCAATATACTAGGTTGTACTTTATACAACGAAAGTAATATAATACAATACAATTATATTAGGAACTTCTCCGCATCAGCATATGGTTAGAAAAACATAGACGTGAGTTAACTGCAAAAACTAACCGCAAGAAGATGACCGACAAAGAAATTTTTCTAGATCTTCCAATATGTGATAGAATCACATTCTCCTTTATGTGTATTATCACATATTCCTTTATGTGGAGTATCACATTCTCCTTTATGTGAAGTATCACATTCTCCTTTATGTGGATTATCACATATTCCTTTATGTTGAGTATCACATTCTCCTTTATGTGAAGTACCACATTCTCCTTTATGTGGAGTATCACATTCTCCTTTATGTGAAGTATCACATTCTCCTTTATGTGGAGTATCACATTCTCCTTTATGTGGAGTATCACATTCTCTTTTATGTGAAGTATCACATTCTCCTTTATGTGGAGTATCACATTCTCCTTTATGTGGAGTATCACATTCTCCTTTATGTGAAGTATCACATTCTCCTTTATGTGGAGTATCACATTCTCTTTTATGTGGAGTATCACATTCTCCTTTATCTGGAATATCACATTCTCCTTTATGTGGAAGTATCACATTCTCCTTTATGTGGAGTATCACATTCCCCTTTATATGGAGTATCACATTCTCCTTTATGTGGAGTATCACATTCTCCTTTATGTGGAGTATCACATTCTGATTTATGTGTAGAGTACTATATATGTGTAATGTTTATATACGAGTATTATGATTAATTTTGATAGAATTCCCAAAAAAATAGTTACTTTCAAATACTTCCTAAAGCAGCACACGTCAGTCATATCTCGATCACTTTCATTTATCTATTTAACCTTTCGTGGTAAAGACAATCTGGTGGGCATATTGCCAGGCGACAATCTCTTCTAACCAACCAGACAAAAGTAAAAAAAGGAAGTTACATTGTAGCCAAAAATATTAAAATTATTATTCTCCCGTGATGTTGGACCTTAAGTCCGTCGTCACTATTATTCTTTTTACACTTAGGTGTGTCGCTACCGGAGAAGGAGTCCATTTAGGCAGTTAGTTTCCTCTTCGTCACTACGTAACGTCACGCTCATAAAAAAAATAATGAAGATTTTGATCTTCTAGTGTAGATCGCGCTGGAATGGGGCTTATTTTGTCCTCCATAACAGCGTGGGGAATGGTGAGATCGAACTGAACTGATCATTCATATATATGAAATTTATATCATAACTATGTACATAATCAGTGGCGGCTGGTCTCGAGGTGCGTTGGTGCGCTGAACCGGAGAAATAATTCGCAATAATTAAATTATATATTCGCAAACATGACTTCCAAAAGTGTTAAATATTTGTATAGATTAAATATGTGTAAGAATATTGACAAATAGTACGAGGATTTTTATTTAAGTGAAAATTTAAAAAAAATATTCCTTTCAAATTGACCGGCCAAGTTTGCCAATACTACCGGAGCGATCTCCAATACGCACCGGACGGAAACGCTATAATTCATATAGGGCAGACAGTAAGTATATAGTAAACCGTGAGTCTATTTCTCTATACTGCGAATTATTTCTCCGGTTCAGCGCACCAACGGACCTCGAGACCAGCCGCCACTGCACACAATACAAGTAAAATGAAATATCATCTAACAAAGTAAAATGAGAGGATGGTAGAGAGGAAAGAGATTTTTTAGGAATTCTTATTTTTGTGAAGGGTTTACTAGAATTGCCATATCTAAGTAAATTTTAATAATATGGCAATGAGACTTAATCTGGCGGACTTATTACCAGATGGCAATCTTTTTCAACCAACCACATAGACACGTAAAGGAAGTTACATGGATGTGAAAAATAGTGTGTGAAAAATAATGGGATGGATGAAGTTTAGATCAATGAAGTATACCAAACGATTGTCAGGCCCGCACTCCTCTATGGCTCCGAATGCTGGACGATGTATAACTCTTACTCCAAGCAACTAGAAACTGCTGAAATGCGCATGCTAAGATGGTCAGCTGGTGTGTCCCTAAGAGACAAAATAAAAAGCTCACGCATTCGTGGAAGCCTAGGTGTTACAGACATCAACAGCAAGATAGATGAGAGGCGATTGAGATGGTATGGGCACGTTGAATGCAGAGCACCCGATCACATTGTGAACCAGGCAACCTCCATGGATCTTCCTCGAATAACAACCAGAGGAAGACCAAAGAATTCATGGGTGGTGCAAAAAGATAACCTGATGCAGAGGCACGGCCTGGGGGACGTAGTCCGGGACAGAAGAGCATACAACCTGAGGACGAGGAGAGCTGACCCCAACAGTATTCGCAGACAGTGAGTTGGGATGGAGCCAGGGAGAAGATGGACGTGAAAAATAGTCAAATGATTATTCAACTTGACTGTATTTATGAATAATATACATAGTAAAAGTGAGATATCGCCAGTCAAAGGAAAAATAAGGGATGGTGGAGAGGAAAGAAAAATTAGGAATGACACACGTTATATTACTGACTATAGCTCGGAAATTCTAGGATGAGTCCTGTGACAGCTCACAAATTTGCTCCAATACAACCTTGTAACGTTGTTCAGTAACTTTAATTATTTTATAAACTTTAATATATAAGCCTCAATTCTAATAAATAGCAAGTTATTTAGGTAAATACATTACATAAGGTTGCATTGGCGCAAATTTGTGAGCTGTCACAGGACTCATCCTAGAATTTCCGAACTATAGAAATTCACTTCTTAAAACATGCCAAGGACATAGCGAGTAACATTGGTTTGTAACTGGTTCCAGAGTCTCACAGCATGGACAGTAAAGGAATTGGGAAGGTCAATATAAACAATATCTGTCTGAGCGTAGCGCAAGATGATGGAGAGGATATCAAGACCAGGAATGAAACACGTTATATTACGAAACAAGTTACATTGTAGGCCAGTGTTAATATTTTAATAAATATGAAAAAAGTTTATTAATTAATAAATATAAGAATAGCTTGTTAATTAATAATTTTTTTAATAAATATAAGAATAACTAGTTAATTAATAAATATTTTATTAAATATAAGAAAAACTTGTTCATTAATAAATATTTTAATAAATATAAGAATAACTTGTTAATTAATAAATGTTTTATTGTAATAAATATAAGAATAACTTGTTAATTAATAAATATAAGAATAACTTGCTAATTAATTAATATTTTAATAAACATAAGAATAACTTGTTAATTAATAAATATAAGAATAACTTGTTAATTAATAAATGTTTTATTGTAATAAATATAAGAATAACTTGTTAATTAATAAATATTTTAATAAATATAAGAATAACTTGTTAATTAATAAATATTTTAATAGACATAAGAATAACTTGTTAATTAATAAATATAAGAATAACTTGTTCATTAATAAATGTTTTATTGTAATAAATATAAGAATAACTTGTTAATTAATAAATATTTTAATAAATATAAGAATAACTTGTTAATTAATAAATATTTTAATAAATATAAGAATAACTTGTTAAATAATAAATATTTTAATAAATATAAGAATAACTTGTTAATTAAGCTTATCGAAAATTATACGGTTCTTTCGTATTTTAAGGAATAGACTGGAAAAATAGTTTTTCAAGCAAAATTAGATAGCAATAAATACTCGTAGATTTATTTTCTAATTCCCTTCTCTTCTCCCATTTTCTCACCGTAGTAACAGCATTTTAATAATGTTTTTTTTAATAAATTTATTTGCCTTTATTATTCGATAGTTCATTGTCTCCCCTCCCCTTTGTGTAATTTTTCATTGTATTTGTTTAAAATTTAATTTTAACCTGAGAAAGTACCATCATATTATTTCATACCTTTTCAGGGAGTATCGGGTCTTATAAAATTTATGCACAATATACTCGTAACATAGTAAAAGTAAAAGTGGATATCATAAATCAAAGGATAACGAAGGTATGGTGAAGAGGAGAGAAAATCAGGAATTAAACACGTTATATTACTGATAAGATATTGAGGTTGTCACTAGTTAAAGCGTGCCAAGGACGGAGCGAGTCTAACATTAGTTTATAACTGGTTCCAGAGCGGTGAACTGGGAAGGCCAATAAACAATCTCCGTTTGAGCGTAGCGCAAGTTCCGTGGTCTGAAAGACGCTGAAAATTTTTGGCGAGATACAATTTGAAGTAAAGAAATATTACTCGAGAAAACGAACGTTAACCAAAAATAAATACAGTCTTTTCTTCCTGCTCCGTCTGATTATGTCTTATGTGTTATAGGTCTGTCTGATATAAGAGTTTTTTTTTGAAATTTATTATTACAAATACAGTTTTATAATAAATAAATTTAAAAAAACTGTCTCACAGTTTCTTGCTATTTTAGAAAAAATATAACAATTTACTCTTGTTTTAAAAACAAATTATAATGAAATCGACATACTCGTACATATATACCATCATGTCGTTTCTCTGTAGAGGTAGACACGGAAGAGAGATCGCCATATATTCTTATCGCGACACGTATCTTTCGCCTCTTCTACATATGTCCATACACTCCATACAGCACCTACATTTTTTTACATTTCTTTCTTTCAAAATAATATACGACCTCCGTGAACATAGTTGGTAAGACGCCTGTTTCCCAGCCCGGAGGCTGTGGATTCAAACCCCGCTAGAACCCAGATTTTTTTAATAAAGATTCCAGTCTCGTTTTCACGTTATGCCTTCTTAACATATTTCTGTTTGGTTGCAAGATTATGGCAATAAGTCCACCAAGTTGTATTGGAAACAACGAAATTGTAATACTATTTACTTGATCAATCCATAATTTGCTTGACCTGACACAAAAGTTATTAATTAGAACATGTCAAATAAAAAAAATATATATTCAGAATAATGCAGAAAAATACATTGAAAATACCATAAATCATCAAAAAACAATATAAAATCAGTTGTACTTACGTCCGTGTGTAACATTAGGTGTAATCATAGTTACGGTATAATAGTTATTGTTTAATTAATGGCAGAAAAAAAAATCACGTGATAAACAGATGCTACTCGTATGATTATAAGCTATAAAATAACAATCAACAGTTGCCACTCGTATGATTATAAGCTATAAAATAACAATAAACAGTTGCCACTCATATGGTTATAAGCTATAAAATAACAATAAACAGTTGCCACTCGTATGATTATAAGCTATAAAATAACAATAAACAGTTGCCACTCGTATGATTATAAGCTATAAAATAACAATATCAAATAATTTGTTTATTAGAAAGGGGCGAATTTACTGTTAAACAGTAAAATATCAATATTCAAATGAGAAACCAATTTATAATGAGTCACAATTCTTGATTCTCCTTTTTATAATGGTAACACTAAAATACTATTGTAAATTTACACTTCATACTGTATTGTATCATATTACACTTTCGTTGTATACAGTACAAACCGGCGGGCTTATAGCCATGTAGCAATTTCTTGCAACCAACCAGAAAGATGTTAAAGAAGCCTTAAGTGAAAAAACCAGACAAGAATCCTTTTTTAAAAAATCTGGGTTCCAGCGGGATTTGAACTCGCAACCTCAAGGCTGGAAGTCAGGCGTCTTATCAACTAGGCCCCGGAGGTTGTCTGTTACCTGAGCAGTGTGTTTACGTGTGATATATATTAGGTCCTTACATATGAAATTGGCGTTTTGTTTGGGAGGAACATAAAGTTGATTTTTTTTAATATAATATATTTATTTAATCAAAGTATGTACCATTGCTATCTATGCACTTTTGCCATCTCATAGGTAGTTCATCGATCCCTTTACTAAAAAAACCATTCGGACGGGAATCAATAAAATCTTTGAAGTCGGTTTGGACTGCCCCATCGGAGTTAAATTTTTTCCCTTGCAAGAAGTTATCCAAATTTCAAAAAAAATAGTAATCTGTTGGGACAAGGTCCGGAGAGTACGGTGGATGTCTTAGACATTCCAATTGAAGCTCTTCTAATTTGGTAGCCGTCTGTTGTGCAGTGTGTGGTCTAGCGTTATCATGAAGCAGCAGTGGCCTAGAGCGATTAACCAGCCTCGGTTGTTTAGCAGCTAGCTTTTCCATCATGGTTTGCAGTTGCTGACAATAGACATCTGCCGTAATCGTCTGGCCAGATTTAAGAAAGCTGTAGTGAACGACACCAGCACTAGTCCACCAAACGCTCACAAGTAACTTTTTTGGAGTCAATTTTCGCTTGGGGCATGGTTTGGCTGGTTCGGCAGGGTTCAGCCATTGCGATGAGCGCTTCCGATTATCATACAGGATCCACTTTTCATCACAGGTAATGATTCGATTCAAAATCCCTTCATTATTGTGCCGGTTGAGTAATGCAACGCAGCAGTCAACGCGCGTTTGTTGATTTGCTTCACTCAATTCGTGAGGTACCCACCTTTCAAGCTTTTTCACCTTCCCAATTTGCTTCAAGTGGATTAAAACAGTTTTATCACTAACACCGCAGCCTGCTGCTAACTCGGACGTGGTTTGCGATGGATCCGCTTCCACAATAGCCTTCAATTCTTCATTATCAACTTTGGTCTCCGGCCGTCTACGGGGCTTGTTCTGCAGGTCGAAATTTCCAGAACGAAAACGTTGGAACCAAAAACGCACTGTGTTTTCTTTTGCGGCACCGTCGCCATATACATCATTAATCCTTCGAGCCGTTTCTGCAGCACTGGTGCCACGGTGGAACTCGTACTCGTAAATAAAGCGATATTTCAAGTTTTCCATTTTGTAAACTGATTTTTTTAAACTGATTTGTAAACTGATTTGTAAACTGTTTTGTAAACTTTTCGAAACACAAATACTTGAGTAAATAGCTGTATAAATTTGAATTTGGAATTCCTAACCAAAGAGAAGATATTTGAGATCAAAGTTGCCAGTACGGCAAAACGCCAATTTCATATGTAAGGACCTAATAGTATACTGTTGTGTGTTTACGTGTGATACAGTGTGTTTACGTGTGATATATACTGTAAATACATTAATTTGGTTATTATTTTATATAAAGTTTTACGTCAATATATACCTTGTTCTGAGTTCGGTTTCATTGCGATTTTCAATTATTAAAGAACTTGTAATACCGAAAAGGGAAAAATACAGAAAACTAGATCATAATACGTATTTCATTCATTTTCATGTATACAAATGTTAACTTACTTGTTTTGTTTATCATTGAAACTGTTATTGAAAAAGTACCAAAAGTTGAAATATTTTACATAAACTCGTAATACAGAAAAGTTAAATATTCGATGACATGCATTTATTTCCTTTTCAGGTAAATCGTTCTTACTTACTTGTTCTGTGTATCGTTGTAATCGTTATTTCAAAAATGTTTTCCTAAATTTTAATGTACATCATTTTGTTGTTCAAAATGTTGGTGTAAAGTATTACAGACTTATTATATTAATAAGTCTGTATTAGATCAAAATGCTACCGAGCTGGAGAAGCCAAAAGGAAGAGATGACCGCGTCAATAACAACGAGCAATCCAGACTCAAGAGAAACAACAACAGGACGACAACATGAAGGAGCACAAAAACAGTTATGTAGAAAAAAAATGGTTTACTTTCGTAATTTTTAATGGGTTATTACTAGTTTATCAACGTACATTTATGTACGTGATTTGTAGAAATACATGTCTTCAAATTATTCATTAAAACGCATACGTTATTTAAAAACCAAAATTAACTCTCGCAAAAATCCATAAATTGAATAATAATGTTATTATAGTTCGGAAATTCTAGGATGAGTCCTGTGACAGCTCACAGATTTGCCCCAATACAACCTTATGTAAGTATTTACCTAAATAACTTGCTATTTATTAGAATCGAGGCTTATATTAAAGTTGATAAAATAATTCAAATTAGTGAACATCGTTACGAGGTTGTATTGGGGCAAATTTGTGAGCTGTCACAGGACTCATTCTAGAATTTCCGAACTATAACTCAAACATTTTTTTATTTAGTAAAGTAATCTATAACACAAATACGAGTATTTGCCAAAGGCAATATACAAATTTATATCTTAAGAACTAATATTATTTATATATTATGACATTTTACTAACATAATTTTAATTGAATGCGTGTATTTTTAATTTTTTATTATTTTTGTTTTTAATTTCTTACAAATGATTTACACCTACATACTACCTTATAACTAGATAACAATTAATTAATACCTACATACTACCTTAAAACTAAATAACTTACAAATAATTATAGTTGGGAAATTCTAGGGTGAGTCCTGTGACAGCTTATAAATTTGCCTCAATACAACCTTTTTATTTACCTAAATAACTTGCTATTTATTAGAATTAACACCTACACACTAACTTATAACTAGATAACAACTCTTACAACAATTTTTTTACGGTATAAGACTCTTTTTTTTAACCTGGCGAGTAATGTGGCAAACTCTTCCAACCAACCAGAAATATGTTTTTATAGGCCCTAAGTGTTAACCAGACTGGAATCCTATTTAAAAAAATCTGGGTTCCAGCGGGGATCGACCTCCGGATCGGCAGACAAGTGTCTTACCACCAGGCCATGGAGGTCGTATTATAACCGTAACAGAATTTTAATAAATTATATAATTTCGTAAACTCAAAAAACATTTACATAAAACCAAATATAAAAATATCGATAAAATTACAATAATAAATAAATTTGTTACTCGTAGCTAAAAACTGGACTTGGATATATTTCAGTTTTTTGGAAGTGGTCAAACTTCCTGAAGTTAAATATTGAAAAGTATTTTTAATTAATATTTAAGAGAAGTTAATTAAAATTAGCTTTACTTTGGTGTTAACAGACCTTATTTCTGAAAAAAAAAACAGTAGATATTTTTAAGAGTTGGAATGTTTTATATGTAATACAGGAAAGTAAAATACTTGATCACATTTATTATATTTACGGGTAAAATGATTGTTAACTTACTTGTTTCGTGTATCTTTGAAACTTTAATTGAAAGAAGCGTCAAAAGTTTACATTTATGTTAAAATTAATTGGTTTTTCAATCGTAGATCGTTTCATTGCATGAACTAATTTTGTCTTAAGCAAATGTTAGTGAGAATGAAATGCTGATTTGCATGCAATGTTTGTTGCTTGGAAATTATGATGTTGCACATTTGCATACAATTTTATGTGATATGTATGATGTACATATTTTTGAAGAAAAAGGGATCACATATTTGGGTAAATGTGGATTTTATTGTAAACGTAGATGAATTTCGCTTCGTTCGTTCATAATAAATTTCAAAGGAAGTTAAAAAAATATAGAATTTTTATTTAAATTTATTTAAAAAATAATTCAATCGAAAAATTTTATTATGGGTTTATTGCCAGGTGGCAATCTCTTCCAACTAACCAGACAAAAGGTAATAAAATAAGTAGTATTATCGCTTAGTTCACGAACAATACACATAATGAAATTAAAAGTGAGATATTATCAATCGAAGGAAAAATGAAGGGATGGCGGAGAGGAAAGGAAAATCGGGAATGAAACGCACTACATAACTGACTTGAAATCAAGAGTATTTGTTGGTAACTGGTTCCAGAGTCTGACTGCATGGACAGTAAAGGGTGGCGTAAATAAAGATGAACGGTGAACTTAACTATTAACTAAAAAAAATGTGAACAAAAATAGGTTAAAAAACTTACATTACATTAATTTTCCTTTAAAACTCTTGTTTATTTTAATGCAACTTTAAAACTAATTTTGTATTAATGTAACTTAAAAAAACAAAATTTATGTTATGTTACTTCAAAAAATGTTATTTTAATTATATGACAAAATAGAAATAAATATTTTAATAAACATAAAAATAACTTGTTAATTAATTAATATTTTAATAAATATAAGAATAACTAGTTAATTAATAAATACTTTAATAAATATAAAAATAACTTGGTAATTAATAAATATAAGAATAACTTGTTAATTAATAAACATAAAAATAACTTGTTAATTAATTAATATTTTAATAAATATAAGAATAACTAGTTAATTAATAAATATTTTAATAAATATAAAAATAACTTGGTAATTAATAAATATAAGAATAACTTGTTAATTAATAAATATAAGAATAACTTGTTAATTAATAAATATTTTAATAAATATAAGAATAACTAGTTAATTAATAAATATTTTAATAAATATAAGAATAACTAGTTAATTAATAAATATTTTAATAAATATAAGAATAACTTGTTAATTAATAAATATTTTAATAAATATAAGAATAACTTGTTAATTAATAAATATTTTAATAAATATAAGAATAACGTGTTAATTAATAAATATTTTAGTTAATATAAGGATAACTTGTAAATTAATAAATATTTTAATAAATATCAGAATAACTTGTTAATTAATAAATATTTTAATAAATATAAGAATAACTAGTTAATTAATAAATATTTTAATAAATATAAGAATAACTAGTTAATTAATAAATATTTTAATAAATATAAGAATAACTTGTTAATTAATAAATATTTTAATAAATATAAGAATAACTTGTTAATTAATAAATATTTTAATAAATATAAGAATAACGTTTTAATTAATAAATATTTTAGTTAATATAAGGATAACTTGTAAATTAATAAATATTTTAATAAATATCAGAATAACTTGTCAATTAATAAATATTTTAATAAATATAAGAATAACTTGTTAATTAAGCTTATCGAAAATTATACGGTTCTTTAGTATTTTAAGGAATAGACTGGAAAAATTGTTTTTCAAGCAAAATTAGATGGCAGTAAATAGATTTATTGTCTAATTCCCTTCTCTTCTCCCATTTTCTCACCGTACATCCTATATCACGTTAATGCCAGTGTTTTTTTCTGATAGAGGGAAAAGGAAATGCGTAGAAATCTGAATGGTTTTTATGTTGGCTCGAGGAGGTAGGCTTTTTATTATGCTTTGTAGTCCCCAATAGACAGCGAGGCGCCGACGAAAGCCGAAGCAGGGAACAAGAAACGTTGGTTTACGGTAAAGAAATATAAACAAAATACAAAAAAAATACCATGGTGGCTAATCCCTTTCTGGAATGAGTAATATGAACAATCCCGGCTGCTAGTGTGGACTGGATGATGAGACTATATATCGTATGTTTTTTTAGTTGTCCTTTATGTTATACTAGTATATTTAATTTACTACATACCATATCGTTGCCGCGTCCAATGAATATTACGTTTCTTCCATCTTCGAAGAAATTTTCATTTATATTGTGGATAAATTATTTTTTAAGATTTTTTTTAATCTATTTTTCTGATTTTTATTCCCCGTGCTGAAGGAGATTTGTGAAGTTGTGAAGGAGATTTGTGAAGTCTTTTATATTTTGTTTTCAATTTGTTTTTCAATTATTTGTCTTTTGTGTTTGTATTTTTGCGCAGTGCGGGCTGTGCGCCTGTGGACGCACCCATATTTTAACGTGATTTTGTATGATTTGATGAACCTTAGGTTTATATAACTATAACTATACATTACATATATCTCGTGAGAAATTAAACTATAATGCTTTTGAACTTGAAATCAATGTCTAACAGAAGGGAATCAACCAATTTTTTTTGGTACTTTGTTAAATTGGCGAAAATGCGCCCTGTTAAGGTTTTCGTCTTCGCAATATTCACGTATGGCGCGGAGACTTGAACTCTGAGAACAAGCGAGAAAGGTAGACTAGATGAATTTGTATTGTGGCGCTGGAAAAGAATGTTACGTATCCCATGGACAGCAAGGCGAACTAACGCCTCCATTCTCGAATAACTGAAAATCACCGACAGATTGTCGACAATACGTCTTAGACGAGTTTTCCGATTTTTGGGCACATTGTTCATAGATAGTTTAGAGAAGTGTGTGGTTACTGGAAGCGTGGAAAGACGACGCACAAGAGGAAGAATGCCAATGCGTTAGACCGTCCAAATGAGAGACGCAACTGGGCTACACTTAACAACTGCCCTTCGAGCCGCAAAATGCAGGGATAGATAGAAATCAGTTGTTAGAGGATACCACGAGAGTCACTATGTTCAGTCATGAGCTACGCGACATGATTAACGGTCGTTTATCTAACTGCCGTAGGCTAAACAGGAGGTTTTAATATCCTCACGAACCAACGACAATTTGGCACCTAAGTGGACACCACAGTTGTTAGAGGATACCACGAGAGTCACTATGTTCAGTCATGAGCTACACGACATGATTAACGGTCGTTTATCTAACTGCCGTAGGCTAAACAGGATGTTTTAATATCCTCACGAACCAACGACAATTTGGCACATAAGTGGACACCACAGTTGTTAGAGGATACCACGAGAGTCACTATGTTCAGACATGAGCTACACGACATGATTAACGGTCGTTTATCTAACTGCCGTAGGCTAAACAGGAGGTTATAATATCCTCACGAACCAACAAGAATTTGGCCCCTAAGTGGACACCACAGTTGTTAGGACACAATGAAGTTGTGAAAAAGAATGATCCACCTAGTTATACCATATAAATCTCTTTCAGCACAAAAGTTTTTTGACACCTTTTTATCAATACTCGTGGATGTAGGGAAATAAGGAATGGCTGAAGGATTCTGGGTTAAGTATTAATAGAAAAGTGAAGAAAAAAAACAAAGGTTTAGGACCCCATATAACGGAAAAACTGATAGACCCTCTGCGCCAGTATAAATTTCCGATGTTTTCTAAATATACAGGCATAGGTCATCTCAGCAAAAAATATTTTGGTCGCCTTTTGCGCACATCTTTTCTTTTCATATTTCTTACAGTCGCTGCTATGTGAGCTGGATTGAAATAACACAAAAGATAATAAATACGAGTATGGCACATTTCACTTTACGAATTCGTGGTTGACGGAGTTTTTTTTCGTTAACCCAACATCGCTTTTTCATTGTATAATAGGTTGAAGTGTCTATGACTGACGTACGTAGTTAGGTAGAAAAGTTTTCTGTCCAAAGAAATGCCATGATTTTTTTGGGCCGTGGTGATCCCGGCCGGTGCCGACTCGATCGGAACCGTTTTTTTTTTACAGAGGATCATGATATAAAAATCATAGTTTTATCCTTCGTGACAATTGACTCAATTGTTTCTTTTTTATATCACGTCGCACAGCATTCAAAATTCAATAAAACATTCAGTACGTCGTTTCCTTTCAACGGCACTCAAGAGTGTTATGTCCACTTCTTTGGTTGATAGAATCTAATGGCATCAATATTTTTTATTAACAAATAAAATTTCAAATTATCGACAAAATTTATAAATAAATAAATAATAGGTTTATTGATAGCAACATAGTATGTACAGATTATATTTAAATAACATACACTGAGATACAGATACACCCCACCAATGTAGGGCGAGCCCGACCGCAAGGCCATCAGGGGGCTTCCATCCCACACCCCCGCATATCTAGATTAAATAATAAATAGAAAAAAAAAACAAAAACGTATGGCAGAAAACAAAATAAAAAGTAAACCCACATATACCACCTCAGGTTAACTGTTAATTTAGATGCTGTCAATGAAGATTTTCTCCGTGAAGGTACGACACAATTCACACAATTACTCAGCGCGTGCGAATATTTGAATTTGATCGAATTGGGCGTTTTTTATATTTGAGTACCATTGGAAATCGAATCCGAAACGCCCCGGTGAAAGTCAAGCATCTTACTAATTTCAGGCCATGGAGATCTCAATAAATTATGTACATATATAATCACTTCACATTTACGAATGAAAGATTATCTAGCAAGATGGAGTAGCCTTGTTGGTAACAAGCTTTACTTTCAGCCCGGAGTGTACGGGTTCGATTTCTGTTGGAATTTAGATGTTTAGAAGAGGCTCTGGTCTGTTTTATGCACTCAACTTACATATCGTCGTTGTTCTGCGAAAATAATTTTAGTCCATTTTTGTTTAAAATAACTTTTTGATGACATTTTACTCAAAATAAAACACATGGAAAAATCATTTATGTCCAAAAGTGATTAGGGTTTCGCTGTTATGAAAATGATCACCAAGAAAGGATTAAGTTCAAAACATGTGGCCGTATTTTTAATTTTTAGGTAATATGTTTTCCAGTTACTCATTTTTTGGTAGTAATTCTTATAAATAAATAAACGGTCTTTAAATAACATCTGTTTGTATTTTATTTTATTAAACACTTGATTTTACATCGCCTTCCAGAACTTAAATTGCATTTATCTCAAAACTCAATATTTGGACTTAAATGCTTTTCGCAGAACAACGACGATATGTCATTTTGTATGCGAGAACTTACATTTATAATTTATTTTCACTTCATCAATGTAACTCTTCACTTTATCACGTGTAAAGAGTATCAATGAGAAGCTAAATGCAATCAGAATATCACTGAAAATGAATAAATGAAGATAGACTTAGAAAGGCGTGGTAGAAGAAGGCAAAGAAATACTTAGAAAGGCGTGATAGAGGAAGGCCTAGAAAGACTAAGGAAGGCGTGGTAGAGGAAGGCCAAGAAATACTTAGAAAGGCGTGATAGAGGAAGGCCAAGAAATACTAAGAAAGGCGTAATAGAGGAAGGCCAATAAATACTTAGAAAGGGGTGGTAGAGGAAGACCAAGAAATACTAAGAAAGGCGTGATAGAGGAAGACCAAGAAAGACTAAGGAAGGCGTGGTAGAGAAAGGCCAAGGAAGATTTAGAAAGGCGTGGTAGAGGAAGGCCAATAAATACTTAGGAAGGCGTGGTAGAGGAAGGCCAAGAAATACTTAGAAAGGCGTGGTAGAGGAAGGCCAAGAAATACTTAGAAAAGCGTGGTAGAGGAAGGCCAAGAAAGACTAAGGAAGGCGTGGTAGAAAAAGGCCAAGGAAGATTTAGAAAGGCGTGGTGGAGGAAGACCAAAAAATACTTAGAAAGGCGTGGTAGAGGAAGGCCAAGAAATACTTAGAAAGGCGTGGTAGAGGAAGACCAAGGAAGATATGTTTGGATCAAGTGAATGATATTTTGAAAGAAGAAAACGTGTAAAATAGCATCGACGGTATTCGTCTCATCTGGGTTGAACATTTTAAAACGTGCGCCTCGTTTCTCAAAGTGTCGCTTTGGTCTCTCGAGGAATGTTCCGTTTCAATTGCAGCATAGTCATTGGATTATTTGTGTATACTCGGCTTTTTAAGTATCTCTATAAAAAATCGAGTGTGAACAAATGAGTACTTCGTGGTAGACATTATCTCCCTTGAAAATACTTGGAATTTTATTGGGATTTATCGTTAAAAAACTGTAATTTTCTTAAGTTTTAGGCGTCAAAAAGATAATTATCTCAGTTTTTAGTGCTAATTTTGGCCAATAAGTATGATAACATTTTGTGAAGGAAGGTAAGATTAAGTTAAGTAAGGTTATTTGGTTATGTTTTACCGTTACAAAGTTAATCAACTATCGTTAAAACGTTAATTGTGACGAATAAGTAAGATTGTGTGAAGAAAGGTTAGGTTAAGATAAGTACGGTTATATTTTATGATTTGCCGTTACAAAGTTAATTAACTATCGTTCATTTAGACTAATAAGTACCGAATTCCTTAATTAGACCAAGACGTATTGCCTATTTATTATATTTGTGAAAAACACGGACTGACAATTAATCTAATGGATATGGAGCTTTATACAGTTTTATGAAACCAAATACGGGAGTCGTAGGAACAATCTATTCGAGATAATTAGCAGGTCCATAATGAAACAGATAATTATTAGGTTAATAATGAAACTAACGATTATCAGGCCAATAGTGAAGTAGATTATCATTAGCTCAATAATAAAACAGGTGATTATCAGGTCAATAATGAAACAGGCGATTGGCAGGTTAATAATGAAACAGGTGATTGGCAGGTTGATAATGAAACAGATAATTAAACAAGTAAGTATTAGATTAATAATGAAACGTGTTATTATCAGGTCAATAATGAAACAGGTGATTAGTTGATAATGAAACAGATAATTATCGGGTCAATAATGAAACAAGTGAGTATTAGATCAGTAATGAAATTGTTGTTATTACGTCAATAATGAAACAGACAATTAGCAGGTCCATAATGAAACAGATAATTATCAGGTCCATAATGAAACAAATAATTATCAGGTCAATAATGAAATAAGTTATTATCAGGCCAATAATGAAGCAGGTTATCATCAGCTCTGTAATGAAACAGGTGATTAGCAGGTCCATAATGAAACAGATGATTATCAGTTCAATGAAACTTACTTACATGTTAATCTCCCAGAACATTGACAAGTTGATAATGTATGTCAGGATCAAAATATAAAGCAAACTAATAGAGCTCCCTCAGTTCTCAACAAAAAATGACAGATGACAAATAATCTTGTTTGTATTATGTTATACGAGTATATAATGCTGGGACATGAGCCGTATCCGTATCGTTAAGTTTCAATTCAATTCTTTGTTCAATCGAAGCATGATTAACTGCCGAGATGTGGCTGTGACGGCCGCCATTGTGGACCGATTCAAATTCTTGCCGCACTTTCCCGCCCTTTCAATGTTTTTTCCCGCGTAATGGGGCTGCCAGAAGCAAGAAACTAATATATATTTTAGGGTAGGCAACATTATGCACTGGCACGTCATTAGATATTTTTACGCCATTGAGTTAAGATTTAAATTTTTATATGCGGAAACTCAGTTTCGTTGGAAGCTACGTATATAGTACATTGGAAAAGTTACGGGTTTATCTATAAGTAGCACTGATGTCCCGAAAAATATTCTTTAACAATTATGTGACATTTAAAATGCAATTTTGAATGTAGCTAAGAAAAATTCAATTCAGAAAAAACTTACCATCTACAATTCGGTTCGGGGTATATAAGTGTATTTACTAAACATTTGGTTCGGGTTATACAGGTATTTTCTGAACATTTGGTTCGGGTTACACGTGTATGTTATTTACTGAACATTTGGTTCGGGTTAAACATGTATGTTATTTACTAAACATTTGGTTCGGGTAATACAGGTATTTACTGAATATTTGGTTCGGGTTAAACATGTATGTTATTTACTAAACATTTGGTTCGGGTAATACAGGTATTTACTGAATATTTGATTCGGGTTATACAGGTATTTACTGAACATTTGATTTTTTATCAATAGGCCTAAAGTATTCGTAAATTTCTATAAAACAAAAATGTTGAACACTCTACTGTTTGGTATAGACTAAAATTCTTATTAAAACAACAAGACGTGTATTGCTGTTATACTCGTGTAATATTGGATTAATTAAACAATATGTTTTGCACACAAAGTGAAAGAAAACAATCTTGACAATACAATATAAACAATTTCGTGTTATGTTTTGGTTACTCTGTAAGTTAAATTAAATAAACAATATATTTCATTGTTATTCCCCATCATTAATGTGAGAAGGGAATGTTAGCTTACAAATGGAAACATAAATAGGTTGTCTTGTAAAAGTTTTTATTTTCATATAATAACTAAAGGCAGTATTAAAAAAAGGCTTTAGTTCTCTTGCATTGTTTAATTAATTCATTGTTTAATAAAAATATGATATCTAATTATGAATACTTGTGTAAATTATACAATTTCCAATGGGTTAATATTTTTTATCTTTTATATTGTTAGTAGGGCAAGACGTATACCTGATAGCCTACGCGAACTGTAGAATATACGCATACAAAAAGCACAACATTGTATTATTCCACCATGACTGTGGATAGTAAAATATTATAATAACAAGTAAAACAGAAACGGTGCCGTATGATTGCTATGTAAAGTAGTGGTGAGCGACTCGTGTTGTTACCAAAGTGACATCATGCGCAGCTCGGATCAGTTCTCGTCCTCCTTTTGAGTACATCCATGTCTTATTTCACCATGACTGTGGATAGTAAAATAATAACAAGTAAAACAGAAACGGTGCCGTATGACTGCTATCTAAAGTAGTGGCAGGCGACGCGTAGTGTTACCAAAGTGACATCATGCGCAGCACGGATCAGTTCTCGTCCTCCTTTTGGGTACACCCTTGTCTTATTTCACCATGACTGTGGATAGTTTAATAATAACAAGTAAAACAGAAACGGTGCCGTATTACTGCTATCTAAAGTAATGGCAGGCGACGCGTAGTGTTACCAAAGTGACATCATGCGCAGCTCGGATCAGTTCTCGTCCTCCTTTTGAGTACACCCTTGTCTTATTTCACCATGACTGTGGATAGTAAACTAATAACAAGTAAAATATAAACGGTGACGTATGACTGCTATCTAAAGTAGTAGCAGGCGACGCGTAGTGTTACCAAAGTGGCATCATGCGCAGCACGGATCAGTTCTCGTCCTCCTTTTGAGTACACCCTTGTCTTATTTCACCATGACTGTGGATAGTAAACTAATAACAAGTAAAATATAAACGGTGACCTATGACTGCTATCTAAAGTAGTGGCAGGCGACGCGTAGTGTTACCAAAGTGACATCATGCGCAGCACGGATCAGTTCTCGTCCTCCTTTTGAGTACACCCTTGTCTTATTTCACCATGACTGTGGATAGTAAACTAATAACAAGTAAAATATATACGGTGACGTATGACTGCTATCTAAAGTAGTAGCAGGCGACGCGTTGTGTTACCAAAGTGACATCATGCGCAGCACGGATCAGTTCTCGTCCTCCTTTTGAGTACACCCTTGTCTTATTCCACCATGATTGTGGATAGTAAAATAATTACAAGTAAAACAGAAACGGTACCGAATGACTGCTATCTAAAGCAGTGGTGAGCGACGCGTGGTGTTACCAAAATGACGTCATGCGCAGCGCGTATCAGTGTGGTGTAAAATGGTATGTGTATGTGATGTAAAGTGTTAGAGATATGGGTGACGGGTGCAGCTTTAGGAAGCACTAGAAGGCAACCCTTTTCAAAAAGTCTTATCAAAGTTTATGATAATATGTGTATATGTACGCTGCACACATACACTACATCTCATGTGTAACTATTATAAATCGGAATATCTACAAAGCTTTCGTTTTAGTTCGTCTTCCCTTGGTAAGTTTTCTGCGGTTTTCTTACCAAATATATATGTTTTAACATATGTAGAGGTTGGAAAATTGCCAATCTAATAACCACAGCCACAACTTGTCCACCCTTACACTCGACTTACATATTTTTTATTTTATAATGTTTTTAATCTGTCAATCAAAATGAGTTCTAGTCGCGAATCGGAACGGCCTTAAGGAGAGTTTTGCGATTTAAATACAAGTATTTTGCGAATAATCTTTTTCTCAAAAAAATCGAGAACTCTTTCATTCCGCAAGTTAATTCAGTGCGTCACTCTCAGGGTTTTTCACCCCATACTACTAGACAGAATATTAACCCTTGTGGAACGGTCCTGGTAAGTTGGGGGTCTTTTTAACGTGGCCGGAACTATACCCGTACAGTCCTCAGCATAATCGAGAGTCTGTGGATTATGACAGGCTATTTGGAGACAGAATTAAAGGAAGTGCCACTTAAGGGTGAGAGATTTTTATAAAGGTGACGGCACTGACGCGTTTATAGCTAAACGGAATGTAAAAGAGGCCTACGAATCTATTCCTTAATGGTTATCCCAAGGGAGCTACAATGATTTATGTTAGACAACTAACTATACCTTAATGGTTATCCCAAGGGAGCTCTACAAGGATTTATGTTAGACAACTAACTATACCTTAATGGTTATTCCAAGGGAGCTACAAGGATTTATGTTAGACAACTAACTATACCTTAATGGTTATCCCAAGGGAGCTACAAGGATTTATGTTAGAAAACTAACTATAACTTAATGGTTATCCCAAGGGAGCTACAAGGATTTATGTTAGACTACTAACTATACCAAGTTAACAATACTTTATCGAGACAGGCGACTGTTTCTCACTTAAGCCAACAATACTCGGTAAACCAAAGAATTATCACGCCCGAATAAAAAAGGCAATAGAAATCTATAAACATCCAAACAATATTAACAGGGACGACGGATTCCACATGAAATCAGCATGGTACACCATAATCAAAATCGAAGCAACCACTAAGTGAAAATGAACAACAATTTCAACTTTTGCGGTAGCCGCGCACTTGTTGTTTCGTGGTGGGACACATCCATGCGGTTTCGTAACGGTCGCGAACCAGAACGGACCAATGTGCTCACGTTACGGTTGAGACTCCGTTATAGGCCAAATTGTATCCGGTGTGCATCCACTTATGGCGAAGATGACTACTAACACGCCCTGAAGAGGATAACTGCAACATTTTTGAAACGTCGTCATTAAAGGTCAAACCACACGGCAAAACACTCCAAAAAACAATATATTGTACATAAATACAATCACATCATTTCCCTGTCGGAGTAGGCAGAGGATAGAGTGCCATATTTTCCTATCTCGACACGCATCATTCTTCTACATCCATACAACTTCTACGACTTCTCTGACCTTAAACAACAATAATTTCAGAAGTATCATTAACAAGTATGTACGAGTAGTACGTTATGATGATAACAGTATTTTTATTAATAAGCAGCCATAAACGCATTTATCGAATAGTTAAATCATATAGTTTTTCCTTACACATATATACCATCACGCCTGTTCTCTATCGGGGTAGACAGAGACGACAAAGTGCCAGACTTTATTATCTCGATACACATTATTCACCCCGCCTTCTATTCACATTTGCACTGTATATTGTATTTGTTAGTATTTCTTCATTCATGCGTTCCTCATGCCTAAACCATCTGAGAGTGCTCTTTTTCATTTTACTCAACACATCAGCCTTAAGTTCACATTCATCCCTAATCACTTATTTCTGTATTAAAGCATACATTCTTACCCCATGTATTCTCAGTGCACGCATTTCTACACCATATGTTCGGCTCTTTAAGTGTTTTTCCATGACCATCTTTCACTCCCCATCAAAGATGGTACTTAAATACTGTTGTGGGCTGTCATCTTAGCAGATTTTTATATTATCCGATTCGAGTATATACCTTTTAGTGTTCTATTGACATTGTTTCCTATCGCAACACCCCATTCGATATTTAGTGAAGAAATCCTTTAGATTGCTGAAATTCGTAATAAGAATCGTAAGGCCATTAAAGAATTTGTCACCGTTAATGATATTGTATGAATCATTAGTAAGAAGCCACCTGGAGACTCTGTAATATACAACCCTATCTATAGGCTGTACGTGGGTTAAGTAGTCGAGGCGGTCCAGCAACGATTTTTGTTATTTCTGTGTCTTAATGGCAGGTTACTAAAGTGTTCTTGGGTCATACAATAATATATTGTCTTTTTCAATCTTCAATCGCTTAAGCCTCGTAGACGTTCATTTGATCTTATATTTCTTTATCAAGTCTTGAATGGTCTTGTACTCACCTACGACTCTGGAACGTATTGCTTTAAGTGTTCCCTCTCACTCACTTAAAATATCTGCTTTGTTCAGTGTAGCTATATTTAGAAGGAACATCGGCTTCTATAACCCAGTTCGTCTTCTATAACTTCTATATAGTAAGAATGATTGCTTCTATAACTTCTATATAGTAAGAATGTACCGAGAGCACAACGCGGTATCTGAATCGAATGTGGACATACGAGTATTTACAATTGTTCAACACTGTCAAATTTAAGGAGGATAGTGGCTGAATTAACTGAGGAATGAGTGTTTTATTAAGTTTTGAATGGTCCTGTAGACTCACCTGCGACTCTGAAACGTATTAATTGAAGTGTTCCCTCTCGTTCTCTTAGAAGACGTGCTTTGTTCAGTGTGGCTACATTTAGAAGTAACATCGGCTTCTGTATAACCCAGAAAGAAGGATGTGTCGAGAGTACAACACGGTAGCCGACTCAGGTGTGGACATATTTGATTGAACACGACAGAGTTAAGGGGGATTGTAGCGGAATTGACCGAGTTATTTTCTTCGCATATCTTATATAGTATAATTATTAATATTTTAACTGAACTGTTGACACGACGGAACAGTGCATGAGATGAACACTGGTAATCGGGATTTCAATCCTTGGTATTATTTATGAATGCCATGTTTTGTGTGAAAATCTTGTATGGTTTCCTGAAAGTGTTTTTTAAAATCAAAATAAAACATATTGTCCTTAGGTTAACATTCATGACTAACCACTTTATCCCGTTTTCTGCCATACATTGTTACTCGATCCATTCTGTATCAAGGTTTATTGAAGTTTTTTTTCCTCAAATAATTAAATATAATAAACGACTCGGTACGTGTATCGGCGAGAAAACACTTTGAGAATCACTGACAAAAGGGCTTCCTTTTTATAATTTTTATTTTAAACATCGCAATTACAACCGCATTTTTGCTACATTTTTAGCAATCAGAAACACATGACACTGAAGGGGGTGGCCCTCGAGGGGAGGGGATGACAGACACGTGATCAACATCCGAAGCGCAATGCTACATCAAAAATCATTTTTAAAATTCTTCCCCCATTTTGAACCCTAATTAAAATACGTGGCTTTGTCATAATGTGAGGACATTATTTTTTTAACTGAAAAATGCCAACTTTGTATTTTATACATAGGTATCAAACAAAATGATTTAACACTTCAATGAGAAAAAAAACTGCATATTAAATATAAATTAAAGTAACAAGCCTGTTTCGCTTTATAAAAGCATTATCAAACTGTACTCAATCTTAGTTTACCTAGCTTGTATTGTCTAGACTTCAGTCTGTTTTCATTGGCTAAGCTGATATATGGCAGGTGCATGGCCACGTCTTAACGCACTGGACTTCCGTTCATCATGTTACCGGTTCGAACCCCACACGTTGCAACTCTTTTCGAATGGGATAAGTATTTTTCTACATAGGGTATAAGGATACCTATGACTTCAGTCATATCTATTCTTTCGAAAAGAGAAAAAAAAAACCTGCCGGTGTGCTCGGATCTAATACAGTGGTGTGGTCGCTATGTTTTCTGGTGTGCATTTTTCGGTACTTTCAACAAGTTTGTGAATCAACAAATAGTTTGTTATTTTTCCCGTTAGCAATTTGCATCATGTTTTATAATGAGAATATCAAGAGAATTTAACAGCACCGATATCCTCCGAAACTTATATAATTATCTAATTAGAACCAAATTAGAATATGCATCTACAGTTTGGGCTCCTCACCAGCTCAAATATAAAAACAATATAGAACAAATACAAAAAAAATCCTCAGATATCTATGGTACATAACAAAGGGCGATTACCCAAAATATGCTCACCATGCCGAACTTCTCACGGTGTGTAACTATAGAAGCCTCGAAACAAGAAGGCAAGAATCCATTGCGATATTCCTAATAAAGGTTTTACAAGGTTCCTTTAACTGTCGCGCGATTCTAGAAGCACTAAGTTTATATGTACCCAATAAATATAGCCGTGCAAGGAATCCCCCTCTGTTCTACATACCAACTTACAGGACTAATATCATGGCTAAACACTCAGTCACGCGTGGTATAGAGATATTGAACCAACTGAATGACACTGTGGATATAGTCTCGGCACCGCCTAGCAGTATGAATCCTGGCTGATATTCTTCCTAACGAATAAGCTAACGCTAGAAGCAGACCCTCTTTGTGTAACAGGAGAAATCCGTGCAAAGTGGTTAAAAAAAAAAAAAAAAGTATAAACATGTGCGTGTATCTCTTCTAACGTTTATGGAGTAATATCCAAGGATACCCATTAGACATTGTGTGATACAGCCATGGGTATTGTGTGATACATTGTGTGATACAGCCACTCATAGTATTTGCAATGAATGTGTTCTGGTTGATTTGGAAGAGTTAACCACATTACATTAAACCTGCCAGGTTATATATTATACCGGTTCGTTAACCGGGCCTCGTTAGGCCTAAACAAGCCTCTGCAACCTCCGAATTGGGAATAGGCGTCTTACCGACCAGGCCACAGAGGACGTCAATAATAATGCACACATTAAAATAAAAACCACATATTTCAACAAAATTTAAACGATTTTAAACACATTAAAATCTCCATTTTCCCGCTGATGTGGAATGAGGCACCATTTTTAATTTGTTCCCATTAAGAGCGCGCCATGTTTTAAAAATGTCGTCGCACATCGTTTGGAAAAAGCGTGGCGCTAAATTCCAGCCATTGATTAAAAAGGGCAAAGAGTAAGGGTTGAAAATTAATTTCAGTGGCCGCAACGTTCGTATAAACGTTTCTGAAAAATATTTAGTTTAAAAAATAATTATGAACTAATTTAAATCTAATTAACTTTCACGCGTCTTGTCAACAAGGTCACTTTTATGGGAAATACCCTACAATAAATTTATTTATAATTAAACGGTAGAATGAACCTTGTAACAAAAATAACAAAAAAAAAAGAGTCAGTAGTGAATGCTTAACACATTAAGTTTGACAGAATATACAAAATAATAAATAATTTTACCCTATTACAAGAAAAATATTTAGAATGAAACAGGTATCAAATTGTATGATAAAATTACATATTACCAACACGATATGGGGGCGTCCACAGGCGCACAGCCCGCACTGCGCAAAAAATACATACAAAATAAACAAATCATTGAAAAACAAATTGAAAACAAAATATTACAGACGGCACCAGGCAGGTACAACTTCACATATCCACAAAACAAAATATAACAGACGGCATCAGGCAGGTAAAACTTCACGTTTCCTCAAAACAAAATATAACAGACGGCATCAGGCAGGTACAATTTCACATTTCCATAAAACAAAATATAACAGACGTCATCAGGCAGGTACAACTTCACATTTCCTCAAAACAAAATATAACAGACGGCATCAGGCAGGTACAATTTCACATTTCCATAAAACAAAATATAACAGACGTCATTAGGCAGGTACAACTTCACATTTCCTCAAAACAAAATATAACAGACGTCATCAGGCAGGTACAACTTCACATTTCCTCAAAACAAAATATAACAGACGGCATCAGGTACATTTTCTCAAAAACCACAGGGAAAATATTCACTAAAACAGTAAAAAAAAAAACAATATATTCAGATTTGTGATGCGTACATGCCAAAGAGCGTGTCTGAGAGACAGTATTGGCGTCCGAAAACTTTATTGAGCCTTCGAATTTAAGAATTTCTGGAGTACGCCAGTTCGTCATTGTATGTTTTTGTCAATACTACGGTATGTGAAGACACAAAACTCGCACACTTTTAGCTCGTATGGGAATGTTACCTGGCATACTCTTTTACTAGACTGGGACACATTTCTACACCATTTATTCAGCTTTTCAGTGTATTTCATTTCCATACATCAAATTTGGTACTAGAATGTCGTTGTAGGATACCATACTTCTATTGGACCCCTCGAGTTCTAGCGGGAATCTACCTGTAGTATTCTTGTACTAGGCCACTGCGAAACAGTATTAAAAATATTAAGTTATTTTTAATCTTTGTCTCGACATTTTTTACATCAATGTTCAGCCGTCTAAAAGCGGCCGTATATAATTTTCTCGATTTTCGTTATTTTATGAGCGAAAATTTCGCTATTTGCTTTCGGCAAAAACTTTTTCACTTTGATCTCGCGCTGAAAAATAAAATATATACATACAAAGCATTTTAGTCGGTCTTCGTTTCGGTATAAAAATTCTCGATTGTGTTTTTATTTGGGAAATTTGAAATTGTTTCGGGTTTTATGAATGACCAGAAAGCTTCAATTGTGGGGATAATGCTATTAACACTTTAATACCCGATTGTGGAGATAATGCTATTAATACTTTAATACCAGATTATGAGGATAATGCTATTAACATTTTAAGACCGGATTTTGGGGATTATACAATTAAAACTTTAAGACCGGATTGTGGGGATTATACAATTAAAACTTTAAGACCCGACTGTGGAGATAATGCTATTAAGACTTTAAGACCTGATTGTGGAGATAATGCTATTAACACTGTAAGACCCGATTATGGAGATAATGCTATTAATACTTTAAGACCCGATTATGAGGATAATGCTATTAACATTTTAAGACCGGATTGTGGGGATTATACAATTAAAACATTAAGACCCGATTGTGGAGATAATGTTATTAACACTTTAAGACCTGATTCTAGGGATAATAATATTAACACTTTAAGACCCGATTGAAATTTTTATTTTATTTATTTAATTAACAACACAACAGTGTCTTTATATACAAATGAACATGTGACAGGTTATACAAGTACTTTAAATATTTTGACAAATAATACAAAACTTTATCTTAAACTAACATGAGGTTACAATAATCAGTTGTAATAATAAATTACAGTCATTGTTTGGAATTTTTTTTAATAATTTTAGATATTAATGTATATTTAAGGTCAATATATGTTATGTATGTATACCACAAAATATTACCAAACTTCACCAAGCAGACTTACGTAATTGTCCAAGACTTGTTTTATAACGAACTCAGATTTGTTTTTAGTGGAATAACGCTTACATTAACAAAAAAATTAAAATTAGGACTGTCTTTCCTAGTACCAGGTTAATTTCCAAGGATTATATTTTTTTGTAAAAGATTTATTAAAATTGCTATATCTGAGAAATATGGTAACGAAACTTTATATGTATATTTGTTTAAAATACTATAGTTACTCGTATTTAGTTTAGTTTGGTATTTCTACCGACATTTGCTTTGTGGAGAGCTACACCACACTCCTTACACATTTATTTATTTATAAGTAAGAGGTACAATGTACCTTATAACCAAAAAATATATAACCGTCTGTAGTGAGTGTTCAACACATTCAGTTTGACTGATTAATACAAAATAAAAAAATAATTTTACACAATTACAACAACAATATTTAGAATGAAACAGGTATTCATTAAATCGTAAAATCACATATTACCACTTGTCATAATACGGGGCCGTCTATAGGCGCACAGCACGCACTGCGCAAAAAATACACACAAAATAGACAAATCAAAATACAAATTCCAAATACAAACAAAATAGACAAATCAAAATACAAATTAAAAATACACACAAAATAGACAAATCAAAATACAAATTAAAAATACACACAAAATAGACAAATCAAAATACATACACACAAAATAGACAAATCAAAATACAAATTAAAGATACACACAAAATAGATTAATCAAAATACAAATTAAAAATACACACAAAATAGACAAATCAAAATACAAATTAAAAATACACACAAAATAGACAAATCAAAATACAAACTAAAGATACACACAAAATAGACAAATTAAAAATTCACACAAAATAGACAAATCAAAATACAAATTAAAGATACACACAAAATAGACAAATTAAAGATACACACAAAATAGACAAATTAAAGATACACACAAAATAGACAAATCAAAATACAAATTAAAAATTCACACAAAATAGACAAATCAAAATACAAATTAAAGATACACACAAAATAGATGAATCAAAATACAAATTAAAGATACACACAAAATAGACAAATCAAAATACAAATTAAAGATACACACAAAATAGACAAATCAAAATACAAATTAAAAATACACACAAAAAAGACAAATCAAAATACAAATTAAAAATAAAATACAAAAGACGGAATCCGAAAGGTACAACTTCACACTCAAAAAAACACGGGGAAAAATTCACTGAAATAGTAAAAAAAAACCCAATAATCAATTAAAAAGCAGTTCAAAAAAGGTCTTCAAAAATTCTCGAAAGACACGCGGGATATCACTTAAAGGCTCGGATATACGGAAGTACATTTTCAGGCCCTCCTTATAGTTCAGAAAACTAACTCTAAATACATCCGAGACCGCAGCGTACACATTTCCGTTCCTGTGTAGTCTAGGTATGGGAGAATTCGGTAAATAATTTGTCCTATAATTTTGACATAGAAATGTGGCCCTGGTAATTTTAGTCGGAACTCGAATGATAATCAATTCCAAGTGCTACGGATAATCGATCATTCAATTTACGACCTTGAAAAGTAGAATAAAGTCCGCTTATAGTTAATATGTACCGGGTCTCACTTCTATTCTTGTGCTTAGCACATACCTTGCAAGTTCTGCAGTTTTTCTTTTTTGTCAGTTGATGGAATAAATTATATGTCGATACGTGTTAATACACTTTCTATGGCAACCTTTTTGTAGGATCTTGTTAATTCCTTATTCTATTTGAACCTGAATACTTAAGTTGGTTTCACCCAACCGCGGTTGATCTGACGCGAAAAAGAAATGTTCTGTTAGTTCAGCACCTCGCATTACACCTCATTCATTAGTTCCACAAGTCCAAACCATCTCAGAGTGCTCTTCTTCATCTTACTCAACATACCAACCTTATGTTCACATTCTCCCTAATC